>WOFM01000058.1:22109-134337 GCA_011428145.1 Ericerus pela | reverse complement strand
TATTTGGCGTTTTTTGTCATATTTGGCATTTATTATAGTTACATTTAAGTAACATATTAGTCTCGTGATAACTTTGTCTGGTTGGAAGTAATTTTTCAAGATGAATGTAAGCATTAATTTGAAAGTTGGAATATTATTTGGTGTTTTACAAATTGAGGTTAAGCCTAAAAAAATTTTTTTTTTTCTAGAAGAAATACCAACAACACCGTGCTCAGAAATACAGGGTCGAATGGGAATTGAAGCCAGAATTCAAAGGGTGGCTACAAATGTCAAAAAAATCAGAAGAAAAGGCTTACTGTAAAGCTTGCGGTGTAGACATTACTTGCGAAATAACCACTCTCAGGCGGCATTCTACTAGTGGGAAACATCTGATGAAAGTAGCTATTATTAAAAAAAATGTAACTTTAGACTCTCTTATAAAACCAAAAGAAAAAATGAGTACATTTGACCAGCAAGTGAGTACTGCAGAAATAAAGCTGAGTGGGTACTTTGCTGAAAATAATATTTCATTCAGAACCATTGATACGTTACTACCTGTGTTATGTAAAATTTTACCTGACTCGAATATTGTCCAAAAAATGCAGCTTGGTAGAACAAAACTTCGAAATATTATTACAAATGTGATTGGTTGTTCTGAGAGACAACGAGTAGCTGGAAAATTGAAATCTATGCCTTTTAGTATATTAGCCGACGAATCTACAGATATCAGTACTTGCAAATTAATGGCAATAGTAGTTCGTTACTTTGATACAGACAAGAATCGAGTTATATCCAGCTTATGGTGTTTGGCAGAAGTTTATAAACCTAATTCGATTACTGATTCTAATGAAAATATGGAAGTAAATGACCATGAAGTTGAAGATATAGCACAGGTTCCTGTATTACGTGGTTGTACAGCTGCAGATCTCTATAAATTATTAATTGCATCATTTACTGATTTTCAAATACTTGATAAAAATATTCAAGGATTTGGATCTGATGGAGCAAATGTTATGCTAGGTGCCCATAACTCCGTAGCTTCTCGATTTAGACAGAATTATCCAGGTATAACAAATTTTATAGTTGGATCTTAAGTTACTTACATTTTAATTGTCAAGGTACACTTTCTTATCTAATGATAGTTTTTTTTTTGTACTTCAGGTATTTATATTATGAAATGTTTATGTCATTCATTGCATCTCTGTGCTAGTTCAGCTTGCAAGAAGTTACCAAGGCATTGCGAAGATCTCGCAAGAAATGTATTTTCATATTTCAGTCATAGTGCTAAACGAAAGTGTGAATTTCATCAGTTTCAAGTAATTAATACTCTTATTTCCTGATATTATGTTTCATTCAGCCAAATAAAACAAAGCTCTCAATCTGCAAAGTGTGATGCAAATGTGACGGGGAAAAATGACACATTTTGTGAATTTAATGTGACTCAGTTCTACTGTAATTAGAAACTAGATGACACCTTTGCAACTTTACAATGACTCAACTATGATGTTTTTTTTTTTTAAATTTATCATATATGCGTCATGCAGATTGGGATTTGGGCTATTATTGACATAATTTGATAAGTGAAGTTGTTTGTAGATTCTTTTGGATGTTCCCATTCATAATTTACTCCATCCTGCACAAACTCGCTGGTTATCACTAAATATGGTTATTACACGTCTTCTGGAATTGTGGACTCCTTTAAAAGTATGTAGTGTATTTTTGAAACACTTTTTTTCAGATATATATATATATATATATATGTATAATATTACTTTTGTTGGTTTCTTTGTTTGTTTTGATTCATATAGAAATATTTTCAACAAAAATGTCAGACAGATAGACTCATAGTTGTTAAAGAAATTTTTAAGTCATTAGCAGATCCATTGGTTCATTTATTCTTCAAGTTCCTGTCTTGGGTCTTGCCTAAATTTACCCAACTTAATACGTATTTTCAGAGTGCAAATGTTGTTATTATGGATTTTCACGATAGAATGAAGATTGTTTTCAAAGAATTATTAATGTGCTACTTAAATCGAAATTACGTACTTTCCTCTCGTTTAACAGATATAGATGTCAAGAATAGTCAGAAATTTCTCCGTGATGAAGAGATGTATTTGGGAGCAGAAGTGGCACTGGCTATGAGAGATGAAGAAATTCATAAAAATATACCTTTGAAAAAAACATTCTTTAGCCATGCACGAGACTTTCTCATTGAGGCAGTCACAGAAATTCGAAATAGGTACGACTTTGAAGACCCGATTTTAGAATTTATTTCTATATTTAACGTTCGTAAATGCTGTTCAAATGAATTACGTCATACAATTCCATCCTTGATCCCATTTATGGAAGCAGTACCAAGAATTACAGCTTTATTTACAATTACTGAAATCCAAAAAATTGATGATGATTGGCGAAAATTACCTCTTTTAGACCTTGGAGATTTAATAGAGATAAAAGAAACTGATATTTTTTGGAGTAGTTTGAAAGATTTAAAAGATTCTACTGAGCAGCCAGTATTAAACATTTTACCTCAATTTGTTTTATATGTTTTATCACTCCCTCATAGTAATGCCGATTGTGAACGTATATTTTCTAAAGTCAATAATATTAAAACCAAATCTAGAAATAAATTAATATCTGATAGTATTAATGGTTGCTTATTAGCAACTCAAAGACTGAAGTTGGAAGGTGGATGTGTTTCCTTCAATCCATCTGAAGACATGTTTCAAAGAATGTCAGCCAAAAATTTATACAATAAAAATAATAATGATAGTAAAGGTAATGAACCTAATGATGAATTTGATGAAAATTTATTTTTTGAGTCATAAATGATTAAGTAGGTATAGTTATTTCTTAAAATTTCATTTTCTTCAATATTTTTACTGGTACTAAGGAAATTATTCTCCTTACCTTACCTTTGAATTACTTCTTCACCATATATTTTTAATTTTTGTTTTTCAATTTAATTGATGTGATTTTTTATGATGTAGCTACTTTGTTATATTTCATTTCCTTTATACCATAAGTGCTCAGGAAATAATTTTTGTTACCCTATGTGGAATACCTTGTCGTGAGAGATATTCACACTAGAAGGTCTTCAACAGTATTTGCGTGTTCTGCCACTTCATACGAATAAGTATGGGAGAGCCAAATCCTCGGTGAACACTGGCAATTTTTGAGCCGGTTCTGAGAGTTTATATACCAAATTTGGCACACGCACACGGACACACATACGTACGTATGTATACGTAATTATGTCATACGTTGCGTCGTTTCCTGTCTCCATCGAGATGATAAGAAACGACGCAGTGCGTTTGGTACCGAGTCGTGACATTACCGAGATCGTTATCAGGTAATTGATCTTGACTCGTACGATGTATCTTACCTGTACGTACGTACAGGTACAAACATACAAACGCATTCGTGTGTATTGGTTTAACGTCATAGAGACGAATATTGCCAGCCTTTGGGCGGCGACTGTCGTCGAGGGGTGCGAGCCCCTAAAACCTCATACGAGTAATGTCCCCACAGCTACTCCCCCCCAGTTTTCGCGCCGCAAAAATGATAAGTCGCGTGCCTGGGGGGACTTATCGAGTCTACTGTCGTTGGTCTTTCTCCCACTTCGCGAGGGCCGAGCCTACCGCAGCCCCGACACACT
Source organism: Ericerus pela (assembly GCA_011428145.1). Lineage (NCBI taxonomy): Eukaryota > Metazoa > Arthropoda > Insecta > Hemiptera > Coccidae > Ericerus > Ericerus pela. Next base: position 130,700 of record WOFM01000058.1, on the reverse strand, counting down.
CATACGACTGTTTTCGTGCATCGAGTCGGGCCTGGTAGGCGTCCCTGCTGTTTTGCCCCCTTCTTCTCAGCAGTCGTTGTTGTGGAGCCGGATAGTAGGGATGGGAGCGGTGAGACAGGCGGGGATCGGTTAACGTTAGGGGCCTTGGCCTTCTATACATCGGGGAGTTGGAACTCCCAGATGGCTTGTAGGCCAGGCTAGTGGTGAGGGGAGGGTGTGGGATTCGCACCTCTTCCACCTGAGGTTGCTTCGTCTCCAGTTTCGCAACGGTTAAGGACCCCGAGGGTGGGATTGCCACTCTCGGTGTCTTCTCCGGCGTCTTTGGTGGCAAGATCAACGGGGGAAGGGGGGCGGACATTGTTTTTACAATGTCCACCGCCGACGTCGTGTCCATCAATAGCTCGTTCTCTATGCGTTCGATTTCTTTTTCGTGTTCCATCTGCTCTTTAGTCTTTACAGGCTGCGGGGCAGGTGGTACCACGAATTGAAATTGTTGAGCCGGGAACGGGGTATTGGTCGAGGACGACATAAGGAAGGAATTTACAAGGTACAAGAAAATAAAGAAAAAGAAAAAGAGAAAAAATTATGAAGACTTTTCGGCGTGCTCTGGTCGACAGTCGAAAGGCATATGAAAAACTTTGCGAGAATAATTTCGATCGCAGCTTTATTCCAAGTCGTTATCTTTTTTCGGACTTGTTCGGAGGGGATAGTGCATTCAATATTCTTTAGCTTAAAAGTTTTCCGGTTAAATTTGGTTAAGTACAAGCAGAGTTAAGCGTGTTTGAATTTTCGTACTTCGATTTTTGTATTTCACAAAGGAATGCACTCTTCGTTTGTGACGTCACGATCTATTGACTATTTTGTTATCGGTATTGTTTGTCAATAGAAACACGTTGCAATGTTTTTCTTCCGTATTGCACGTGGATTTGTTTATTCGTGTCGTATTTTTATTGTACGCACTTTTTCTCTGCTTATCTGAAGAATTTCTTTTGTTACGAATATTCCCAGATTCTCGTACGTCTTTTTGTGCGGGTTTGTATTTTCCGCTGCGGATATTAACTTTCGTGAATATTTTCAGTTTCTCCGTGCCAATCTCTCGGATTTTCGAGTTGGAATTTGGTTTTTCTGCTTTCTGCTGCCAAGGAGCCTGCCTCTTTTTCGTGGGCACAAGGGGGCTGACGGATCGTATTGTATTTTGACGATCTCGTCATTGAACTTCACCGTTTTCTTTATTTTTATTTTTTCTTCTGGTGATTTTTGTGATTTATCACCTTTTTCGACTGGGTTGTCCTCAACTTTTCGTGGTTGTGTTGTTTCGGACTGTTCAGTCTGTTCTTCCTCTATTTTTTCCTTGTGTGTCGTCTTCCTTGTTGCTCTTTGGAGCATTTTCTTGTCGTCATTTATAAGGTACGCAGGTTTCAATCTGTCAATTGAAATCGTTTTTTGTTCACCTGCGATTAGTATCACGAAGTTCTTGTCATCTCGTGATACAACCTTATAAGGACCGGCGTATGGTTTCTCCAACAAAGATCTTATTTTTTCGTCTCTAACAAACACATGAGATGTTGTGGCCAAGTGTTTGGAGACATAAATCTTTGGTTGGCCATGACGAGCTGCCTGGTTCAGAAAGTTGTTGGCATCAGTCCGTATGTCTTGGACGAGCGTTTCGGGGCTAATTTCTTTCGAATGGGTGAAAAAGTCCCCTGGTAGGCGTAGCTATTCGCCGAGCGCTAACTGCGCTGCAGAGTGACCCGTGTCCGTTTGAAGAGCAGATCGAAGGCCCAAGAGGATGGTTGGTAGTATGTCAACCCATCTCTTGGTGTTGCAAGCCATAATGGAGGCTTTCAAAGCTCTGTGCCATCGCTCAACTTTTCTGTTTCCTTGAGGATGGTAAGCTGTGGTGTGATTGTGTTGTACACCAAGCTTCTTAGACAGCTCTTGAAAGAGCGAGCTTTCGAATTGACAACCCTGGTCCGTGATGATGACTTCAGGTACGCCATAGTGGGCAATCCAGGTGTCGTATAACCTGGCAGCTACCGTGGGAGCTGTCATCTCATGGAGAGGAACTGCCTCTGGCCATCGAGTTGCTCTATCGATCATCGTTAACAGGTATCTGTGTCCTTGGGATGGGGGTAATGGACCCACCAAATCTATATGTATTGTTTTGAACCGCTCCGTTTGTTTGAAAGATTTGAGAGGCGACCGAGTATGTCTTCCTACTTTGGACTCTTGGCAATTCAGGCAACTGCGAGCCCATTTGTTGCAGTCGGACTTCATCCGAGGCCAAACAAATCTTGATGATACTAGTCCAGCAGTGCATCTTGGTCCAGGGTGCGATAGATTGTGCACGCTACTGAATGCCAATTTGCGATACTTTGTCGGCAGGTATGGCCTATTCTTGCCTGTACTAATGTCGCATGTGAGTAAAACATTAGTACCAGGGATTTTCCTTTGTCTCAATTTGAGAGCTGTGTCATCGTTCGACAACAGTTCTTGCAATTCTGCATCCCTTAACTGTTCTTTAGCTATTTCAGCGTAAGGTAATTGAGACGGTGCCGAGATAGCTTCGATCCTACTAAGAGCATCAGCTGGAGTGTTGAGTTCTCCACTTATATACTGGATGTCCGTAGTCAACTGTCCTATGTAGTCCAATTGTCGAGCTCTTCTCGGGGAAGCTGGTTCTGTCTTTTGCGTGAAGGCATGTGTTAGGGGTTTATGATCTATATACACAGTGAAACATCTACCCTCTAATTGGTGCCTGAAATGCTTCAGCGCAGCGAATATTCCCAGTAACTCCCTGTCGTATGTGCTGTAGTTCTTCTCGGTTTTTGATAGCTTTCTTCTCCAGAAAAATCCTCGGCAAACACTGGCGATTTTTGAGCCGGTTCTGAGAGTTTATATACCGAATTTGGCACACGCACACGGACACACATACGTACGTATGTATACGTAATTATGTCATACGTTGCGTCGTTTCCTGTCTCCGTCGAGATGATAAGAAACGACGCAGTGCATTTGGTACCGAGTCGTGACATTACCGAGATCGTTATCAGGTAATTGATCTCGACTCGTACGATGTATCTTACCTGTACGTACGTACAGGTACGAACATACAAACGCATTCGTGTGTATTGGTTTAACGTCATAGAGACGAATATTGCCAGCCTTTGGGCGGCGACTGTCGTCGAGGGGTGCGAGCCCCTAAAACCTCATACGAGTAATGTCCCCACACCCTATACTTTATTTCCAATTTGTTTCATTTGTTTTTGAATTTAAGGGATCAGTCATTTTTTAATAACTTACTTTGGTTTTCTTTCCTTTTTAAAATATAACTGCTAACTGTTGAGCAAATAATTATTGGTAGGTAACCTATTAAATAATTACATATCATTTCCAAATTTTTACATTAATTTTTGAATTTAAGTGGTTTTTTTTCTAAACTTCATATATTTTATTTCCTTTTTACCATAGGTGCTAAGCAAATAATTTTTGCTACCCTATTCTTTGTTTCCAATTTGTTTCATTTGTTTTTGAATTTAAGGGATCAGTCATTTTTTAATAACTTACTTTGGTTTTCTTTCCTTTTTAAAATATAACTGCTAACTGTTGAGCAAATAATTATTGGTAGGTAACCTATTAAATAATTACATATCATTTCCAAATTTTTACATTAATTTTTGAATTTAAGTGGTTTTTTTTCTAAACTTCATATATTTTATTTCCTTTGTATCATAGATGCTAAGCAAATAATTTTCGTTACCCTAATACTTTGTTTACAATTTGTCTCACTTGTTTTTGTATTTAAGTGAATTATAATCTTTTTTCATTTTACTGCTTCATTTTGTTTACAAATTACCATAAATACGTGTTAGGAAATAAATAACATGTTAAGGGGGGCAAAAACTGAGTTATATTATTCATTATGGTATGGGAGGGGTCAAGAAAAACAATATGTGAAAAATTAAGAAGTGTACGGCTTTGGACCTTGAAATACGGCTTTTTTGTAGTGCGGATACGGCTTTTTCACTATCATTAGTTGGCAACACTGGGTTCAATGCGCTTGGGATTGCATTTAAAAAAGTTTGTTACAAAGTTATTCGGCGTTTTTCATCTATATGAAATTATTAATTATCACTTATCCTGTGGAGTAACACTTCTACACATCCGCCAATATGAGTAAATCATGCTCTAATTCTTCTGATTCTGATTTAAAAGAGCAAGGAAACAAATTATTCAGCATGCGACAGTATGATCAAGCTATCGGTCTCTACACTAAAGCAATTGTAAGTTATTTCTAACTGTGATTTCATTGCATTCTTGACACTTTATCCAAGATACTCGTGCAAAATTCCGAACACTTGACGATTACAATATGTTTAGTTTCAAACTCTCAATGCAGATTAAAAATCCAGCCGTCCCAACTTATTTCACCAATAGAGCTTTATGTTATCTGAAATTGAAACGATGGGAACAGACATGTCAAGATTGTAAGCGAGCCTTAGATATCGACTCAAATCATGTTAAAGGGCACTTTTTTCTCGGATCAGCATTACTCGAATTGGAAAACTATGACGAAGCAATCAAACATTTACAACGAGGTTTGTAAACAGGTTAATCTTATTTATCTTGTTAAAATAAATAACTTGTGAAGAATTGTTAATCGAAGTTATGCTGTCCATTTGCTTGACGCTTAATCGACTGATATGATAGATATGATCGTGATGTTTCGTTTCAATTTCTATTTATTAAAATGTAAATTCATTTACGTGCAGCTAATGACCTCGCCAAGGAGCAAAAGCAAAATTTCGGCGACAATATTGCTAGTCAAATCAGATTGGCTCGTAAAAAACGTTGGAATATACAAGAAGAGAAGCGTATTAATCAAGAAATCGATCTTCTTGTATGTGCTACCATTGAAAATTGTTATCGACGTTTAAATTATTTATATGAAATTAACTTTTTGTTGTATGTATGTTTCAGTCGTATTTGAATAAATTGATTTTTGACGATTCTCATCGACAAATTCGCAAAGTGAAAACTGAAGCAAAGGGAGGTGAAACTGATGATATGCAAAATAAAATTATGGAACTTGAATTAAAATGTGTACGTTGATTAGATTTTTGATATTTTTTCTGAATTGTACGTATCAGTGCATATTTGTTATTTTTATTTTGCAGGATAATTACACGAGCGAGTTGACCTCTCTATTCGCGAAAGTTGATGATAGACGCCGCGTAAGGAGTCAAAAGATTCTGTCCTCATTTTCAAATTGTATATGGTTATAATTTGTATTTTCGTCTTAGAAACGAGATATTCCCGATTATTTGTGCGGAAAAATAAGTTTTGAACTATTAAGAGAGCCCGTCATCACACCTAGTGGAATTACTTACGAAAAAAAAGACATAATTGAACACCTTCAGGTACACTTGTTATAGCAATGCCAACGTAGGAACAGAAGGCTTCAATATCAATTGTATTCTAAAGATGTGTGTTCTTTTTCTGTACTGTAGAGAGTTGGCCATTTCGATCCAGTGACGCGTGTAAAATTGACAGCTGATCAACTGATACCTAATTACGCTATGAGAGAAGTGATAGACGCATTTATACAAGAAAATGAATGGGCATTAGATTACTAATTGTGTCGGTGTTACTTCATAAATTTTTTTTTATGAAGATGCTTTGTTCGCCACATGAAAATTTCCTCTGTTCAGAATTTTTTCATCATACATATTTATGTGGCTATAAATAACGACACGCTCTTGGAAGCATACTAATTTCAGTGTATCAAACTTTATTGGTTTATATTCGGCTACGTCTGTTGGAAATGAAAATAGACATCTGAATGCACAGAAATTCCGCCGCTTTTGCCATGGATTGTTTTTAATTATAAATTCCCGTCTGGCGGCTCACCTACCCTCATCTCCAGCATGAAATTTTCTTCGCACTCCGTCATAATTAAAAAAAAAAAAAAATTGAGAAAAAAATTAATTTCAAAAATCATGAAGGCGATTCAAACATGTCATCTTGAAAATGAAAAGCATGAATGATGTCTGAACGCCGTTACAGCTCGCATCAAACTGCTGTTTATTTACATGCCATATACGCACAGTCAGTATCAAATCATACATAATTATACTAAAAGACAATCTTTGATACACTAATTAATCTGCTTCCAAGTGCGACTAAATCAAGGCGAACGTTTGAATCTATATATATATGTTTTTTAAGAAAATGAATTTCTAATGTGGAACACATTTTTATTTTCACTATGGGGGTAAAAATAAAAACGAGAAGGTGGCGCAGCTGAAATTTTTGTGAAAAAAGACTTGAGTTCCGCTGGGGCATAATCATGAAGGGTTGGTTTGTAAACATAATACTAATGTGGTTGTGTGTATGCGCCATGAGTTGCGCATGCACACAACCACACACCTACACATCATGTAACACAAATGAAAGTTATAATTGTAAGAGTTACAGTTACTTAAATCTGACAATTGTAATTCTTGTTTAGTCCCTACCGTAGACCAAGAGCTAAGATGTTTTCGCATCAAAAATGTGTCTGTGTGAATAAGTGTGTGGTTGTGGGGATGCACATTGCACACGCATACTACCACATCACAGCTAAGCATGTGCTTAAGATTAAAAATTTTTAGAGGTGGCAAATTTTCCACTTTTTTTCATTTTTTAGCCATTTAACTCATTTTTAATATGGAACACATTTTTATTTTCACTAACAGGGTAAAAAGGAGAAGGTTGTCAGCCTGAATCTTGGTGAAATTCTTGATACGAATGAGAGAAAAAAAAGAGAAGAAAAAAATATGTGTGCTGTAAGTAGGTGTATGGTTGTATGCATGAGCATTGAGCAATCACTCAACCCAGAGATGTTTATATTATAACTAGATATCAAACTCAGCTAGAAAAGTGAAGCCAACTGAAGCCATCTTTGAATTGATATAAATACATGGGTGGAATAGAATTTTCAAGTCAAATTTTATTTTATACTAGGTAAATTGTATTTATTTTAGTTTTAAGCATATTATATATTAGAAATAAATGTAACAAAATAATATCAAATTTTTATTTTTGGACAGAAAAAAATTTTTTTTTGGTGTAAATCTGCTTCATTACATCTATTTTTAATATATAATATATCTAAAACCAAAGTGAATGCAATTTACCCAATATAAAACACAATTTGACTTGAAAATCCCGTACCACCCATGTATTTATATGGCGCTCATGTCCAATTCAAAGATGACGGCGTTTGGCAACATTTTGTCTGTAAAAATATATGGGTTCCATATCTAGTTATAGTATAAACATTTCTGATACAATCACATCATTTGATGTAACAGTTATTTCTTTCTCTTAATCGCTGCTCAACCCTGAAAGATTGATTTATTATATAGGTTTTCCATTGAAAATCTTTTTATTATTAGTACTAAGCCAAGAAACTGACCTATTGATTTTGTTGCTTATCGGCTTTATGGTACTTCCGGTATTGCTATTTTCATTTTTGTTTTGACTATACATTTTTTAATTTTCAACCAATGGCTACGAAATATGGAGTAGCTATTCACTGTAATCTATTAAAACTTGCTATAAATTGTGATGCGGATCGGCCATATGGTACTTCGAGTAACACTGTTTTGGTTTTTATTTTGGGTATAAAATGTCTAAATTTTGGACCAATGGAAACGTAATTCAAAACAAATATTTATTATGACCTATTCTAACATATTACTGATTTTGGGGCGGATCGGCCCGATGGTACTTACTATGCAGCTATTTTGGCTATAAAATGCTTGATTTTGAATCAATAATTAAGAAATTTAAAAAAAAATATCAACTGTAATTTATTACATGTTTGCAATGCTGGTGAGGATCAGTTAGAAGATATTTCCAAAAAGTTTATTATTGTTTAGATTTTGAAAGAGATGATTGTTTTCAATTGTATAATTTCACGGCGACAGTTACAAAATTTAATACAATCATCCCAATTTTATTATGACTTCGATACTTTTCACTGACTAGTTTTATAATATTTGAAAACCTACTTTTTCTAACGAATCTGCTGCTGCGTTCGGAAGGTATTAAAATGTATAGTACATTAACAGTTTCAGTCCATCCCGGCAGGTACTGAAGCGTCTATTTTTTTTTTTTTTAATTTAATTTTATGTAACTTATGTTTAGGGTTACGCATATTTCGATTAATTAAGGCCTTTTAATCGTACGCAAAAATTGCTTTGGGTAATTGTTCATGCTGATTAGTTAACTCAGCTATCCAGGGCCGGATTTACAGCTCCAACGCCCGGGTACAACAAAATTTTTGCGCCCCCTCATTTTTGAGTTGTTGCCGCCCATCCCCTCTGCAAACTTTTTTAAATGGATTTTTATCAAGGTTTTTTACCAGAATAATAATTTATAGGTTTAATTGAATATTTTTTTAAAATCATACTTATTAAAAAAAAAAAGTTGTCAAAAATTTTTTTCTCTTTATTTTTTTGTGCTGCCCTTTAAAAATCTGCCGCCTGGTACAGTTGTACCTTTACATCCCCCTAAATCCGGCTCTGCAGCTACCTACCATGGTATGGAAATCGTTTGGCGACATTCGAACGTTTCTTTAAGATTTCAGAAACATCCGAAAGTTTTACCACGTTTTTTCGTCGACTTTCTCAACAATCGCCTCTACGTCCTTGGATGTATATAATTATATTACCTTTTTATTAAATCCTTTATCAGTTATTCTGTTCTCCATTTTTGGTTCTAAATATTAATTAATGTATTTCTGTGCCGAACAATTTCGAAGTTTTACTCACCACGCGGTTTTGACACCAAGAGGTGCTATTCCACTTTCTCAAGATAAATGCATCAATTGAAAAGCAGAATCGACTGGAAAGTAACGGAATAGCTTCCTTCAATGTCACCCCAATGTCGTTACTTTTGGCAACTAAAACACAGCTATTGTTTCCCATTGTACGAAATTTTGTATTCAAACATATCGTAATAAGTCAAGTAAATTTGAATTTTGCCTTAATTTTATTATTTTCACTTCAAGTGGCAGGGTGCTCATTAATTCTGGCCACTGTTTTTCGCTACTAGTCAGTCAATTTAAAAATAATTTTCAAGTCATCCTGCCGTTACACTGTACATCACCTGAAAACTTTTTTGGTTGGAATTTTGTTTTCTTCGTGAGTTTCGCCTTCGCATTGTTTTTAAATAATATTTTCTTACTTAATTTGGCCATTTTTTCAAATGAAAAATTCAAAATTTTTTTCAGTTTAACTTCCTTAACTCTTGGTTTGTCCAAAACGTCCATTGAACGAATCCGTTTTCTATTTCTTCGATTTTATCGAGACCAATCCTTCATCGTGAAACTAAGCTCCCATTATATGACTTACTGAGCCTTCAGATCGCTGTTTTGCCTTTATGACGAATTTTGAAAAACGTTATTTCAAAAACCGTACATTGACACAAGTTTGGAGTCGTGTTCTGCCTCTAGCCGCTATAATTCAAGGTTTTCGTCTTTCCTTCGTATTTCGTGTTTAAGTTGAAGCCTTTAAGAATCGAATTCTCCGGTACTTGAGTAGACTTGATTATCATAATTCAACAATTCGGCGCCGGAGGAGGAGAGAAAAGGGTGGGCAATGCCCACTGTTGGACGAAATTGATTAATTAAAACAAAACCTGTAATTTGTAGCCTAATTTTTTTTTCAATTTTTATTTGTTTGGGCAATAATATAAGTACGTGCTTATTCTTGAAAAAAATTTTAACGGCGCCTATGGTTCAATATATTTGTTTGGAATGTGAATTTTCGAAGCTCTACCATACAATTCCTAATTTAGTTGACCTACTTTAACAACAAAATAAAAAAATTGTTTTACTTATCAACATTTTAACTATGTGACGTTATTTTATTTATGCAATTTGTTATTTGGCTTTGTCTATTTTATTGATGGATGCCGCAGTGATGTACTTATGTATACAGTTTTATTGTGAATATGTTTATGATAAATTTGTTATGCGTATTATTGTTGGTTTTTCTTTTGTTTAGCTTTGTTTATTGGTCTCTGACAGCATAGCCATTTTACCTGTAGCGTCTGGAGATTATTGACATGAATTTTAGAGAGCCCAGGGTAATCGAGATGCGTGGGTCAGTGGTCTTTGATCATGAATTTTCCAATCACGTGTAGGTGCACCAATTGAAATATAAACCAAATATACTGCCATTTTGGGTCGGGAGTGTGACGGCGACTGGATTCGAATGAACAACCTTTCAACTGTAAAACCAAGCACTGCATCACTTCGACCATTGTTAGTGTTGGTTATTTATTGTGCTCATGACCACTTTGTTAGACGTGTTCCTACATTAAACGTATGATTTTCTTGAACTTCCACACACTTAATGCTGATATCTTAGGTTATTGGGTGAAATTTCGCGAGTAATTTTTCCCAACTACGTAATTCTGACAAATGTTGAAAGCCTGCAGCAATACACGTACCCACCTTTTTTCGCTATGATTTTTTCCTAAAGTAGGCTGAAAATTTACAAAAAAATGTATTGCTGACCCCAGCTAGAAGTCGTTCAATTGAGTTACGGCAATTGAAGTTCGTACAAATTACTGAAAGAAATTAAGTTATTGAAGTGGTTACCTATTTCTTTCCACTCGAATTCTTCGAAAATAAGACTATCACACTGAGCTTTCTAATGTTTATTCTTGACAGATTGCTAACATTTGTATCCCTATTTTTATTTTTTATTTGCGAGTTTGTTTTTGACTTGACAACTCGAAAGGAATTCTTGTTGATATAATGCATATAGTTAATTTTTTTCTAAAACCAAAATTTAATTAGAGCAATATTATCAACTGAACCATTAGGTACTCCTTGAATGATAGGTATTCAAAATTTTCCCTCTTATTTTGCATGGACAATGGACACCAACAAATATTGTAGCTATCCATTTAATAATGTAAGTGCTGCATTCAATCGGGTACTTCCTAAACACATGATTTTCATAATCTATTACTCAGATTTTGTTAAGGTCATGAAAAAAAATTCATTCCTTTTATAGAACTGGATTATCAGATTCCTAAGTTATGAACTAACAGTAATTATTGTAATTTCTAACGAAAATAAAAAATATTTTAGTGAGTAAGATCATTTTAAAAGTTGGTTTCCCCGGGGATACATCCCTCGAAAAGACAAAACTTTGAATATAGGTACCTACTTGTTTCTATCGACAATAGTTTTTGAAAAATGTCATTTATCCTCGCATTTTTCCAAATTATATAACTACAATTAAAAAATTTCTTGAGTTAGTTTCCTAACCTACCATGGCTATTATTTAAACAAAAAAAAAAAAAAAAAAAAAACGATTACTCGATCATTTAGAATAAGTAAAAGAATTATTTTTCTCTTCTTAAAGGATTTTTTTTTTATCAAGTTGTTTCTAGATGTTTTAATGGAAAAAATGTTTTTATTCTTCGTTTCTATAGCATTAGCGGTAATATAACTTTAAAACTAATAGTTTTCTATTCAAAGACAACTCATAAACTATTTTGTCGATTCCAAAAAAAATTTAAAGGCCCACTATGGAATCATCACCTATGACTTAAAAAAAGTTCGTCAAAATCAGTAGCCAGGTTGAGAAGTTATGCTGGAACAAAAAACAAAAACAGAAAAAAAAAACATACATACCAATCGGATTGAACTAATAATTTCCTCATTTTTTAGTTGTCAGTTAAAAATGAATCGAAATCAAAATTCATCATCATTGAATAAAAGCTACAATGAAATTAAAGTAAGATACCTACACTTATCTATAATCATTGTTTATAAGCTTATGCAACATTTCATCTTTTCATGCTTTCAACTCCCCGCAATCACTGACCAGAGGTAGGTAACATTATGGGATGATATTTGAACTGAATTAAAAATTTTCAACCCTAATTTTCTCTAAAACTATCAGGAGAAGTTAGTTATATCTATTTTAGGGCATTTTCTCCTCTCAAATAAAATGGTGGGGAGCTGATTGGAATTCATTTTTCAGTGCAACGAAAGGTTACTATAGGTAGGATTCGCGGGTTTCAAGCAAACCCTAGAACCTCGAAAAAAAGTGTATACCTGGACCACTTCACTCATATTAGAAGTGAAACTTTGTTGCACGTAAATATCAATCTCGAATTTTCAAAACTAACACGTATCCTGCTGACAGAGCAAACTGAATTCAAAGAGTCAAACAATCGAGTGAGTGCTAACACGAAATTGCCTAAATTCATTCATTTTTTTCTTGAGACACAAATCAAGATGAAGAATGTCGAATATAATTTCCGAAATGAAAAAAAAAATCAGCATACCTTCAAATGAACCCTCTTTTACACAGTTGGCTCGCAAACGAGGGTTAAAATTCACCTCACAATAGCGTTAGCGGCAGGAATAATGAAAATTATGTTTTATGAGAAAAGAAAACGATTGGTACCATTTTCCCATTTTGACGTAATTTTTGTTTATACAGTATAGGTATATTATACACATATGCGTATGTATGTATCGTCCGAAATGTTGTGTTTATGGTTTTGAGAAAACTACTTGGTGGATGGAACTGAAATATTTATGAGAGATTGTTCCCGTATTGGAGCAAGTATGAAAGAAGTTTGGTGCCTATCGCTTAATTAGTTTCTGAGAAAACTGACAGACAAATAATTCCTAGAATTAAGTCATTTTTCCAGAATTCTGAAAAAATAACTAAAGGAATCCGACTGAAATTTTAACGATAGATTTTCCTTATACTGGTGCAATTCTGTCAGAAATTTTGTAGTTTCCGAGAAAACTAGAGAAGAAAAATAGCTGAAAAACATTTTGTATTCAAGGTTTTGTGAAAACTACCAAACAGATAGGGCTGAAATTTTTACGAAAGATATTGATCATATGGGAGCAGGTTCAAAGAAGTTTGATGCTCATCGGATAGGTCGTAATTAAGAATCCTGGGAAATCGGTGTTTAGTCATATAACATTGATAGATCAATATTTTATTAAAGATATTATGAGTAACTATCGATAGTTTTTTTGAATTTCTTTACCTGCAACTGACAATGAAATATCGATATATCGATAGCTATCAATACAAATATTATAGAGGTTGAGGACCGGAGTTGTAACAAGAAAGAAAGATTTGAGTGAAGTTACGTCCAAGAAGCGAGTGTTTATTTCATAAGTTACATAATTTAAGCAAAGTACATTTTCAGAGTAATGAACGAACGGTAACGGAAATGAACGAGTGAGCGGCGGAAGTGGTATATCAGTGTAGCCGCGAATAGATATAAGTAAATGTATTTGATATGTGATCGTGTGTTCGTAGGAGTGAGAGGGGAGAAGGATTGGTGGTCTCAACACCCCCCTACAATCTTTTGAACCAATCACGACTGCGGGTGTTACAAAAGTGTTTAAAATATGTGTTTGTTACATTTAATTAAGAAGAAAAAAAAATTACAAAAATATAAATTTTAAAAATTGAAAACGTGTATATATAAAATGGTAACTGATTTGGACGCTTATGGTAAGTATGTTGATTAATAAATATGAATAAAATATAGTAAATATGGTAACATGCAAAAGTAATTTATATTAGGTAACAAGATAAATAACATGCAAAATGAGATAAATATAAATAAATTATGTTTTGTGATGTTTCAGACAAAATTTTGGTAATGGAGTTGGCTTTTATGGATCACAATTTGGGGATTCTAGGATTTTATGAGTAAGTGAAATATGCTGCTTACTGGATAAGGCTTTTGTGAGTAAGTCAGCTAATTGATCTTCAGTAGCTATTTGTTTGAATATGAAAATTTTGTCATTATAGGCTTGAGCAAGTCCATAACATTTGATCATGAGAGCTCGAAGACGTTTTTGACCTCCTCCAGAGATGACATGAATAACAGAGATATTGTCTTCGTAGACAATTACTGGAGTGGCAATTGAGAAGAATTCACGATTGAGAAGCCAAGCAAGTTCTATGTCCTCGAAAGAATCGTGAAGAGCAATTAATTCAGCTGCTGTTGATGAAGAAGCATGAATATTTTGGCGATGAACGCCCCAATTTATCAGGTCACCATACATGGTAATAAGGTAACCAGTTATTGATTTTCCTTTTTCTAATTCAGACATGTTTATAGGTTGATCGTCAATGTCGGGGGCATAAGATGCATCGACATAGGCTGATATGCCTTCGGAGTTAGATCTATAGACAATTGCAAGATCGATCGTGGACTTCAAGTACCGGATGATGCGCCGTACATAATTCTTTTTTGTATCATCGGAACAATTTTGGAATCTTAACAGGTAATTGACTGAGAAAGATATGTCTGGCCTTGTGCCTCTAGATACATATAATAGTGCACCAATCATAGACCTGTATTCTTTGTTGTCTTTGCCTTCAGATTTGCTTAATTTGAGGCCTGTCTCCATAGGCGTTTTGGAAGGATTTGAATCACACATTTTGAATTTCTGGAGAATCTTTTGGATTTGCTGTTTTTGGGTAAGTTTAATTATTTGTGATTCACGATTTCTTTCAATTTCGAAACCTACAAAATGGGTTGGGTTGTTTACAACTTTCATAGTGAAACGAGTTTCAAAATGAGTGGTTATTTCATTAACCCATTCAGGATGATTAGTTGCAAGGAGGATGTCGTCTACGTAGATTATCATGAAGGCAATACCATCTGATTCATCTTTACGTGTATATACGCATCTGTCGATTTTTGACTTTGTAAAATTGGATGTTTGAAGGTGAGAATCCAGTAACTCAATCCAATTTTTACTAGATGTTTTAAGGCCGTAGATGGATTTTTCAAGTTTAAGTAATTTTGATTTTTCGACATTGCAACCTTGGGGGATATTAAGAAAGATGTCATTTTTAATTTTAGAGTTCAAGTAGGCTGTTTTGACATCGTATTGAACAAGTTGTAGATTCAATAGGTTAGTTACGGACAAGATCCACCTAATTAGCCAGAGTTGCACAACAGGTGCATAGGTCTCTGTCATGGTATACTCGGATCTGTCCATAAAGCCTTTGGCAACGAGTCTAGCTTTTGGGCACATTATTCCTCTTTCATTGGCTTTGGCCGTGAATATCCATCGTGTGTCAATAGGTTTAACATTATGTGGACGGTCTACAATTTTCCACACATTAAGGTCTGACATGGATTGCAGTTCATCATTGATTGCCTTAAGCCACTCTTTCTTAAAAGGATTCTGGAGAATATCACTAAAACTTACTGGCATGCAATCTTCTATAAATAGCAAGTCTTCGGATGAGGCTTGTTTTAGTACATTGACCCTATAGATTGCCTCAATTTCCTCTTCTAAGGGTTTTATTTGTAGTTCCTCTGGTTTACTTGTGAAGTCGGCTAATGTTTTCGTCTCATCGAATTTAACATCGCAGGATTTGTAGGATTTCATTTTGATTGGATCTAGTATCTGATAACCTACATTCGAAAAGCCGATCAGAATGGTTTTAAGGGCTCGGGGCAAGAATTTTGGGTCGAGATGCTCCTCTTCGTTCTTCTTGGCTTTGACTGCTGATTGCTGTCTTTGTTCTATAGGAACATGTTTATATGCAATAGCACCAAAGACTCGAAGATGGGAAATATCGGGTTTAGTTCCGTATAATTTTTCATAAGGGGTCATGTTTCCTAAATTGACGCGGGTCGGACTTCTATTAATTATATGGGCGGCGGCTAATACTATTGTTGACCATAATTTAAAATCAATTTTTGCGTCATATAATATGGCTCTAACTCTTTCGAGCAGGGTTCTGTTTTGCCTTTCGGCTATTGCATTTAATTCGGGGGTGTATGCCACGCCATCATCTAGAGTGATTCCTTTTTCGGAACAAAATTGTGTCATTTTGGAGTCGGAGTATTCTTTAGCTTGATCAGTTCTTAATACTGAGATAGGATCATTGGGGAATTTTGTGTTAAAAGATAAATAATACTCTTTAAATTTATCAAAGGCCTGGGATTTTCTTAATATTGGGAAGGCAAGAGTATATTTTGAATAATGATCAATAAAAGTTATAATGAATTTTTCTCCGTTATATGCCTCTTGAAAGGGTCCCATGATGTCTGATGAGACTACTTCTATTCTTCTCGTTGGTCGAGTCCTCACGCCATGGTGACCAAGTCGGGTGGATTTTGCTTTTATACAGATTTCACAAGTGGCAAAGTCATCGTCCTTAAATACCAAATTTTGGGGCATACCTACAACTACTTTTGATAATGCTTTTAGGCTTTTGCCACTTAGATGACCTAATCTTCTATGCCAAAGAGTTTTAGTTTTGTTTATGTTTTTCTTATGCTTTCTATTTATTCTGACACTCTCTCCGTTTAAGTCGTCCTCAGATTCGGAATAAATCTCCTGAGTGACCGTATCCACTTCGGTATCTTGAAAATTTTGTGGGTGGTCAATGTTTTCCTGCTCTCTTTGTGGATTGCTTGTTTCAGCCTCATTCAGTTCTTCGAAATTTTGTTGAGGATCATCTATATGATCTTCCTGTTCTGCAGACGTACTAGGCACAGGCATACATACAAGCTCCTGATAGACTTTATCTTCCTCGTCTTCATCAACTATTTCGTAATCAATATAGTACATAGAACCTCTCTTTGGAGCGGTTATAGTAATTTCACCAGTATTTTTATTTATGATGTCTGCGTGATCCGTGTCCGTTATGATTTTAAAGATACCAGACTCCATGATTTTAGCACCTGACCAAATATCAAGGCTTAAATCAGGATCATAATATACCTCTTTAAGGTGAATAGTGGAAAACTCTGCATTAGAATTGCAGACATTGACATACATTGATCCAACATGGGTGGGGTTTACGAATACACCTTTTTTTGCACAAAGTGCTCTACGAGAATTGTCAACTTTGCGTACGTTTCTTAGTTTTGAAATATCATTGACCATATGGTCATCTGCTCCATTATCTAGTAACATCGTGTGGAGTTGGTTTTTTGGGGGGGTGGACTTTGATACTGTAGGGGGTTTAGGCCACTGAAATTCATCTTCGATGTCATCAAAACTTAAATGATTAAGATTTGAATGTAACATCATAGAATATTTGACACGAAAATTGGATTTATCTTCTGACTTTTTTTGGGAGTTCGTGTTATTTGAAATTTGGGATTTTGAGCTACTGTTCTGATTCTGGGTTTGTGGAGTATTACTTGCAGTAGATGTCTCATTAGGGCATGTCCTTGACATGTGTCCTTTTTTATTACATCTAAAGCACGTAATATCCATTTGGGACACATTATCTTTGGAAGGATAATTATTTTGTTTGTTTTGGTTATTTCTGTGATCGTTTAGGTAACTCGTTGTATTATAATTTGGTTTAGAGGGATTTGAGTTATTATTATTATTACGAAAATTTCTAAAATTTCTTTTATTATTATTATTCATCGGTTGATAGGATGATTTGGGCTGATCAAACCCGGGAAAAGTTTTGTTAGAATATTCAATTCGATCACATTTTTCTAGTATCATTTTTGTAAGTCTGACAGTAGTTCGTTTTTCAATTTCTAATTGGCGGAATTCTGAGAAAACAGTATCAAATTTTTCAGGCAATGACATCATTAATTGATCAATTTCATCAGCTTCCGATAGGGGGTAATTAGCATCACGTAGTTCTTCCACAATGGATGAAAAATATTCCAAGAATCTACGGATGGTACCTCTCCTTGGATCGAAGCGAAGGGACTGAAATTTTGCCTTTAATACCATGATGTTAGTAGCAGTTTGATTTCTGTATCGAGCATCTAAGATTTCAAAAATTTGAGAAACTACATCGCACGTTTTGACATGATGAAGGATTCTTTTGTCAAGTCTTTCGAATATATGAGCTTTCGCTCGTTCCTGAGTTTGGAAGAATTTAAGCCATTTGGATGTTAGGCGTTCTTCGGATGATGTATAAATGTAACTTGTTTCACGAGCAGTAGGAAAAATTGTGGAATGGCAGCCTTTACCTATAAGGGTGCTGATGACAGTTGCACGCCATCCCTCATAGCCATTTCCACGGAAGACGTTTGAGATCTTATCATTATTTTCAGTATTCATAATTAATGAATTGACTGAACTTAAAAGAAATATTAAAAAAAATAAAAAAAATGAAAAAAAAAACGGATGTCAATCCCCAGCAAATGCCGCAAGACTAGGATTGCCGTACCTGTGTTAACCAAACAATTTGAAAATATAACAATAGTATTTAAATTGTCCTTGTGTGTGTCTCGAGTAGGTCCTTTGCAGGCAAGAGATCACACACGTTAAAGTTGAGACTGGACGCTTCCCAATAAAAAAAATAAAAATAAAATAACAAGACTTTTTAACCCAAAATAATTCGTATAAGAATTCAATATTCGATAAGATGATTAATTAAAATCAATAAAAAAAAATGAAAGTGTGAGGGTGAAAATGAAATTAGCTACCTTCAGATCGAGGGAATTAGAAAGGAATAAAATTATTGAAAACAAGGGAAATTTTGTTTGAAATAGTATACCCACAAAAATAATTCGAAATAAAGTTGTAGAAATGAAAAAAAAAATTGCAGATAATATGAGAAAAAAAAAATTTAAATTTCACCAAGTATTACGCAAAATTAATTCTACTGGTAACTCGAAAGAATAATAAAAATTCACAGTAGAAAAAAAAAGGTGAATGAAAAAAAAAATTTGAAATATGTAAAATATATTCGAATAAATAATTAAAGTTGCACAAGAGAAAAAAAAGCAGTGAGAGAAAAAAAATAATTTAATTTAATTTAAGTGTTCGTATAAGAAAGAAAAAAAAAAATTCCAAAAAAAATCGTTAAGTATTTTCGACAAAATTGTGCAACGGCAAAAATTTTCAAGTTGCAACAAAATGGTGGTTTGAAACTGAAAAACCGCGCCAACGTATTTATTGAATGGGCGAAGATAAGCGTTCGTAGGTTCGTTGCACTTAACAAAAGGTTAATGTACAAGTTCGAACGAATGAACAAAACGAGCCGTGCATACGTCACAAGTTGTACACTCTAAGACAAAAGTGGCTGCAAAAATTTGCACACAACTTGCCAAAATTTGTACTTAGAAAAATTTTGAAAAGGCCAAAATTATTTGAAATTAACGATATTTTCAAATATACAGGTTAAATTTTGAATCGAAAGAGTTAAGTTACACGAAAAACACGAAATTGAACACGAAAAATATACGAAAAATACGAAAAATTACGAAAAATAATGTTTTTTATTACCTTTTTTCAGCAGAAAATTTTCAAGTTATACCTTTTCAATCGTTAATTTTTTGTTTTCAGGTTCGTTTTCTGGAATTAATGAAGGTGGTGCTCTGGAACTGCTGTTTGAACTGCGCTTCGGTTGTTTTGAACGTACTTCGATGAGAGTTTGAGTTAAGTTTTTTTTTGAGTTTTAAAGATGATACCAAAAGTGAAGTTGAATTTAGACGATGAATACCAATTTTGATGTTGTTGTATTGAAGCTTTTACGTTGGTTTCAGATCAATTTGTGACTGTTCAAGGCGATTTATTTCCAATTGATGACTTCGACGAATTAGTTCATACACAAGCAGGGCAGATACTAATGAATTTACTAGTTTTCGGGCAACACAAGCAGGATTCCCAAACAACTTAGCAATCGACGAGTCCTGGAATTTTTCGATACACTTGGCTGGATTATACACAAACGGGGCAAATCCTTTTCAGCAAACGACGAAACTCATTGAACGTTTACAGCATTCAAGATGGAATTAAATTTTTCGAGAACAAAAATTTTATGACTCGAAAAAAAAAATGGTAGGTTGGAACTAAGTTACCCAACACACAATAAAATTACGAAAAATATTAAAAATACAATTATTCATGAAAATTTTAAAAGTTTGACTTAAACACAAAAAGAAAATTCACAATATATAAAAAATTTAAATTATTTTTTTACAATCTGTTACAGGTACAAGGATTGTTACCGAGCGATGCTACCATATAGAGGTTGAGGACCGGAGTTGTAACAAGAAAGAAAGATTTGAGTGAAGTTACGTCCAAGAAGCGAGTGTTTATTTCATAAGTTACATAATTTAAGCAAAGTACATTTTCAGAGTAATGAACGAACGGTAACGGAAATGAACGAGTGAGCGGCGGAAGTGGTATATCAGTGTAGCCGCGAATAGATATAAGTAAATGTATTTGATATGTGATCGTGTGTTTGATGGAGTGAGAGGGGAGAAGGATTGGTGGTCTCAACAAATATTGATTACTATCGATATTATTTTATAATTTTCTCAAATAACTGGAATTAGATTTTTTTTTCTTTTGAATTATGGATGAAAATTGGCAAATTGTATTTTCTAGCAAAGTATTGCTGCGTTGTTTTTTTTTTTCTTTTCTATATTGAAATTTTATTTATACACACAAGTGCCATTGACAAGAATTTTGTTCCTGTGACGATTATTTTTATGTACCTGAAAAACTTCCTTTACTTTTTCTCGCAAAAAAAAAAAAAAAATGAAAACCGGTTTAATACCTACACCAATTCTCCCTAAACAAGTTATAAATTTTTTGATTATGTCGGTTTTTAAAATTTCAAATAGATATGGTAAAACCATGTCTATAACAGATATTATATACCTACCTACCCAATAATGTAATTTCACGAAATCATGAGAATAAAAACAAAAACATTGTAAACTGGTAAAAATGATTTTTTATTTCATTCATCTATTAAACACCGAAACTATTTTTTTTTATTATAAAATTCGAATAAGAAAAAGAAAGAGACGAAATATGTTCATAAAATTGGAGAAAAAAAAACATATTTGCAATGTGATCAATTTATATACATATAAAGTTACTCAAATTGTCTACTTATCTTTTTATATACTTCTCTCCCTCAAACCTTGAAGCTCAACACTTTAAAAAAAAATATTAGATAAAAAGTTTATAAAATATACGATACTGAAATTTAAACATAAAATAGCTTAAATTTATTTTTTATTGACGATGCACGGAAGACTTTTTACCCTCACAGACTCATAATTCACGTTTACAAACAAGACATATAAAGAAAAAACGTCAAAATGGTACATGTTTTGTGCAGGAGGAAGTAGACAAAGCAATTATTTTCTTAATTCTCATTAGAGAAAACAAAAATCAAACTGTAGGCCGAACCTTTTCTTTTTTTTTTTTTTCAAATTATCGCTTCTGGTATGGCAGGAAAAGTAGAAATAATTTGGAATTTTTCCTCATTTTAATTTGATAAACACACAGAATTACAACGAGACGAATTAATTCGGTATAACAATGGACGAATAGAGAAAACTTTTATTTGTTAAGAAAAAAATCACCTATACTATATTATGTATAGGTCTAAATGTTGCAGGAGGAGAAAAAACTTATCATCTAGGGATTTTTTCCCTCGAATTTATAGATATGAATGACAAAAAATTCTATTCTCAGTGCGCAGCAGCTTAGAAACTAGGCCTAGCTGTATCTAGCTAATAACAGTAATAAGAGCGCTTCAACATTCGAAAAAACTTGATAAACGTTTACTTCTTAACTTTCCCAATAACATATAATGTACGGTATTGTATGTACTATTGATATTGAATGAATAAGGTTCGCCATTAAATCAAGAATACTGCTTTGTAGTGGTTCAGTTAGTACCAATGTCCAAAAGATGTTTCTCTTGATATGATTGAAAGGCGGGTAAAAGCTGGCTATCCGGCACATTGGAGACAATGTCAACTGCACCACTACCATGGCGGTTAATGTCTCTCACTAATTATAATGATAAGCAATGACTTGGGTTTTTGTTGTTTTTTCTTCTTTTTTTTTTGAGGGGGGAGGGGCCTTTCCTATAAATTTTTTTGAGAGGCGCGGTCCCTGAATCATTTTGTAGGTACATTGAAATATAAACTATGTATCTATTCACTTTTTAACAGCCTAATAGAAAAAAAAAAAATTTTGTTTTTGTAACTTGACAAGAAGTTTCCATTATTTTTGCAAAGCAATGTACCAAATGTGGGTCTTCTAAATCAGAGAAATGGAATTATGGAACTTTCAAGTTTATACAAGAAATATTAGCGGAGACAGAGGCACGGAAATTTAATTGGCGACTCTTCACAAAAATACAAATCAATGACTGAAGAGATTGATTTTTTGATCAACCTTTGGTGTAGATGGGTCAGTTTTATTTAAAAAAAAAAAAAAAGCTTTCTGTAGATGATCAAATAGGACAAGTAAGTAGGTAGGTATCTAAAATAGTTCAACTGTATGATGCCTGAAGTTTTTTTGAACAGTTCGAGGCTTCGAACTCACTTTAAAAAGTGAAAGTGAGCATTTTCATTAGAAATTTTATTAATAGTTTCATCCATTTTGACGGATCTTGAAATTTCCATAATTTGATTTCTCGTTAAAATTTTGATTTATAATGTGACATCTGATTACCAGCCTTCCCTTCACGTCACCATCGACTTGTACTATTATCACGATAGGGAACGGCTCTCAAATTCTAAGTTTATAATAACGATAAGGTAAATGGGAAATACGCCGATTCCCCAACAGAAATAAATTCCCAAAGTCTAAGAAACATCAAAGACACGTCGATTAACTATTATTTAACAATATGGTGACGTGTAGAAATACAATATCGATCATCGGTGAACCAAATCTTATCTCTCTTGACCGTTCACATTTTTGGCCTAAGAGTGAACAGTCAGTCTCGTTTTAGACGTGAAAGTTTCTCGTTCGTTGTGAATATGAAATATTATTCACGACATAATACAGCTCTTTTATACGACAGCAAGTCACCATTAAATTGTTTTCACTGATACTTTCGAATGTGAACGTCAGTAGTAGACTTAAATAACTCGCGATATTATTCCTTCGAATTCAAGACGAATATCCGCTCGAGATTTGATGGTTCACCAAACTTCGAGAACCATGAGGCGATGTGATGTATAACCTGCACGACCTGACATTAGTTACCATACTTGTAAGTAACCTTTTCGATTGTAATAAAGTGTATACTGTGATAATGGGTCGGCCAACTTATTTATTTCCACTTATGTAAATTTGCCCGATATACTTCGTAGGCCCTGGGAGCTATCGCTGGTAGGCTGGTGGCCTAACTGTTTGAGCTGGTTTGTGGTTTCGACTCTACGATTGATCGAGACTTATTGATATACTTCGAACCGTGATATCATTCCCTATACTCGGGATGTACGTTCGTTTTTGGACGTCACATCTACGTTTTACTTGGCAACCGTGACAAGACTTGATTGACTTGTCTTTCGAGTTCAGTGGCCAAGCCTAATGCAAACGCCTTATCCACAACCTTCCATCTTAATGTTAATTCCATCTGTTATGAGGGTGTGATTTGAGAATCGTCCATTCTTAATCTAAAACCTTCACATGCGGATATATACAATCTCATATTATTCGCAGATCCGTATTGCTACTTGGTACTGTAGTTTACGCGGGTGTATATCAACGAATGTGGAGAGTGTACCTCCTTCTTTTGATCATGTTCTCGAACCACCCGTCCAAAATTATTTCCATTCCTACCTTTCATTTTTTTTGGGGGGTTTCTTTCTTAACATATCCTATCAATAAGAGTAGAAAGATCGTATGAGAAGAAACAAAAGTCCGCCTTCTGAGTTTTGTTAAAACCCATCCGATCGGTTTGTTGCTCAGCATGATCGTTAGAGCGATCCTTTAAGCTGGATAGGTCTGATCAACCTGTTCATGTCGGGATTGGCACTATCCAAATTTACCAAAAGTGTCTGGCGACCGTTGACTGGCCGGCTTTGCCACAGCCAATTTTATTTTTGTTGGGCATCTGATTCCCACGTGTACTAATTGGAGGAAGTCTTTCTCCGTTCTATGACGCAAATGCAGCAAGTAAACTGCAGTGAAAGCCACATCGACTTCAGTGATTAGCTCTATGCCTTACGAAGCGTGTCAACCTAAATTCGATAAAAACAATAAACTCAACGTAAACTACTAAAACAACCTTATGTTCGAGGATTAGGTCCCTCGTGTTTAATTCGATATAGTTAGTGTGATAAATAATGTCCCGTTCGAGGCGCAAGCTTCCTTAATAAATTTTGTGTTCAAGACTGTTAGTTGTTACAGTCATTTGCTATGGCCCTAAGCCTACCGATCATGTTTTGATCTTAGCATTTTATCAGCAGTGTGCCGTAGAAAATAGTTATCGTAGTTAACCTAACTATTGTACGTCGCTTTTAGTGGCCCAGTATTTTATTGTTCGACAAACTCTCTTTTAACGACTCTTAACAGACTAAAATAACATTGAACGGGTGTGTATTGAAATAAAATGAAAAAATAGGCTAAATTAGAAGCCACCCGTATTCCCGTAATCGTACTTACGACGTACCGATTTTAAAGTAAAGTAACTGAGCCTTAATCAATTTTTTTTATCTGCCCTATGTTATGGATCTTGGTCCAATCCATAACATACATTATAATTTAGGGATTCTAGAAATATTTTTGATACTATACTTCCGGAAGATCTCCCTAAAAGTAAGACCTACCCATTAATTAATTAAGTCGATATACTTGTTAGTTTTAGCTGAGCCGTAAATCCCCCCTGTTCCAGGTATATCGCCGAGCAGAGCCATAGACATCGATTGCTAGTCTGTTAGGATAAAACGTATCGATCTAGTTAGGGGAAATATTAGCCTTTCTACTAAACTTAGGCCAGCAGATTTCGTCCAAGATGGACGGTATTGGGGACGATGATAACCCCAACCCCTTTGACACCCCCAACCACCTAAGTAGACAAAATAGGGACAAAGTGATGAATACTCGAGAAGTTGCGATGGGGGAAGATGACGTGAATGTCACTAAAGGATCCGCTATCATGGAGGAAGAGGAAACGCTAAAGAATTTATGGGCCTTCGACTCAAATAAGGTACCCAAACCACCTAAGGGAACCGATCCAGTCGAGTTCTACCGGAATCTCTATCTTCGACAATCCGAAAGCACCGCACGATATCGCAGGGAATGTGTTGTTTGAGATTCGATGTTTGAAAAAAGTGAAAAAAGAAGAAAAGCAGCTGAATTACGTGTGGTTAAGGTAGCTGAAAAGAACAGCAAATTTGAGGATCGAGTCAGAGCTCTCGAGAGGGAAATCTCAAAAAGAAAATCCTCGGAAAATCCTTCAACATCAAGAATACGTGAGAGGATAGCCGAAATCGAGCTCGATCAAACGAAGAAGAAAGTCAATTTTGAAGACGCGCAGTTTTATAATGACTCGTTGTATATACCTATCGACGATGATAAAACACCACCCAAAGAAAACGAGGAAATCACGATTGCGCAGAGCCAAGCAGAGACCACTCGGAAACCAGTGGCCAGTTCAACATTGGTGAGTGCCATCAAAAAAAGAGAGCAAAGTCCGAGTTCCCGGGAAATCCTCGAACAAATAAAACTACTGAGCATGGAAATGAAGTCTCAGATCAGAGAGCAATTTGACTACTTCGAAAGAAAAATCGATCGATTGCCGATCTCGAGAGACCCGATGGCGCAAACTACTTGGAGAGAAATGTCGGACATTCCAGCAGGTTTTAGACCCGAAACACCACCTCCAATGATCATGAAACATCTCAAAGATACGATGGTTCCTACATACCTACCAAACCAAAGAGAAAGAACACCGATACGAAGACATCGTGAAACAGGAGGAAGCCAGACATTCTCGAGAATAGCACTGCTACAGAAAACATCAAGATTGTTCGATCCTTCGAGAATGCCAGCATACACTGGACATAAAGACCATCGAACCCCGGAAGAATTCCTTAGAAAATTTGAAAGCTGTGTCGAGGACCTGGACCAAGATGACGAACAATTAGGTCGAGTCTTTGGCAAAATGATGGATGTAAACAAGTTTCCTGGAGGAGCAGTTTATCGAGAGAATTGGGGATACCAACAAGCCCGAGATCATTTCGTAACGGTCTACTGGAACAAGTCGAGAAAGCAAGCCCAAGTGCAAGCCATTCGAGATGGCCAGTACGATCCGAGAAAATACGATTCGATAGCCGACTACGCCATACACATATACACTCGACTACTTGAGTGTGGCGAGGATATCCAGACTATATACGGAATCTTGGTGAAGAAAATACCAATGCCATATAGAGACAGAATACTCGAGTCTGACGTTGCAAATCTGGTTGAATTCTCAATGAAACTCGAGTACCTACACAGTTTATTTCACGAAGAAAATGCTGGAAATATAAGCAAACAGGTGAAACAACAACCAGTTCTAAACATCGGTGACCAAAAGTACGCCGATTCGTATACTCCCGATGAAACCTCCCATCAGAACCAGGGAAACTAAGGAAGGCGCCTATGGTCGGTCGCATTGGACGCCCTATCAAAAAACTCGATAAAAACAGACCGACAACAATAATGAAAAACGAGTTCGTAACACCAGAGTGGAAGACGTATCAGATCTTCGGTGATGCAACTATCTTAAGCTGGTTGAGGAATACTGGCTTATCGAGCGCCCAGAACCTCAGTATCGATAAGACAGCAGGTTTTGAGAAACTAAATCGGTTGGGCCCTTTCCTAGAGACTATACAGAGAATTGTAAAAGAAAATACTCGTATAATTATCGGTTTTGGAGAAGAATTCATCCTCAATCCAGATGCAGACGAAGACACAATCATCTCGAAACTTCAATACCTCCTCAACAAGTTATTCCGAATAAGTCGAGTTGAGAAAGTAATTGTTACGACAATCTCACCAGATCCAATGAGGATGGATAATCAGTTCTACAGGTCTCGACTTCGGAGATTTAATAGCCGAATTTGGAACCTTAAGTCTGACTTCAAGGACATGTATATTCTCGACATCGAAAGGATCTTCACTCAAAAGTACGAGAACGAGAATAAGGATAAAGTAATTATCCCAGGAGACGAAAGATCCATCTATGCCGTCCCACGCCGCTACAACAAGGAGGAGACACACTTAATTGATGAAAATTTGGCGTCTCTAATTGCAGACCACGTCGATCGAAAGGACAACGAAATAAGTCCCAATGTTAACCTAATCACAGGATACGATGATCAGGATCGATGTGATGAAAACTAGCAATCAGAAGCCGATAACCCTCAGCAAACAGACAAAGAGGATCCATATGGAATGTTCTGTATCCACATCATGGATGACGTCGAATCAGATCCGGAAGAAGTCGAATCTGAGAATAACTTCGTTGACACAAGGCCGTGGTTTCCGCCTTTTATAATAAATAGTATTATGGGCAGAGCGAGAAACGTTTACAGGACATATATCGATCAAGGTTCTCCATACAGCTGGATAACCGAGAGATTCCTTCAGTTCTTAGAAAAGCATAATCCCGATCTATATCTCATGCACGTGAACTGCCCAACGCAGAAAGTTGGATACGCCGTCGGAAAACCCGCTATACAAGTTTATGGATCGATAAATCTACGATTCATAATGGTTGATAAGCATGGGGATGACATCGAGATGACAACGACGCTCCATATAAATAAGAGTTTGAATGCACCGATCATACTAGGTCGAGAATTCCTCTACAAATACGATGGAAGGCCTAGTGTAAGGTATCGGTTAGTCGATTTTGTAGATCCACGAGGCAGATCAAAACGGATTGAGATACCAGTTCAGTTTAGTGCCGTTGAACCTATTCTCAACATCGGACCAACGGACGAAACTCCATTTGAGATCGAAAACAAAATCGAGAAAATATTGAAGGAATTAGAGATATCGAACAAAATAGCTCAAGAATTCGGTGACATTCTGCGAGAAAACCACGAAGCCTTCGCTGAGAGGATCGGTAGATGTGCGGCATACACACACACCTTAAATATGTCCCCGGATACGAAGAAGATGGACAAAAAAGAGAGGATAATTCCAAAGGCTTGGGTTCCGAAAGTGAAAGAACTGTTCGACGATTGGGAGAAGCAAGGAATTATAAGCCCTGAATCGAGCAAATACTTCTCACCGATAACGTATACAAAGAAAGAAAACGGTGATATTTGGCCTTGCCTCGATGCTCGGAGGATAAATCAATATATGGGCACGAGAGGGGATACAGTCCCACCCATTGAAACAATAAAATTAAGTTTATCCGAAATGAGAGTCTTTACGAAGCTGGACGCGAGGTGGGGATTCCTACAAATTCCTCTAGCTCCAGAATCTCGAAAATATATAGCCTTCCGATTCCAAGGGAGACCATATAAGTTAAATCGAATAATCTTCGGGTTGAAGGACGCGATGCAGGCCTTTGTAGCAGCCATGAGAATTGTCCTGAATGGACTCGATCACTGCGATACAGTATATGTCGACGACATCCTGATACATTCACAAACACACCAGGAACACCTGGAACACATTTGTTTGGTTCTAGAGAGGTTCGTAAAGTACAATATGACATTAAAACTAGAAAAGTGTTCATGGTTCCGAGATACAGCTCGATACTTGGGTATGTCATCGACGCTGATGGAATACGACCCGATCCGAAACGAGCGGAAGCAATTCACAACTTTAAAGCTCCAACGACAAAGAAGGAAGTCCAATTGTTCCTCGGAGTAGCGAATTATTATCGAGGACACATTCCGAAATACGCTGATATAATCGCTCCGTTGTGCAACCTGTTGAAAAACGATATTACATATGAATGGACCAACGATCATCAGCAGGCATTCGAGAAAGTAAAATCAGAAATGGTTAAATGCCTGCTTCAGTCACACTTAAACTGGAACCTTCCGTTCTATGTAATTACGGATGCTTCTGATTTTGCCATCTCAGGGATAGTTGTTCAATTCCCTAGCGAGGACGAGGATGAGAAACCAAAGGTGCTGTCGATGGTAAGCAGATTATTAAAAAAGTCCGAGAAGAATTATCCTACGTTTGAAAAAGAAATGTTAGCGATAATTTTTACAATGAAGAAAAATCTCTACATGCTTACCGATCACGAAGTTCGAATACGAACCGACTGTCGATGCCTACAGTACCTCATTGGATTAAAAGACGACGTCTCGCAAAGAGTAGCGTGGTGGAGAACATTCCTCACTAGCTTTTTGATAACTGCTACCGAACATATACCTGGCAGTAAAAACATCGCAGCAGACGCTCTGAGTAGGTACTGTTCTCCACTTGAAGTTGTAGTATATCGGAACGCTGATTTCCCAATTGTACTAATGTTGATTGGTGATAATGATGCGATCACCATATCATCGTTAATGAACAACATGTCGAGCCTGCAAAAAAAAAGCAGAGAAATTACGGGTCAGCTAGAAAGACGATCACCACGCGTTGAGAAAGAAAATAGTATCGTTTACTACATAAACCGCGACGGAGATAAAAGAATATACGTCCCCGAATCAACTTGCGAACTGTTGATCAAATTTTATCATGAAGAATTCACCCATCCAGGATCTCGGAAAACACTGGAATTAGTGCGACGATTCTTCGATTGGCCTGGATCAAAATACGAGATCGAACTATTCTGCTCAAACTGTGAAACCTGTAAAAGATCAAAAAATACAAATACGACATTATCAGGCCCCTTCTTATCAGTCTTTGCTGATAAACCTGGTCAACTGCTGTCCATCGATCTGTACGGTCCATTACCATCAGGACGTGGAAACGTAAATCGAATCTTCGTTGTTATGGACGTCTTCTCCAAGTTTACGAAGCTATATACAATAAACAAAGCTTCGGTTAATGTCTGCATCGATAGGATGAATCGTTTTATTGAAAAATACGGTAAACCTGAAACGATTCTGTCCGATAATGGAAGCCAATTTACAACGAGAGACTGGATCGATCACTGGAAACAGTTAAAAATACAGCCGAGATTCACATCGCCGTATACGCCATCATCAAATCCAGTTGAAACACGAATGAAAATCATCGGCGATGTCCTTCGAATAAAGTGTCCAACTAAACACAGCAACTGGTATCAACACATCGATGAGATAGAGCGTAGGCTAAACCACATCGAACACGCTACAATTGGGATACCACCAGCAACATTGATGGAAAAAGTAAAATTCGATTACGAAGGAAGAACGATATCATTAACCGACGAAGAATATAAAGTGTTCCTGGAAAAAGCCATAAAAAACACAAAGAAAACACTCGCCAGGCAAAAAAAGAATAACGAAAGTAAAAATCTCACCGATCTCAAGGTTGGAGATATGATATACACAAAAAATCATACACTTTCTGATAAAGCCGTTGGAGTCTCGTCGAAACTCAACCCAAAGTTCGTTGGCCCTTGCGAAATCATCGAGGTGAAGGGAAACGGAAGCTATCGAGTCTGTACGCCTGATGGGAAAATAATCCAACAAAATGTACACGAATTCAAACGATAAAATCCATCTGCAATCAAAAAACAATGTTAATCTGAAACAAAAACATTTCGAAAATAAATCCCACTAATCAACGACACGAATTAATCAAGATAAATACAAGATAATTCAATTACAAAAATGAGATAATTCTACTTACGTCAACGTCACACCCTTCATCGTAGAGTTCAACAACCATGACATCGCGTCATTGATCAATCAACTCACCGATGATCATCAACTCATCGATGACATCGTGGTCGGGGGGGGGGGGAGTGATCAGGAATCACGATCAAACAACAACGCAGATCTCATAACAACGACCAACCAAACGACAAACAAATTTGTGAAACGTCAAAGTTTACAAAATTAATGTGGTTTTCCTTTTTATTATTATTGAGTATTATTAGTATCGTCATTCAACGAACATCGATACGTAAGTACAATAATTTAAATCTCATAACAAGATAATTAGATAGTCAATTCATGAAATAAAAGCCTATTCATACTTATTTAGTCGAGATGGCTGAACGAACGGATGCCACGATGATAATCGATAACGAAGATCTTGTTACAAGATTTAACCGAGTAACGAAGGAAAACGAAGACCTCTTTGTCGCACTCAAAGAACAGATCGGAGTAGCCGCCCACAATCAGAACATCACGGCATAAGCACTGACGGATCGAGGCCAGTTCCATGCGGAGATGTCGACGATCATGGAACAACAAGTGACGTTTCTCAAAAGAGTTGTCGCGAGAGGGATCGAGGAGAAGAAGAAAATCTTAGAAGGGATCTGCCAGCTCAAAGTAACCGTCAAGGGACAAAACAGTACAATCGAGGACCTAGAGAGGAGAGTCACCGAACTAAACATGGAATTAAATAAGGTGAGGATACACAACGCTAGAGAATACGGTAAAACCCTCCCTTCGTGTAAAATAAAAATTCCGAGAACTCGAACCGATAATCAGCATGAACGAAAACGTAAAGTAAACTCCGACCAACACCTCCCTCTAAAAAAGAGAATAAAAATGCTTGATGTATTAAATAAAAGAATACCAGTTAAATTAAGGCTAGGACCTAAACTTTATGACGTTCCACAGAGAGTACCGGCAGATGATGTAATCGACCTCGAGAAACAAGAGGAATCGCCCACGTCATCGAAGAGAGTCGAGTTTGAACCCACACCGGGTTTGTCAAAAGACACGGGTAAGGCTTTAAAAAATTTTGTGATACCAAAGTTACTGACAAAGTCTCAAGAAGTAACGATATTTCCGATAGACGAGTCACCAGTGGAAGAAGACGATGTAATTCCAGCAGTACCCGCGGAGGAAATCCCGGCTGACGTTATAAAACTGAAAGAGTTTTGCCCAAGAACGAACGTCCCAGTCATGACACCAGGCGAAATGAAGAAGAAACTACCAAGGGTATTTTGTATTTCATTAATTATGGATAAAACCATCTTCGCCAGCAGAGAAAAAATGTTATGCTTCGATGTTCGGTGCCCGGTGTTGTACATAAACTCAAAAGATCTCTCCGCGACACAGCAGATAATACCGGTCCCCCGAAACACTTGGACCTGCGAGTGGTCCACTCCATGATTTCTCAAATCTGGGGAAACCACCTCGATGGAGCTCGTCGGTAGAAGTGGCGTACAATTTCGGGAAGTATTCTACCTCGTCCGAAACTCACAGCTTGATATAAACCGGATGGTATTGGGGACGTTGTTTGCAGCCAAATATCTTAAAGACGTCGTTGGAGAGCCCACCGACGGCCAAATATTTCTAGTCAACGATGGTAGGACGTATTGACAACGATATCAGCTCCCCAAAAAAATAATGTAACTATCGGACGTTTAACAAACCTTTTTTTATTTTTTTTTATCCCGAAGATCGACATAATGCCCACGATTGTTCCTTTGGTTTGTTCCTATTAACTCTATTTCCACCCATCGATCGCGTAATTCAATACAATCTTATAATATAAGTTTTTTTTTATTTTTCTAAAAATTTTTTAATTAATTTATACTAATGTGCCTTCGTTATGTTTTGTTTTCGTTCAATGATAGACTCGACTATCGATCATTGTCTCGTTTCTTGGGCTTAAGTTAATACTTTAATGTTTTCGTTGTTTTGTCAACCTCTTTCTACAATATTCCCAGATTCTTTCTTTACCGTTATCCCATTAATTATACACCCGCCTATTCTCTAAGTCGTAGTTTTGTGATTTTTTTTTTGGAGGTAATACACGCTTGACTCTTGTTTGTTTCTTTTTACTTTTATCGAATATAGCTTCTTTTCGTAATTCAGAATATTTTAATCAATGGACCAACCTTTTTCTTTATGTCTTATTTCAGCTAAGTTACCAAATGTCCAAAGGCTGCGGGTGATCCCTCATTTCAAAATTTGGGGGGGGGAGTTGTGACATCTGATTACCCGTAGCCTTCCCTTCACGTCACCATCGACTTGTACTATTATCACGATAGGGAACGGCTCTCAAATTCTAAGTTTATAATAACGATAAGGTAAATGGGAAATACGCCGATTCCCCAACAGAAATAAATTCCCAAAGTCTAAGAAACATCAAAGACACGTCGATTAACTATTATTTAACAATATGGTGACGTGTAGAAATACAATATCGATCATCGGTGAACCAAATCTTATCACTCTTGACCGTTCACATTTTTGGCCTAAGAGTGAACAGTCAGTCTCGTTTTAGACGTGAAAGTTTCTCGTTCGTTGTGAATATGAAATATTATTCACGACATAATACAGCTCTTTTATACGACAGCAAGTCACCATTAAATTGTTTTCACTGATACTTTCGAATGTGAACGTCAGTAGTAGACTTAAATAACTCGCGATATTATTCCTTCGAATTCAAGACGAATATCCGCTCGAGATTTGATGGTTCACCAAACTTCGAGAACCATGAGGCGATGTGATGTATAACCTGCACGACCTGACATTAGTTACCATACTTGTAAGTAACCTTTTCGATTGTAATAAAGTGTATACTGTGATAATGGGTCGGCCAACTTATTTATTTCCACTTATGTAAATTTGCCCGATATACTTCGTAGGCCCTAGGAGCTATCGCTGGTAGGCTGGTGGCCTAACAGTTTGAGCCGGTTTGTGGTTTCGACTCTACGATTGATCGAGACTTATTGATATACTTTGAACCGTGATATCATTCCCTATACTTGGGATGTACGTTCGTTTTCGGATGTCACAATAAAAGTTACTCAAAAGGCTTTACAAAAATAACGAACACAAGCTTTTGCTTATTATTGTTTTTCTGTGTGCAAGGGCAGCATATTTTGTAAATTTGATTTCATATCACTATAATAAAAGTAGAAGTAGTTAATTCATTCATTAAAATTATTTTACAAAATTATTTCTCTGATATTATTTTGCCAATTATTCCCTCATACTACCCACACAGCCACACACTGACACACAGAAAATATGTTCGTTGTTTCTTCTGAAATAACAAATTCTACAGTGTTATTTATAGGTATGACAGAAAAAATTCATTATATATACTCTTTTGTTTTTTGTATTAAATAATTAAAAATTTTATGTTAGGTTGAATGTGAAACAAGAAATTTTCACATTTTTTCAACAGCTCTTTCAATTGTAACATTGATAATTAAAACTTTTCAAGTTAGCCCACAAAAACAAAATTCACCTGTATTTTCCTAATAGGCTGTTGTAAAGTAGAAACTCTACATGTAGGTACCTACAAAATGTACATAATACATATCTTTTTTATATATACAGTAGACACTGCTTAATAACATCACAGATAATAGTATCAACCTCTTCATCGAATCAAAACAGTTACATATCAATTGGAAAGTGGAGTCAAAAGATACGTACTTTGGAGGCAAAAACAGGAAATGGACCAAAATAGGATACTGATGATTTGTAGATCCATACCTACTGATCTTGTAAGTTTTTTTCATTATATTTGGGTAGAATTTAAAGATTATCCTCTGACAATCAGTAATCATCCACGTTCAAGTATCTCCCAGTCTCAGAAAATTAATACAAACTCTTTCTTTTCTTATGGAAAAATACATGGAAAAAATACACATTGTCCCATTTTCAGTCTGATTATATGAATCAAATATACCACTCCTGGCAGAGCCTGCACTTCCCAATCAATTAGCCTTACCCAAATGCATCGACTTTGCTTATTTGAATCAAATTACGATTGGCAGATCACTCTGTAACATAATGAAACATTAACTTTTTAAACATTATCTTGGCATATTAAATCCTCATCTCATAAAATCCAAAACCGAATGAAAATTGAGTATATTTTTTAATAATTTTCCCCACTAACTTACACTCATACATATATAACTAGTTTGTAACACTGTAGGTAACGTAATAAAATATGAAATGAAGTTTTCTCTTCCCAAAAATATTTAATTATTTATTTTCAGTTTCGAATATTATATTCAATTAAAAAATTTTTGCTTAATATAGAATCAGTCGTTTATTAGGATTATTTTGTCTTGGTCCGAAAGTGATTGCCATAAGCAGCGCCTATTGTATAATTAATTAGGTATAATTACCTATTCGATAACCACGTTTAACAATATAAACCACGAGATTTTCAAATTTTATCTTCAACCTTCTTCCCCCAATAATTTTAACAAATCAGCGCCATTGATTATTATAACAGGCTTAACCGAAGCCCCAATTTTCAGGCACCAAAATATTCTTAAAGATCAACTCTGAATAAACAGAATACCAGAATTTCCAGTTAAGAAGTCACTTTCAAGCGTTAATTAAAGAACTGAAGGATAACTGTGAGTTAAAACTCCAAACTACATAGTTGCGTTCGTCAAAAGCTACATAAACGGCGAGTAAATGGTCGCATACGTGCACTAAAGGTGGTACCATCCGCCTCAAACCCCTTCGACAGAGGGGCCCCTTGTTGGTTCCTATAAAATTAATTATAGAGAAACTGTGTATCATGAACAACATATCAAGCAAACGAAGTGGCTGAGGAGATAGTCACTACTATGAGCCCCTTTGCCAGGGGGTCTCGTGTAAGTTCCAAAAACGTTCATTAAAAAAATTGAAGTGGGAGGTCACTGTGAGCCCTCATTCACCACTGTGTACAACACGTGGCCAAAACTAGCTTCTCATTGTCTCATTGAATATTGACAGTAAAACTAAAAAAGGAAATACCGCATTAAGATGCTCTTACGGAGGCAATTGACATCGCCGAAATTCCAGCCGATTTTACACAAAAAAATTTTGAAAAACAATCTTTGCAATATAAAACGTCTTGTGTTGGGGGAAATAACCGAGCATGCAGAAAACGGGTTATTATTTTCTCCTTCATGAATCTGCACATAAGCTACGTACTCGTACCATACGGGACACATTTCTATTAGTAAGTCTTACATCCCAAAATCACCACAAACTGTATTCTCAGTTCGATAAACGAACTCATTCAGCAGGGCCTACGTACAACCTCCGTTCTTACCGAACGAGACATTCGAGATGGTCGAAACGTTGCGTTAATTGTATCGATCATCGCGTGTATTCAATTCTTCTCCAGCATTCCGGCGCTCAATACCAGCTCCTGGCTCAACATGGCGGCGCTCTCCTCGTCTTTGCGCTCCTGTTGCGCGCCATCAGCGTCGTCTCGTTCGAATTTCAGTTCCTCTTGCAGATCGAAATCGTCGCACGACATGGTCAGCCTGCTGTCGGCCAACTGCAGATCAGTCGAATCCCTGAACGTCAACGTCGACCTTAATCGCTGCAGCTGCTCCTCCGTCGTAAACATGCTGCGCGCGTCGTTGTTGACGCCGCCGCAGAGCGCGGCGTCGTCTCTCGTCTGCTCGTGCAAATACTCCAGGCTGCTGTCCAAACTCGGCAGATTCTCAAAACTGTTGGACGACCGCTGAAAATCTATCAGATCCTCTTCGCGGAGCGGCGACAATTCTCGCAGCGTCGACAGGCTGTCACTGGCCGCGTCGTCGATGATATGGTTCTCATTTTTGATAGAAACACGTTTTTTGGCGGCGGTCGCGTTAGGTTGGGCGCCTGCAAATAACAGCTGCTGTGGCGGTCGACGCTGCTGCTGTTGCTGTTGCTGGCGCATATTATCGTACAGCAAAAAGTTTCTATCTACGTGGCCTTGAAATGGCAGATGCTTGTAGAACTCGAGACGCGTTTTCGGATCGGCCATCAGTCGATGCTCGCGCAGGGGTATGGCGCCGGCCAGACCGGGATGGTTTTTGTGACGATGTTTGAAACGTTTGCGCATACATCGGGTGGGGCAGAAACAGAAGAAGATGCGCAGCGCGCAGCAGAAGCTGCCGCAGCCGATCATCGTCGGTCCGATCAGACGCAGTTGTACCGTTTTGAAACCTTTCTCACCAGTGCCGACGAACGCGATCACAAGTCCAAGAGCCACAGCACACAGGCCGATGTAGAGCAGCATATTGGCGGCCGCATCGTATTGACGATGGAGACCACCGCGCAAGTCATCCAAACTGCTGTCACCGAACGAGGATTCGTACAGCTGCAAGCATAAACGTTCCATAATAACAATACGGTATTGGCCAGTGGCGGATCCAGAGGAGGGCGCAGTGGGCACGCGCTCCCCTAAGATAAAAAAATGTTTGATTTTTGGACGGAAAATTATCTGACCGATAGAACAAATAGTTGACCCTGGAATACCACAATGGAGTACGGTACAACCCACGAAGCTTTTTCGAACATTCTCATTTCATGTATTGCACCTAGAATTTTCTTAATATGCAGAAGTAATTCTCGACATAGAGTCTCCCTAAATAAATAACCAGCACCCCATTTTTCATTTGGGTAACTTTTAAATGGTATGAGTTGTGTCACACCATAATGTGGTATTTCGAGTTTTTTTTTTTCATGAGGTACTTTTTATAGTTCAATGTTCTGAAATTGTTTTACATAAGGATACAATGATTTCAACAATTTTTTATCTTCCCCTAACAGATATACCAAATTTCAATTGGGAAAATTAGTAATTTTTTTTTTTTTTGAATGACAAATTATACATTCATTTTATATTTCTGCCTAAGAAAAATTACAGCTTGCATTTTTTTCTCTTAGTTTTATTTTTGTTTTCCAGATATTTGCTTTCAAAACAATATGAATTTTAGGAGGGGCGGATGAAAAAAAATTTTTTATTTAAAAAAAGAGAGCAACGCTAGAACTAAAATATCTTTTGTCATAATAATATATAAAACTAAAAAAAAAAAAAAAAAAAAAATCAAATTTAGCTGTTCACTGTTTAGTTATGTCAAAGTATCACTAGGCGGGGTGATGGGAGAAAGAGGGTACAATTTTCAGTAAGATATCTACATATACCACTCAGATATAGAATTTTAAAATTTGGGGTGAGACACACCCCACTGAGGTACTTATTCCACAAAAAATGTGAGATGTTCCAGGGTTAAATTATTACTTTAGGTGCAGTATTGTTCCGGAAATGAAAATAAAAATAAAAGGAAACAGATTCAATATTTATGTAAAAAACCGAAAACTGGAATATGTACTGTATGAACAGCAAAGGAGAATAATTGTTTTAAAACAAACCTTTTTCATTATTATCGGCCAAAGAATAATTAAAAGAACTTTTTTGATAAGAAAATGTGATGTAAATACGATAATATCTTTCGAGGAGAAATTTCCATCAGAACCTATCTTATATTTACCGAATCGGGTCAGGAAATCAAAAACGTTTTGAGGAAAAAAAAAGCGTTTTTAGTTTTACCACGGAAAATCGAACAGCCTGTTATGAAAAAAAAAGTAGGTACCTAACTAAAAGTTTAGTATTTTCTTATTTTCCTATCAAATGGACCTATTATAGGCACCCAATTAGCTTCATTTGTCAAAAAGCCCTTCATCAACAACTGTCAAACTTCTCTTCAGGCATTTCAAATAAAACACGATTAAAAAAAAATTAAATTATAAAAAAGATTTAGAAAATTTTTTTTCTGTACAATTATCGAGGACAAATTTTTAAATTTAACTCTTACCGTTTCGACTGATAAGCATCATATCATGCAGAAAATTGTAATTAATTCAAAAACAGTTTGAGGGCTAATCATTAACAGTACGCCCTACCTAGGTGCATTTCTATTCAAAATACCCACGTAGCTGAAAAAATAAATTATTTTTTTTTGTCGAAGTCAATATAGAAATTTATTAATTCTAGTCTCTTAATTACTCCCTCTTTTATAGAAAAATTACACATACTGCAAAGCTAAGA
Organism: Ericerus pela; assembly: GCA_011428145.1. NCBI lineage: Eukaryota > Metazoa > Arthropoda > Insecta > Hemiptera > Coccidae > Ericerus > Ericerus pela. The sequence goes on along the minus strand of WOFM01000058.1, from coordinate 92,008 downwards.
TCAAGACTTTTTTAAAATTTTTTTTTTTTGATGTTGAAAGAGAGAACACACGTAGTTTTTTTTTCTGAGAGGTAATTAATACTGTTCAAGAGAATGAGAAAAAGACAACAAAGATTTTCAGCTTTCTAATACCAAAAATAAAAATAAAACAAAATAAAAAAATAACATAATTTATTGTACGTATTATGTTACCCTCGATAAATTTTCAATTTTTCCTACCAGGCTGAATCAGCAACAGCAACGATTTATAGTCACTGAACGCAGCAAAATTGTACGGAAAATTAAACACTCATCGATAAAAATTTCGAAGAATTTTTCGTAGACTCCAGGCAGCACATAACTATTACGAAAGGGGAAAAAAATGTACTTTCCAAATCTCAGCCAAAGTTTTTCGATTTTATCTACTAACCTTTACAATAATTGATTACGAATTTGAACCTTATGAGTACTAAGATGTACCACAGATAAAATTATTTAAGGTTCGTCAATTTATCGACATTATGCGGGATACAAAAAGTTAAAAAATTCTCTTAAAATTCCGACAGTCAAAGTAATCGTGACTTTAAACGTTACCTCCTCTATTCTAGCTATAAGTTAATAGTAGAAAAAATAGTCGAGGTACAAATCATTTGATGTGACTGTTTTTTATTAAAATTTGAGTATAATCAGTGTTTTATTATGAAGGGAGAAAAAACAAAGCCAAAGATGATAAGCCTCAATTAAAAATTTTGAAGCTCGTCTTTTAATTTTTCCTTAAACTTGTAGGCAGGTACTTCGTATGTACAAGAGTTTTTAAAGCTTTAAACGAAAAATTACATCGATTTAAAACACGAAGATCAGCAGAGTTGAACTAAAAAGGGAGGCGGTCAGGTTTCGCCTCAGATTTATTCAACAGATGAGCCCTGTATCGGTTTCAATAGTATACAAAAATCGAGGGCTAAACGTACTTGCATCGAATTTTTATGCCTTGCTGATATGATACCATGAAAGTAGGATTTGTTTCTAATGGGTGCTATTTTACTGTGCTCATCCTGCTACATCCTTCGGAAAGTGAAATGATCCTAAAATAGTGAACCCTTTAGCATTAATGGTACCTATTAGTAAGCTTTATTATCCGAAATTATACATACAGCTAATTAAAAAAAAAAAAAAAAAAAAAAAAAAAAAAAAAAAAAACGCATTCTATATAAAATATAACTTTGTTTTGTGTCACACTATTACCGATAGCATTAAGAAAAAAACAAGAAAAATGTCAATCAAGAATACAGTCTTCAAGTCATAACAGAGCCATAGGAAAATACACGAGAATTTCATTTTTGTAACTTGAAAAGTTTCCATATTTGCAAAGAAATGGGAGTATAGCTTTTTCATAGCAAAATTTAACGAGAAATCGAGTGATGAAAGTTTCAAGACCGTATCATCAATAGTGAGAAAAATATTAGCAACATTTATAATAAATATGACCAAATTTTGAAGAAAGCTCAATAGTATTTGTCACAAGTGAACGGTTTTTTTTCCTGTCTCATAAGAAAATTTTGAAATTTTTCCACCTGTAATCTAACCCGAATCTGGAGAAATGTAAACAAAATATATAGTTATTACTATCGTGAAGATAATTAAAACGATAAAAAGCAAAGAGAGAAAATAGGTGTTTTAAGGGGGAACATGATGTCTAATGGAAATAGTCAATTGCTACAATTTTCAAATATAATTTTCCCTACCACTTTGAGACATATTCGAAGTACTTTCACCGTGAAAAATATTTTACCTCTTCCATAGGCTTTCCATTTCCAATAAAAGTTGTCGTCTTACTGTGGGAATATTACTAGTATAAATTTTAAACTTTCACTGTAAGTTTCTAGAGCAAGGAATCAAATCAGCAACCCATAGACCTAAAAGCAGTGACTTATCCACGTAGCTACACCACCATTGCTAGACATACACAAAGGTGTGCCCATCTCCACATCCACTCTCCCACCCAAATGCTGCGGCAGCAGTTGCAGCATGACAACACAATAAAAGGTGGAGCAAGGCTGCTGCCATGTGGTAAACTGACCAAACCCGCAACACAGACTCAGGCTGTACTGGCTCAAGGCCACTCTATGGAGGAGGATGTGTGAACTCACATGAAGTACAGTCACGTATTCACTCATATTTGAGAGTTACCGGAGGCGCATTCATAATTAAAATCCGGGTAACAACTCAAATAAACAGAGTACACTCAAACCTTTTATAATAAGACGGTTATTTACCTGAGTGAAGCATTTAGAACAGACACACTTCTTCCACCAAGTAAAACTTGTACAACCTACTTTGGAAATAGTTAATTGTTACCCAGATGGTTATTTACATATTCGAGTAAGATAGTTAAAAAATTTGAATTTGTTATCATAACATGAATCAATGAAATCACAGTTCTCATATAAATTATCTTAAACCATTCAGAATAAAAGTAGAGAAACCAAACAACCCAAAGGCAACGAAGTGAATTTTAAAGGTGGTAATATTTAACTTGGTTTTTTTTATTCTGAACGTACTTCAGTTCTATACGTTGCTAGCATGGGAAATCAAATTGGCAGTCCACAGATCTAAATGTATTGACTTCAACTGCTAGACATACTAGTGTGCGCTGTGTGTAAGTTCACGTCCCCACATTCATAATTCAATTTCTAGTTAAATTTTGATTTAAAAAAATTATCCAAATTGCCTTGCAAAATAATGGAAATTTTTTCAAGTTACGTATTTTCCTATGAAATTGTCATAAAGAGAATGCCGGCCCTGTATATGATATGAGAAATATTCACGTCACTAAAAGATTTCTACATAACGACGAGGCTGAGCCTACTCATGTCAGAATAACTATGTAAGTTTTGATGTCCACAAACCACCGAGTTTGAACCTCTAGGCACTCTCCTACGGAAAATTAATGCCATTTTATTAGACATAAATTTGTTAGAAAGTCATATACGCAGTTTTCATAAACTGCTGAGTCAAGTTCGAAAGTTTGCAAAGAGGAGTAAAATTTAGTTTACAAGTTAAGGATGTAAGTGACGCGTGCAATGATAAAATCATCAAAATGATGAAAAGTTCAAAACACCATATTTACCTCACAAGTTTGTTGATTTCACTATCTGTAGACGAAATGCCTGTTTTTATGGATCAAATTACACAAACTTTACGATCGAAGAGCACAAAAAGTATTAACAATTTTAGTATTCTATTGATGCAACAACATTTGCGACAACCATAAACGTCGTTGTAATGAAAGAAAGAGAAACTTACGCGATGTTTTTTAACTTTACCTATTCTGGGCTCAATACGTAATTTTGCTATTAGAGGACTTTCCTATCGTCAAAGAATAAAAATGCAACCCGCCCAAAGTAATATTTTTTTCACGTCAACCTTTTGCTCACATTCTTTGGCAGGCTTCCATCCACACGACCCTTTTTGATGTTTCCTCTTCTTTCAATTCTTTGGAGATATAAAAGCTTGAGGAAATTCATCAAGCGATTGTTATCCGCAGTGATTTATAAGTTTTCATTAAAAAATAAAATAACGGGGAAAAAGATCCATTTGAGAAAACGTTAGTGCTGAAAAAAACAAAGAGCACAATTCTTTCACATAAATAGCAAGAAATTACCCCCCAAATAACATTTTAAAAGCGAATTTTTAGCAGATCTCATCAGTACCTATTCATTCTACAGGGAAAACAACTAATTTACAATGACAATGAAAACTTTAGATATTACTCTTCTTTCACAAATAACGTAGACAAGCTATGAAAAATGCAATTTTGTATCAGTTTTTTTGGGCAGTATATTTTGTATTATTTTGCGATGCGTTGCCAAAAAAATGCGAGTTATTAAATGATTACTAGGCAGATGATGATGAAAAATGATGAGAGGGGCGTCATTGCAGCGTTTTTGTTGCATTTTCATTGCATCGGGTTCATTTAATTTTTCAATTTACTCCCCATGTCAAACGCGTGAATAGAAGTTTCACTTCAAAACACTCAAGTGCAGCAAACTACGCTAGAAAAAGTAGATTTTCTTTTCAAAAACCAACTGGAAAATCAAAAGAAAAACGACAGTAAAAAAAAACTAAAAACTGAAAAATTTGCACAAAAATTACCTTTGAACTCGTTAAAATATTCATAATGAATTGTAAATTGTCAAATTATGAATTACCAGAAGACTTGAATATAATGAAATATATGCAAGAAGCAAATAAGATAACAACAAGCCTGCTTTCCATACAATTTCTTTGGTTTATCCAGAATATTTATCTTCTCTTCTTCGTAATAGTTTAAGATTTTCTCAAATCACCTCTGTGCCTGAACCATTCACATTCAGTCGATTGAAACCAAATTTGCCCAAGTGTTAGAATAAAACATAATCAATGCCCATACAAAATTTTATAACTATTGCTCGAAAATTACACCTTTTAAGTACGTACCATCTGGTTGATTCCTACCAAAACCAATAGGTCTCATCCTTGTCCATATCTAAATCAGTGTACCAAAATTTGTGACCATAGGATTAAAATTGCAAACAGTATTGAGTTACATAGATATGATTATCTTTATATATAGGGCTTACATCTGTCTGCGCATTTGTGCATCCACATATGTACATGTTTAAATTGAACGGAATAAATAAGATTATAATTATTATTATGTTAAGTTTATAATTTACTGTTATTATCTCTTGGGAAATTGACATGCTAATTTTTCACTATAATCAGCTGTGCTTGTGGCGCCTTAGTCAACCATCATATATGATGATTTGAGGAACGGTTCAAACCTCGAACTACCTACTTAATTTGTTTTTGTTTTTTTTTAACACTTTACTGGAGTCAGTCTGTCACTAATGCGATAAAATGTGACATAGTTCTTGTGCTAATATCTGGGGACGCTAAAATCGAGTTTGACTGTCATCAGTTATCCTTCATCAAAGTGATTTTTTTAAACTAAAGTTTTTTTGGTTTTTTTTCACTGTTTTAACTGCAGATGTGGCATGGTGGTATTGACGTTGCTCTACAGTCGAAAAGTGTAGGGTGCGAATCCCTATTGTAGCAAACTTTTTTGTCGTATTAATTCAGAGTTTTGGACACGGGTATTGGTGAAAAGAGTTTTACACGAATTATAGAAGTATATCTTAAAAAATTCATTTTTATTTAACTTATTTTTAAATTGTTACTACAATAATATAGACTTTGTTGATAAGTATGGATTTGAGGGAAGTGATGAAGGCACTCGGTCTCAGTTCTGTATCTATATACGGTATATCTACCATATATCGGCTCCATAACTTTAAAATTATTTAAAATAATTCAAAACATCACACTAAACAAGAAATTATGATAGATTCAGCAAAAAAGGTCCTTTTTGTGTTCCAATGCTTGGAATTTTGATTTCACATGAATTATTTTATCTCATGATTCGAAATGAAGACTCCAGAGAAGGTATTCCGAAAATGGAATACCTCATTTTCCTACTCTCCCATATCTAGCAATCCTAGGCTTTGATTATTGCCTGCTAAACCTTTCCTAATGAAAAATTTATTTTACCTGCGCTGAGTGTAGAAGAAATAAAAATTAATTTTACGGGTAAAGATTTTCATTTTAACCCGTTTTCATTAATACTACATGAAAGATACAGACTCAGAAATGAACTTACTTTATTCTTTTTCGACCATTTTCGTTGAGTTTCTGCTATTTTAAGTTTGCCTTGTCCAATCAGTGATGGTTCTAATTCGCTGCACGGAGAAAATCCACCCTTTTTCTCTTTTTCTAACCACACGGACGGTGTTTTACCCTGCCAACGAAAATAAATGAAGAAAATAAATACAAAAGAAAGACAAAAAATACCAACAAAATTCGAAACACAAAAATAAATAAAAAACGAATGAGAATGAAAATTCGAGCGAGAAAAAAAAAAGTTAAGCTTTTTAAACTTAATGAGGTTTCTAGCTTCTGGTATCAATTACTAAAAGCATTTTGCGGTCTCATATATAGTCGAGGAACATTATTAAATTAATCGGTCATCGTCACCATCGACTTTATTTTACTTCGATAGAAAACATTTAATTTAATTCACTTTACACGCACGTGCACGCGCGCACACACACACACACACACACACAGAACAATATAAAGGTGACAAAAAAAAGGAAGCAAAGGAAGGAACAAGGGAACAAACGAAGTGACAAACAAACGGTGGTAAATAGAGAGAGTCAATTTTTCAAGAAGGTTTTCGAAACTGTAGCCATGACTGTGTAGTGGTGCCAACATAAACATACATACATGTAAGTATAGGTCTCATTTCTGTTCATCTTTTTCAAAAAGCACAATGCGAGTGGAGATAATCTTGTTTCCGATAAATTGATTGATACACTTGGGGCCAAACTTTGATCCTTTTTAACATACGGTACGGTTCTGTGTTTTTGCTATATACGTGTGTAATAGGCCTCAAGGTTTTCTGCATCCGTATACTTTGGAATGGCGGTCAAAGTAATTTGCTCCCTAAAGAGCAGGCAAATGGAGATCGTTTCTGTTCTTTTTTTTTTTTTTTGGAGGCGAAAAAAGAAGATTGGTTGCTTTGTCACTGTCCACCTACAACTACACTGATATAATAGGTATAGTTGGAATGTTTCATGTTTCAGCAATGTTTTACAAGATCCTTTACCATTCACATTAACGGTAGTGACTAACGTGCTTGATAGAATCATTTTTTAACGCATTTTTGAAATTGAATGAATAAGGTAGACATAGGCTACTTAACAAAATATTAAAAAAATAAGATCATTTTGAGTAAAACTCAGTTTGGAATGTAAGATCACAGGACTAGCTGATTACATCTCTATCTCTTATCTCTAGACATTATAAAATACTACGAACTAAAAATTGTTAGAAATACTATCAGTCCAGAACCACAGGCGGATTTGCATGAGATTTTCCAGAAGAATTTTGTTATTTCACCGAATGTTTATTGCCATCAAGGAAGTCCGTAGCCCCCATGGGAGCAAAGTTACCAATTTTTACCATCTGTGAAAACAGAAAACGTACATTTCTTAAATCGAACGAAAAGGAGTAGAAAAGAGAACTGAAAAACATAAAATGTGAACGAGTCAAGATGTTTCTGGAGAACATCTTTAATGTATCCATATCAATATGCAATAAATAGGTACATAAAACCTCAACAGGATGCTCCTTAAACCAATGAAAATTCCCCCAAATTTCCAAGTTCAAAATTATGACGCCATCAGGCCCTTCAGCTGCTCTTGAGATAATGCCAATCACCGTACATTTTAACATATTCAAATCAATACGCAATAAATCTATTTATTTATCTATTTATCTATTAATTTACATTTATTTTATTTAGATAGGTATCTATTTATTAATTAATTAATTAATTTATTTATTTATTTATTTATTCACTTATTTAGAGGGCAGTCTGAGGATATCGCGGGGCTCATCAAGAAAACTGTCATCATTTTGAACTTCGAAACGATCTTATGAAGCCAAACTATCAAACTTAAGAAACAGGGACGGAAAAAGAATATGAAAAACTCTTGCGCAGCAAAGCTTCGCAAAAAAAGTAGATTTCTTTATTTAAAAATCACCTCCATCATCAAAATTCTTCTAATAAAGTAATACACAAAATATTTATATTTTTTGTAAAAAATTACCAATATCACACAAATATGATGCATTCGATAAAATATACTGAAACAGTACCATGTTTTTAAAATATTTTATGAATTTTTAATTTCTGTGTCAAAAATCATTATTTTTAGGTAAAGTAAAAAATTATTCAAAGTCCTAACTAGCACGATTTTAGAAAATAATTGGATTCGATGGCTCTCTTTCCTGCAGTGATAAGAATTGTGGATTATTATATATATATAAAAAATTATATGTGAAAAAAATTTTCCACATTGCAAAACGAAGTATAGTGCAGTTGTCTATGGGCTAGTTACAAAAATGGTGAGGGGTGGGTAAAAACTGACCTTTTGCAGAAATCTGGTTATTTTCAGGATAAAACGAGTGTTTTTTTGGATAAGGCCTAGAAAATGAATTTTTCAGGACCATTATGAGAAGCGTAAAAAAGGGAAAATCACACTGGATAGCTAATAAGTTGGGAACAAATTGACCAATCAAAACCAAAATTAGTGGGTCTGGTCCTTGTATGAGAGGTACTGTTTGTACCATACTTTGTGATTACTTAAAAGAGAATTGCAACTTTTATTGAGATAAAATGAAAAATTAGCAACTGCAACAGGCCCAGGGAATGAACCATAATGCCAATAGAAGAAAATTTGGAAGCATGTTAGATATACTTCAAATCAATACCTGTATCAAATTTTGTGACCATAGCTTGAAAATTACTCCTTTAAGAAACATTAATCTACCAAAAATGTATGAAAATCGCCCCTACCAGACGTACCGTAAATTGATAGGTATTGTCCTTGACCTAAAGAACATATGTACACCAAATCTGAAGTCTATCGATTGAAAATTGCGACCTGTACGCTATTCAATAAAAAATTCATATAAACTGACCAACCGGACGGTACAAAAACAATAGGGTTCTTTCTTAGGTGGATCTGAATATGTGTTTCAAATTTCAAAACCATCGGATTAAAATTACGCCCGGAAATTAACTCAACACAAAAGGGGGTACATACGTTATAAAAAAAAACGAATTCTCAAAAATAGAGCAAAAATGCTCAGAAGATCATGAAACGAAAAATATACCCACTCTCACCCCTGGGTTCGAATACTCAGGCAATTTTAATAAAAATCTATTTGAAAAGAGAGAAACTGCTTCTTTGATGAAAATAGAAATATTCGAACTATTCTTCTAGAATGTAAGCAAATCAATGACCTTGCCTTATATCAGGAACAATTGCTTGTGGATGGGCAGCATCTAAAGATAACGGTTGGTAAAGGTAGATATCTGCGGAGCTCCACAGGCTTCAAATTCGTTATCTGTAAGACTATAACCTAATTGATGGTAAGGCGAGTATTTTTGTATTTTTAATTTTTTTTTTTTGAACATTTTAACATCTTAATACAGGTTAAGATGAGGCACGAGACTACAGAGTGAGACAGATTCAAAATTTAAATTACCATGGTATAGGTAGGTTGCTCGATACTGATATGCCTACATGAAAAATCAAGTTTTCCAAGAATACCTACATTATTAATCTTGAAATGTATTCAGTCTCGCAGTGATATTTAAATTAAAGAATTTTTTCCACCGTTTCTAAGAGTTAGCAGCAACAACACAAGTATTCGTAGCCTGATTGATTCAAACCACACAAAGAGAAAAGAGCCATAAATTTTTCATGATTTACGTAACCATCTGACGATCAGCTATTTCTTGTAATTTTTTATCTGCAAATTACATTATCAAACACTTCCTTTTGAACATCTTAATTAAAATTTGCATCAAGAAAAGAGGGCATCGACAGAAGATAACACGAATTCAAGCAAAATCTAAAACTCTTTTCTCTCAGGGTATAAGTTTTCGTTAAAAATTAAAATGAAGTCCCCATTTCCTATATTTTAGATGATTTATTGTAGCTGCAGATAGAGGCGAATATTAATACTGTTCCACCTGCAAGAGCATTCATCAGAGGGTTTTTTATTTTATAAATTCATTTTAAGTTTTTCTCACCAAATTTTCGCAAATTATAAACTGGATTATGCACTGCGAATTTACCGTAAAAATTTGTAACATAGGCGTATTGCGGGTACGAAAAATATACGTGGATTTTATGATTGTTATTATTAAATTCACTATCAAAGTAAGATTTCTCCACTTCAATGCGGATTTTCCTGAAATTGAGCCAACTTTAAATATGACTGAAATTATGAGGAGAATTGGTCACGTCATCCAGCCAAAATCGGCACAGTTTTAAGACGGGTAACTATGTAAACGTATATTCTGAAAAAAATTTGCATTGTTTATCGGCAGATAACCGCATGAAATTCAGCCGGGTAATTATGCAACTGTGCGTTTTGATATTTTAGTGCATACTCTATACGATGCGCAGTCTTGGAACCATTATGTCCTACAAGTGCAAATTTTGCTTTTCACTGAGAGAAAAATTAGTTAATTAAAATAAGCAATAGTTACCCCTTTAATTAAATACCCGGAAAACGATTCACGGCTAACTGGAAAAAAAATTAGAGGAGTCTCTACTGCTAATTTTAGCAGTACTTTAGTATTTTCGCAGCTAAAAACCAATGCTAAATTAGCAGTAACTCCTAATTTGGCACACTTTTTACGGCTAATGCACTGCTATTCTACAGCTAACAATTTTTATAGATATCCGTATTTTAAGAGAAACACTGCTAAATTACAGATATAATTAGTGGTGAACTGGCTGTATTTTACCTGTCGATTGTGGCTCAAGAGAATGTTACAGTTAAATTTGATGCTAAAATACGAATATTCATAAAAATTATTAGCTGCAAATTAGTAGTGTTCAAGCTATAAGAAGTGTCCCAAATAAAGAGATACTTACAGAATTTAATATTGGTTTAGTCTGCTGAAATTTTGAAATACCACTAAAATTAGCAATGGAGACTCCAATATTGTCCCATCTCAAAGAGATATCATTTTTTTCAAATCAAGTAAGTATTAATATTATTCATTTAATCTAAAAATTTGGTTATTATTTATGATAGAAGGCATGCAAAACGGGATTTGAAGAAGTCGCAACTTACTCCTTCCCATGCTTTTTTTTTTTTTGAGGAGGTGGGTTTGATGTCCTCTGATAAAAACTATAACCTATAAATAGGAAAATACAATGGTTCTTAAAGAAGAAAATAAATTACTTTTCATTATTATAACATTCACATTACACTATTTATTAAAAACATTTTTGCATACTTAGTCTAGAATTAAAATTCAGATACTTTCATAGCTATGTGCTATTAAGAGTAGGTATAGCCGGGTAAGCAGAAAAATTGGCTTTTGAGTATAACTGAATGCTCTTTTTTTCTCAAAAATTACTTCTAGACTAAGATAATTTTCCCAATTATCAACTTGTAAATGTCCTTTTTTGGTATGTAAATGAAAGTTGCCAAATTTGAAAAAACTCATTTATCAAAAACTAAAGATGTGAATCACATGGTATTGCAATATGTTTTAGAGGTAGATACGTACTGAGAATCAATTATTTGGTACTCTGCTGATTTTTTATAATTTTCACATTGTAATAAAAATTGAAGAACTGGTTAAAATTTTTCAAAAACCAAAAGAATGGTCTTATACTTAAGAGGAAGAGCAATCACCATGATTTATTTCCTTGTCCAGTTGGTGAGTAGGTATTTCTCATAATTTTTATACTTATGTTATATAATCTTGAGGAATATCAGGTTTGTTGGATTGAGAAATTCATGAAGTGATTACAAATAGGCAGTGCAAATAGGATACATTCTAATTTGTAGGTTACTAATATTTAGGAAATTGAAAACTCAGAATTAATGAAAATATATGCTTACCCATTGTAGCACAAAATTATTGAATGATAATATTAAACATTTAGGGTAACCTCATTCAAATTAGATCGACTATAACTGTTCAACAGACAGAATAAACTTCACAAAATAATAAGCTCTTTCTAAAAATAAATAAAAAGTACTTTAACTTTCAAAAAAACATTTTCAATGGAAAAAGTGTATCAGATAACCAAACTTGATTAATTCATTAAAATTCTGAAACACATTTACAACAAAGAATGAAATCTGATAAAGGAATACAACTAACTGTTCGTAGAAAATGCACCAACAGGTCAAAACCAATCATGAATAACCCAACAGAAATTTAAAATGTAATAGTTAATGGAGGGGAGTCTGTAAATTAGCTTCTTCACAACTATAATACAGACATTCCTGAGATAGATGCATGTTAGCCTCAAAACTGTTAATTTACCCTTAAAATAGAATCTTTTCTGGGTGTAAAATAGCATTTTCACCCCTAAAATTTTTCTTATCTGCAAGTTAGCTTCCTCACTGACAAAATCAAGACAATTAAAATAACATTTAAGAAATGCTACTCTCACTTAGGTAGGTAATTGTAAAATACCATTCTTACAGACATTTTACAGATAAATCAACTATACACATTCTCATAATTTACACTGAATTAGACATATATTGGTGTTAGAAGTGAATTACTAGTATAATTAGCAGTACAGCTAAATGTACTGCTGTAAATTGTTTTCCGGGTAATTGCACGGACTTCTGCCAGTAATATAATTAGGAACGGAAGCTTTATTTTTATAACCAGCTGAACTACAAATGTAACGTTCAAAAAAATGTCAGCAATATCGACTTTCCTCCAAAAAAATGAAATCACACCGCTGTATAAATTAAAATAAGCAAGCCACAATTTCATTCCCATTAAACGACATTATTTACTCCATAAATGATGAATGAGAAAACAAAAAGTGATGAACGAAGCACAGATTTTCATGAACATGAGCTGAGCGATTCATTGACAAGATGAGTGAATATTAATCAAACTGACATACTTGATAGGCCAACATTATTTTTATTTAATCAGGTTAATTACTACGAATGACATTTTAATGATTAGCCTATCAAAAAAAAGGGGACGGATGAAATCAAACAAGATCGCCACGAATATGTATTTCGAAAAATTTGCAGGCTTTATTCGTAATTTTCGGAAGCACACCTCATTATAACTGATTTATAAAGAATAAGCATAGTCTTCTCTACTCACAGAAACAGATTTCTCTAACGCAAAATCTGAACCCAACAGCTCCCAAAATATAAGCTTCAATATTAGGACGTCAAAAATTAGTTAAAATTTAGAAATAAGTCAACGAAGTATATTGGGCAGAAGTCCTGGTGGTCTAGACCCCCCCCCAAGCTCCGCTTGACCTTAAAAAACAGCGTTTGTTCCTAGGTGGAAATGATATTGTTGCGGGTAGGGGCGGTCGGAAAGAAAGGTCGTGAAGACGTGGACCCACATACAATCGATTTATATACACTCCTGAAATAAACAATCGCAGAGATTCACAGATTAAGATGAAATCGGCGCAAGAGAAAATAAATATAAAATTCGAATTTGAAATTTCAAAAAATAAATATGGAAATAGCTTCAACAAAAATACCTTCTTTAATAGCATCATCCAAGGAGCTATCAAAACAGGATTTAATGAGAGAATTTTTCCTCTTATGCCGAGCGTAAGCATCGACACATTACATCAGAAAGACGTTGAAACTGACGGCAGGAGCGACAACTTCCCTATAACATATGTAGCATATACTATGCTACATCTTCAAAACTTTCTACTACACTTCAAAATTATACTTAATCAATATTAAAGTTAAATAAAGAAAATAATTTTTTTTTTCTTCATTGAACTAATAAATTTTGCTACGCCTTGACAAAATCCAAGAAACCATCCTTACTGAACAGTGCCTCAATTTTGAGTCACTAAGGCTGAAAAAAAGCTTTTAAAGGAAATTAGAAACTAACCAGATATTTCACCAAGACGTTCCAAGAAAACCAGAGCCCCGGTAGGAAACATTAAAATTATTGAAATTTTTCGAATGGCTCAAAAAACAAATATATTTCTCTTGAGAGAACTAACAAAATAAAAAGAGAACTTTAACTTTATGTGAAACAAAGCAAATGCGTATAAAGTAAACTGTTCTTTGTAAGCCATTATTTTGCAGGAATTCCACAAAAACACATTTCAATAAAGCTTGCGAATAAACGAAAGAAACCTATTCTCAAATTCGAGAAGCGAAACTATAAAGTAAGAAAAACATCGGCTGGAAATTTTCAGTCATTAATGACAGAACCTAATGATGAAAAAGGGGCTAAACCTCTAGATTTCTCTCATAAAAATACAAAACGACCAGAAGCTCGAATTTACAGGCAATTATTTTTCACACTTCTGTGAGAATTAGAGTAGAGCTGCTGCACCTGGCATAAGAATAATACAAATTCAAGGAATTTTATGAAATTTAAGCTTTCATTACAGAGAAAAAGTGTTCGAAATAATAGCGTCGATTATATTTCATGCTTATAAAATGAGTAGGAGACAGAGGTGAACACCAATGTTGACCATAAAAAAAATAAATTATAACTGCTGAAATTTCACTAAGCAAGGCCAAAGGGCGTTCCATTCTAAATTAATTACTACATAAACACGAAAGCTTTAGATTCGAAGCTTTTAAAATTTGTTATTACGGCTTCTCGAATGACAAGCAAAACTGTACGTAAGTATACGTCTTATTTGTTTATTTTTTTTAACATTGTAGACTATGAATTTGTATACTTCGTAAATGTTACGTAACCTACATAAAATAATAAGTAGATAATATGTTAGTACAGCAATATTTTTCCAACAAATTAAGAGCTGTCATATAATTGGCGGATGGACAACCTACATTTTCAATTTAAAAAAAATAAAATATGAAAAAATAATTATTTTTTTAAAATTTTGATCAAATGGAAAAAAAAAATTTTGGAAGGTTTAACTAAAATTTACAATAAGATTAGCTAGAACATAAAAACAATTATAAGGGATCACCGTAATTTAAAAAAATTTAAAGTTTTGTTTTTCACACATAGAACAAACTCATCAAGTAGGAGGTATTAGGTACCTATTAAAAAACTTTTTCATTAAAATAAGTTATATAAAATCCTGCTTTTTTCCATTTATTATGAGAAACAAACACTCATCATTACCAATTTTTTCATTTCCCTTGGGTAACCAAATGAAAAAATAAATAGTCCAACTCTTGCGCAGCAACCGCCTGAATAGAAAACATCGTTTTTCAGAAATCAGCCAATTAGGTACAACAAAAATAAAAAATTGGCAACAAGTTAGTTTCTATTCATAAAATATAGATCATAAACAATGATTGTCTTAATTTAGTAGCTACTGATTGAAAATTACCGATTTTAAAGAAAAAAATCGGAATAAAATTGTACATTAAAATTGACAGTTTCTAATCCTTGACTTAATATTAATATTGGTAAAAAATTTTAAATTGTGACCTTAACCATCGTAACATGAAAACGGAACAAGAGCTTTTGGTGCCAAATGTTTTCTTGAATCATGAAACGAAAAAATTACCCACCCCTACCTCTGAAGATTAAAATTAAAACATAATTTTTCATCAAAAATCTACAAAAAATGAGTTTTAGAATACGTTAAATACTTTTAAACTCAGCATTTATAAATACTAGTAGTAAAATATAAAATATTTCAATCAAACAAATAAAGAAAAAAATGAAATTGATAATAAATTACTTAATTTTCATTGCAGATTTTTAGGATAGTCAAGTACCAGCATTGTTTTTCAAGGTGCACATAGTAGTCTACTTTATCGACAGAGGTGTTTCTTGCAACACTAACCGAAAAATATGTTTTTTAATATCCCTTGACTAAACAAAAAGTAACAAATTTCAATACAACGCGAAAAAATATTGTTGAATGCATGCAACTTTCCAGTTGACATTCTTACACGATTCGATCACTTTCTTGTTTTTTCTGAAGCTAAATTTTTAAGTTCATTGTTTGTTTCTAAAAAATTATTTTGAGTTATTTTTTCTGGAGTTAGGGGGTTGAAAGGAAAGGAATCTAGATTTTTCGGTTAAAAAAATTTATATTATTATTGGCTTCTAAAAAAAATCAAATTTTTGCCTTTGGGTTTTTTTTGGGGAGGAGAGCGTTGAAAAAAATAGTACTTTTTGCACTTGTATCACAAATATTTATTTCAAAAATACGCTTTTGTAAGATGTTTAAAACACCTACCAATAAAGTCCCACGTTCAAAACTCCTAAATAAACATTTAAAAAAAAGAAAAGAAAATAAAATTCTGCTACTGAGGGGATTTGACTTCAAATACTTTAAGAAGAGGCGGGTCAAATACCACGACGTCACAGCGATGACTTCTGATAATAAAACAATATTTGTGTTTAAAAAGCAAGCAGCTTGATAAATGGTAACAAAAAAACCCAATTTTAGGGCACCCAGATGTTGGTACAAGAGCTTCGTTACATTTCATCGCGTTAATAACTGCAGTAAAAGTGTATAAAAATGAAAATTTTTGAAGAACTGAATGAGACAGATTTAAACCCCAAAACTCTTGGCCAGAACTAGGCTAGATTGCACAGTTTCATATTATAATACCAGTTTACTATTTTTGTTTTCAAAATTTTAATTTTTGGGAATTTTCTTTTTATTTACTGTGCTTGTTTCATCCATCAATCGATTAAAAAGATTGGAGATGCTGATTAATCCTTGGCAACTCTATCCTTCTCATATTTGTTTTCTTCCTTTTCACTGAAATTTTCTCCTCCAATTTTAGTCTTCTTTTTTTTTCTTTTACCTTTGTTAAATTTTTCTCTCATGTCTTCAGTTCAGTTTTTTGGTTGCATAATAACAGTTGATGCGAAAAAGTATGGCTAATTTTCTTTTTCGATTTTTTGATATCTTTTATCAGATTTTAAGCAGTAGGACTAAATAAGTCTGATCCGGTTATGTATTATTTAATTTGGAAAAACTTACTTTTTTGTTTAATTCATTATTTCATTAACTCAACCTCTGGTGCAGAATATGATAGTATTTTCATTCATTTTTTTCAACTTGCTTTCACTTTTATGAATAGATTTGTTCAATCGTAAATATGTGTTAATTTTGTTTGAAGGGTAGGTATTGTTGAATTTTGGTAATCACGACTTTCAATTTACCAATTAATAAAACTCCTATTGATGTTCTAAGGAAATTTTCCATTTGATTTTTCTTTTGAAAAACGTAGGTGTGTAGTTTTAAAAGTATAGACGTTTCAAACACTGTAATACTATGCATCGTTATATTAATTAAAAAATGATCAGATGTTGCTGACCAATGTTCAATTGGAAAGGTAGAAATTTGCGATGAGTTAAATAAAAGGGTTAATTGAAAGAACAACTTTAGCCAAAAATTTTCGAAAAGTAATTTTCACGAAAAATAATCAAGGATATCTTCATACCAAAAATTAAGGAAAAGAGACCCACAATAGATTAATTTGATGAATAATAAATGCGGCAACGTTTTTTCTACCCTTTAAAAAATTAATTTAGATTGACGACGACGCTCGTTTTTCAAATTAACCTTTCAATTTAATTAGACATCACTATTTTTACCGCAACTTTTCTTTCAAACTTCGCATAAAAAACGAGAGTTTGTGCTAGGACACAGTTTTGAAGTGAAACTTCCAAGAGTGATAATTGGATGAAATGATATGTTGTTTTTTTTAACATAAGAGAGTGTGGGTTGTGCTTGTATGATTATATTTTTAATTTTTTTGAGGGGTTTTGCTACCCAAATCCCCTTTTTTCCTTTTTTTTAATGGGGAGCTTTGCCTCACAAATCGCCCTTTTTATTTATTTTCTCAAAACACGTCACCTACCTACTCCCTTTTTTTTCTTTTCTTTTTCTTTTATTCTTTTAACTTTTTTATTTATTTTTTTAATTGGGGGCTTTGCCCCCCAAACCACCTTTTATTATTATTTTTGTCAAAACATGACACCTACCTAAAATATAAAATAATATACCATTTTCTAGAGACCAGGGAAAATTTAAATTTCCCCAAATGCGACGCAGTTTTAGTATGCAGGCATCTTTTATGTTTCCTCATATTTTTGCGCCACACAAAATGCGTTGCCACAAACTTGTAGCAAGAAATCCAGATTCCTGGAGGCACCCTAAGTGATTCCTCTCACGTTGTTGCTGTGCGTGAGTGTGCGTAGGTTGTTTGGTCATTTTTGGTATATTTCTTGGCATCGATCGTAGTTTATAAAGCATTTAGAATTAAAATATTTCAAATTTTCTTAAACCAACGAACATCTTAAGGTTCATTTAAGGTAGGTAGTTTTCAACAAAACAAAAAATTCCAGCGCAGCAATACCTTGCTAGAAAACCCAGTTTACCAATTTTCATCTACAAATCCAAAAAAAGAGACCTAAATTAATGTAACACAGAAAAAACGTTTTAAACTCCTTAGGCTGCAGATATGAAAAAGATACATTAAGCAACACAGGCGACCTGCTTTTCTCCATCAATTTTTTCTTTTGTTTTTCGTTTTCTCAGAAACCACGCCAGTTTTATAGGAAAACTAATGAACTAATAGACACCAAGCAAACATAAAAGCACGATCTATCGTGAAAATTTCAGCTTAATACTTTTTGTAGTTTCCTCAAAATCCTGAAAAAACCACTTTCCCAGAAATGTTTTCAAGTTTTCTCCAAAACTACTTGAATAATAAGCACCAAACTACTTTCGAATCTGCTCCTACCGATCCGCAACAGAATCAATAGGTCAGGTAATTGGCTTAGTACTAATGTTAATTCTAAATTTCGTGATTATCAGACGAAAATTGCAACCTGTACCGAGGTAATCAGACAATAAATTTACGATTTTGGTGGCTGTTTTTCTTGAGTTGTGAAACGAAAAATTTACCTACCCCCACGCCAGGTTGTTCCACGACACCAAGATTAATAAATATATTTTCATAGAAAACCTACTTAAAAACAACACATTTAACCTCTCGCAGCAAATTCCCACTATACAAGGAGGGTGTCCACTGTCCAAAATAAAGAATAAAAGATAAACGAAAAAAAACCTCATAAATAAAAGTGACATCTCCAAGGATTCCAACTGGGTACAATGGGCAACACCCAATCCCAATGAATGCACAGTGTATAAGAGGGGTAGGGTAATTAGAATTCATGAGAAATTATAATATACAAGCGTTAAGAATTTAAGAAAAAAACGTAACATTGATCACAAAAAAAAATCTAAAATTTCCGTCAATTCTTTTGCCCGATGTGTATCTAGAATTGCTTCTGAAAAAATTCAGTTTTCCACACGTTTTGGCTGATGTTGATCATTACACTAACCATTTCAGACATGAATTCCGAAGGACTGGATTCATTAAGAACACAAATGTGGGTATGTAGTAGGTATTCAGCTGTCATGAATATAAATAGATACTGTATATCTTCAACAAGAATAAAATAAACCTAAATCTGATATTGATTTCCACAGATTCAAAAGGCCGTCAAACTTTTTTATAATTACAGGCTTTTATTCTAATCACTACTGCGATTTTAAAATATAACAATACTGCAGCCAACCTTCCCAAAGAAATAAATTATCTCGTTTGAAGCTAAAGCCAAATAAATAAATTAAAGCTTATTTTTTAAAAACTCGTTTTTAATGTAAACTTATTACTATTGTTTCCTCTCAAAAAAAGAAATTAAATGAATGAAATTAATCAACGGAATAAAATCTAAACTCAACGTAAAGGGAATATGTAACATATTTTATATAAATTCATAAAAATATAAGTACGTACATACATTACATAGGTACTATGCAAGGGCATAGATACGCGTAAATAAGAGGGGATCCCGGGGGTGCAGCCCCTTTGACCAAAAAATAAATAAAACAAAATACAACTAATAATAGTGTTTTTATCGGTGGTAGCGGTGGTGGTGGTGGTGGTGGTGGTGGTGGTGGTGGTGGTGTCTTGGCGTGCTTGGCGTGAGGAGGTCAAATGAAAGCTAAGAATATGTGAACAAGCCCCGTTTCACAATGAAACTATTCACGCCCATGGTGTCATGGTTACGGCCACGAGTCCTGTGTGCACTGGCGATGCGCAGAGGACTCGACATGACTGTAGATATTGGGTTGAGGCGACGCTAACCAGTTGTCTAACAGCGAGGCAAGAGCTAAGGTGTGTGACAACGAGATATTTTATTCGTCCTTGTGACGTTAAACCAACAAACAGTAAACTCCTCCACTACATGGTAGCAGGAGCACAGTGTTTTTCACTGGACCTCGAATTCAATAATTCGTTTACACCGAAATTTAATTTTGCAAATCGAAACCTGGTTTCGGAAAATCGCAAAATTTAATTTTGCAGATCGAAACTTGTTTCGGAAACCGAAAATTAATTTCAAACATCGAAATCCAATTTCAGAATCCAAAATTTAATTTCGAATCCACACGCTTCCACTAGTCAATGACTCTCATCCGTACGTAGTACGCACTTCACAGTCTCGATAAGAATTAGCCTAACAGTTAATTACAAAACAAATCAGTTTGACTTATTCGAGACTAAATTTCAAGTCAACAATAATTTCCTATACTCTGTATAGTAATACATTTCCTAATTGTAAATTAGCCTAGAAATGAATTTCGTAATTACCGCTATCAAATAGCCGACGAAAAAATAATTTACAATTATTTTTCCGCCACCCCTAGCGCCATTTATTACGTATATTATTTTAATAAATAAAAAACATCGAATTCAAAAATTCGTCCTAAAAATATTTAGGCTGTATAAAATACAGAAACATCGCTAAGTATTAGCGCATCTGTGTCTCTGTCCTTCAAAACGAGAGAGATGGAGAGAAATATATTACTATCACTATCTCTCTCGCACTCACGCGTTTGAAAAAAACGATCCTGAAAAGAGACAGAAATGACTTCTTTCAATCGGCTCTCTTGAAGAGTAGTTTCATTTTTATTTGGAAAGGTTCATTTTCATGGTATTTTAGGAATTTTTATTTTGAAAGCTCGACCCTGATAATTGTAATTAAGCTCAAAAGTTTCGACGACGTCACACATGATAGAATCAAAATATCATTCCTAAAAATTTCGTTCATACTTTGAAAATTTCTGAAAGCTATAATTAAGATCCCATGTTTTGATGGCGTCACATTTGAAAGAATTAAGGTTCAACTTTGAAAACTTTTGTTTTAATACTATGAAAAGTTTTATTTTCATGGTATTTTAGGAAGTTTGGCCTTGAAAGAGCGAAGAAATCGAGGGTTTGCTAATTTTAATTTTATAAAACTGATTGTATTTTCTCTGTAATAACTTTCTTCTACTTTTATAATAGATACCTTCGCAATCAAGTCGACAGTAAACTATAGATGATACACGTACACTTCGCTTTATTTTTTGTATTCTTTGGATAACTTGTAAAATCTCTGAAACGTGCAACCCAGTATTCGACAGCGAGTACAATATGAAGGCTTTAAAACAACCGAAACAGGCGTAGCGTGAATTACAATACATACAATTTGCATGCAAATGATCATATTTCGCATGGTATCATATTATACGGTTTTCTACGCACACAAAAGGACCACGAACGTGGAATCCAATAAATTATAATATAATTTCTGAGCGTGAATATTACTACAAAAGCTAGTAGTTACCAGTATTTTCGGTAAATTTATCATGTGTATATCTCTTCCGTGCATCAACCGTAGTAGGTAAATGTATTTTCCAAGCGTCAAATTTTGTATTGCCCACCATTTCGAAACCTGTTGGCCGATTTTGCTCAAATTCATTACCAAACCAGTCCTTAGTAATCACCAACTATCATAAAAATTTCAGGAAAAAATCTTTTAATTTACGTGAGTTAAAGATACAATAATATGGTGAGTTTACATAATTTTAAAAGCTTCTCCCTCCAAAACTACTGTATGAATTTAAAAAATTTTAACACGAATGTGTAGTCCACAAAAGTTTTAAACAATATCCTAATTTTCAGTGCCATACGTCAAAAAGCGGAGGCTCTACAGACTTCAAAAATTGACAAAATGAGTAAAAAGTGGAAATATTCATATTATGTATACATTGTGTTCAGAAAAATTTAAGAGACTAATATATTCGTGATTTCCACAGGTCCTATTATTGTACTGAAGTAATAGTTGTATTTTCTAAATTAAAACTGATTTTTCTGAATCAGTTCTATATTTTGGCTTTTCTCTCAAAACCGTTCAACTAATCAAAGAGGTCCTCCTGTTCAGGACCACCATAGTATAAACGGAAATTTGTTTTCATTTTTTTTTTTCAAATTTTAAAGATGACACTACCTTACAAATTGACAAAATCTCTTTCAAATAGTGACATTTCTGTACGAAAAGTACGATAAGTGGGTAAATAAAGAACATTTTTCGTTTATTTATAGCATAATGGGAGAAAAAAAACTAATACCGTAAACTGTTTATTATTGTACCTTATAGTTAAAAGATCTACAATTCAAATTTATGCAACTATTTACATAAGAACTATTTATAGTCTTTCAAAGGTCGTTAACCATTTTTTCAGAATTTTTGTATTTCGAGCATATTTTGTAATTTTTTCAATAAGAAAGACCCAATATAGAGAGTAATATCCGACTCATCAACTAGTAGACAACAAAAAAAGAGAGAGGAAGCAGCTTTTTTCAATTCTTTTTTACTCGTTTTCGTTTGTTTCAAGAAATGTTTTGTACATTTCTGGAAAGGTCGTTTTTTCGGAATTCTGAGAAAATAACAAAAACGGATCGGGTTCAAATTTTCACGATAGATTTTCCTTATGTTGGTGCAAGTTTTTTAGAAGTTTGGTGCCTATTAATTCAGTAGTTTCCAAGAAAACTGGAGAAAAAAAATTTCTGGAATAAATTTTGTGGTCACGGTTTTGAGAAAACTACCAAACAGATAGGGCTAAAATTTTTGAGGAAGATAGTTATTGTATTAGAGCAGGTCTGAAAGATGTTTGGTGTTCATCAGTTCAGTAGTTCTCGAAAACCTGGAAACAAAAAATCTCTGGAAAAGCGGTTTTTAGCGATAAAACATTGATAAATCGATATTTTTATTAAAGATATAGTTAATTGTCGATAGTTTTTTGTATTTTCTTAACCTGAAACTAGCAATGAAATATGGATATATCGATAACTATAGATATAAATATTGAGCAACAGGGTTTTCTAGCGAAGCACTCCTGCGCTAGAATTTTTTTTCTGCATGGGTTGGCCCTTCAATAATTTACGCCATTCCCTCAAAAAAATTTTTTGCATATTTAGACAGATATATGTAGGTATAGGTAGGTGATATATACACGTTTTTTGGTATTAAATAATTGCCTATTCAATATCTATGTAGGTTAAATATAAGCCAAAATACTTTCAAATTCGGTCTTCACTTCTCCTTCCTAAATAAATAATTTTACCAAGTCAACATCACTGCTTTCTGGTGTTATGCTGAAAAAAATTCAAAGCCTGTCTCGAATCATGGTTGATGGGAGATACTTAATATCCGTCAATTTTTTAACATCCTTATACGAACAAACAATGCACCTTAAGAAAATCTCATAATACAAAAATTATGAGACTAAAGTAACAAGATTAAAGGTTGTATAATCTCGAAAACAGGAACACTTCGTATTAATTCATCCCAACTATTTCACCTGCAATAAGTGAGCAAGTCATTCGCCAAAATAAACGGAAAATTGTTTTCCTCGAATGATTCGACCAAACAAAAGGTTTTGTTTTTGTCCCTTTTTTGTCTTTTTTCATTACACGCACGTTCGCTATTTGGCGAAAACAAAAATCATCATATTGTCGTTATATTACACCATTATCGAAATAATAACCCTCCAATTTCGCATAAAATAAGAGAAAACCCGTATCTAGCGAAAGCAAGAGAGAAAGAAACGTTTGTAAAAAATTAGCGATAGCAACGAGCGAAATTGACAGTTAATAATTTTCAGCTCATTTTCAACGTAATCTGATATTAATATTCAGCTGATAAAAGTTAGTATATACCCAATGCTTGTTATGAATATTGTAAATAGAAAATCAATATTTATGACTGAAATTTGACGTTAAAAAGCCATTATGAGGGATGATACGAAGAGTGTAACATGGAAAATACTTCTCAAATCGCTCAAAAATGAAAAATTGGGATATTTTTTTGGAAGAAAAAAAAAATTTAACGACTAAGGTATTAAGTAATGAATAAACTATGATACGTAAGCATAGAGAGTTCATGAATTTTCGTTGACTTACGTTTTTCTGTCACACACTCTAAAATTAAAAAAAGTCACACCAAAAATATAACTTGCTTAGATTAGAAACCGCGCCTCCTCAATTAAAAAGCTCAAACGCTGACCATCCACTGCATTTGAGGATATCCTCTCAGAGATCAAACCCACTATAGAGTATTTACTCCTGACGTCTTTTAGCCTATAACCGCAAACTTTTAGGGCGGTTAACTACACAAACGTGTATTCTGAAAAAATTTTGTTTTGGGTAGATAGCCCCATGGAATTCAGGCAGATAATTATGCAACCATACGTTTTGATAAAAAATAATATTTTGTAGTATTAGTAATTGCAATAAAATCATATAAAAATAAGAGACAAATAGAAAAAAAAAAGAGCGAATGCCACTGTGAATGAACTCATGAAGGATTGATGTGTAAGCCTGAGAATATCCAAATAATATTAAAACGATGAATTTTCCATTAATTTGTGTTTTCTCCTTCGTTTATTTTTAAACCGTCAAAGACGATTGAAAAATTTTATGGAAAGTAGATTTCAGTAATCTTCTCTTCTTTCAATCATTACCAACTTCAGTTCACTAATAACTTAAATAACGGCTGAAGAATCGTTGAACAAAAGAGGAGTGGTTTCTAGATTCCCAAAACAACAAATTTTCCTTCAATTTTTCTTTCTTTTCGATTGTTTATTTTCAAATTGCTAAATACGATAGAAAAATTATATGAATAGTGTAACGTATATTTTCGTCTATTTTTAGAAATGACGAACATATTCGTTCACTCATTTTCGAATACCAAAAACGTAGATATTTATCAAGAATTATCATCCTATAACTCTTTGTAAACAACCACCAAATTACCCGTATTTAATTTTACATATACAGATATACCTTCTGTATATTTATGACCTAGTTGTACCTGTCCCTCGAGTACTCGACGAGTCAGCACAACCCTATAATAACAACACCCTACCTCACTTTACCTATCCGACACATACGTTTTCATACCCTGAACGAGTATATAATCCCTCGATTCAGTCGTATAATTGTTCAGTCCAGCTCAGTTCTTCGACAGCTACTTCTAAGTACCTGGAACCTCTCTAGTAGAAGTCTCTAGTGAACAGATAGTCTTGCTTGTTGAATTGTGATCTAATATGTATTAATATTAACGTAGAAATATGTACTGTGTTGTACAGATTAATATTTTATTAAATGTGTAAACTCACTCTTGTGTTGAAATATTATTGAGTCTCTAATTAATGTTAAGGTCCACAATAGTACGTGGATGATAAACTTGAAATTATTTTAGAAGTATTACTGCTTTTAAAGTACGTGATATTTTGTGTATGGTGTACTCCCGAAAGTGGTCTTAAATAGGTACATTACCACCTCTTTTGGCCGTTATATTATTGGCGCCCAACTGGTCTGCTATTGCGAATCAAACTCTCGCTCTAATACCTGCTCAACGGAATTGCTGAATCCAAGCTGCTGTTTCAATTCTGCTGGCTCAAAGTACTTTGCTCTAACCTTGAAAACTCTAGTCAAGTACTCAAAGAGAAACGCGTAAGGCGCGCTCTTGGGGAAAGGAAGTAGAGGTTAGCTGCGAGTGGAAAAGAACTAGTTGTGAAAAAAAGAAACCCAAACTTCAAAGTCAACGAAGGATATTTATTATACAGAAAGGTAGAAAAAACGAACATATATACATGAAATTGGCGAACGAAGTTTGGTGAAGTGCGGCAACGGATCCTTCAAGCTCCTGTTCAAACAAAAGAAGGAAAACAAAGTAATAATTAATATTAATAATAATTCGCGTCCCTCCCTTAAATATAAGAAGTGTTAAATAATTATAAGTCGCGAAAAAATTTATTTTTATGAGTGAAACTTGGGAAAATTTATCCGAACCCAATACTACTAAAACAAATTTAAATTGGCTAATCGATGCTAAAAATTTTGAATTAATTAATGTATGTCAAAATTTGAATATCGAAGTCGATAAAAAATATTTTTCTCGTATAAAAACCCAAGAGGATATCCTATTAAAAATTAAATCCAGTAAGGAAATACAAAAATTATTAACCCCTGAAAATATAAAAATAATTCTACAAACTACACGAAAAACTCGTGAACAAATTCCCGAACTAGAAAATCCTATAATAAGAAAATATTTTAATCCTCCTACAACTTCAACCCCACTTTTGGAAAATTTGGATAATCCCACACCATTTCCAAGAGTTAAAACTGCTATTAATCTTGTGGATATTACTGAGTGCTTAGAAAGATCTGACGAAGACTTTCTCAGCCCAGAAATTGAAACTAGACTTTTAGAAAATTTAATTCCCCCAATAGAAAACAAAATGTCAGGAAAGGCTGCAGTAAATATCAGACCTTCCTTATATGGACACACCCCAACTGTAGATATCGTATCATTTTTAATCGGATTTGAAAATGAGGCGGAATCATTCAATTGGGATGCAAACATGAAATTTAAAAAAATAAGAATTGCATTTTCAGGCCTCGCTAAACAAATGTTTGAAGATAGAATTCAAGCAAATCCCGAATGTAATAATTGGCAAAATACAAAACAAAAAATTTTGGAAGTCTTTACGAGGACTAAACCTCAATTACGTGAAATATTATACGAGAGAAATTACAATAGAGAAGCTGATTTCTCTGCGTATATTATGTTCGTAAAAAGAATTTTAAAACAAATTGAACCTGATATTTCGGAAGAAAAAATTATTGAAAAAATTATGCCCAATCTCCCCGAAAAAGAAAGAGTCAGGAACTTGACAAAGCTTTTTCTAAGTATCTAGAATTTAAAGATAAAGCATTTGGACATGTAGATCCCCTTTTACGAAAAAAAATAGACCAACTGGAAAAAACTATCGAAGAATTAAAATCTGGAAAAATGGAAAAGAAAACAGAAAAAAATGTAAACTTAATATCATCCGATCCAAGCTGGAAAGCTGAAATGGAGAAAATGAGCGCTGCAATAGCGAACATTTCGAAATTTCAGGAATCCAGGAAAAATAAAAATTCTCAAAATAAAAATAATAATAACAAACAAAATAATAATAACAATAATAACCAAAACCAAAATCAAAACCAAAACCAAAATCAAAATAGAAATAATAATAATAATTATAATAACAATAATAATAATAATAGTAATGGTAATTGGAACCAGAATCAAAACTGGAACCAAAATAACCAAAACAGAAATTGGAATAATAATCAAAATTTCAATCCTAATTATAAAGGTAGAAATTTTAATCCAAATTTCCGGAGAAACTACTTCCCGAGAAATAATAATGGATATTATCCCAATAGAATTCCAAATTGGAACCAAATGGCTCTCCCAAATTGGAACAATGCTCCAGCATGGTCTGGAATTTCATTTAATACTCCCCAAAATCTCCCCTATGTGGCTGCAAATACCCAAATGATTGCCCCTCCGGCACCATTAATGGCAGCTCCACAACAAAATTACCTCCCAACATCAAAACCCCAGGCTTGCCAGAATAGTTGCTCAAAAAACTAAGTGTCCCCCTTACAGGTGATCTGTCAGCTGTAAGGGATGTCGCGAACAAAGAATTGAAACTAGTTAACAATGTGAATAAGGAGAAGAATCAAAGCAAAGAGTACTGCAGAACCCAATGTAAATTTCACCTTCCATTTGCCATTTATGGTAAACAAATACTTAGCTTAGTCGATCCAGGTTCAGAACAGACACTTATTGATGAAAAAGTTTTAAAGAAAGTCAATTTTATGGAACCAATTCTACCAACAAAAGTAAGATTTCGTGGTGCGGATAGTCAACCTCTTGAGGTCATAGGAGTAACCAATGTGATTTTTTCCATTGATCATTGTATTTACCCACATCCCACTTACGTTGTTCGAAATTTAGTAGAACCGGTCATACTGGGTTACGACTTTTTATCAACCCATAAAGCCAAAATGGACTTTTCGAAAAACAAATTCACTCTACCGTGTGGTGATGAAGAGCGATGTTTTGACATGCCTGAATGTCACAATTTCCCTATTGAAAAGGAAAATAAGTTAGGTTATATTAAGCCCTTTAAATATTATGCTCCCCAAACTTTTAAAATAGAGGCAAATTCGGTGCTAATTTTAGCAACCTTGCCTGAACACCTGGAGTTTCTGTGTGAAACATCCATGGAAGAAAAAAATAATTTCTTTGTAATCGTATCAGAAGACACGATAGCAGCTGTTAATCATAATAACAGACCCCACGTGATCTACAAAGGCGAATACTTAGGAAAATTTGAATTAAGTAGTGCAGTAGAAATTGATTCCTGCCAAATAGAAAGAATAAAAGAAAATATTATTTTTAAGGATAATCGAGGAAATCCCATCCCGATTAATCCAAAATTGTCGCTTGAACAAAAAATAAAAATGTATTAAATAATTAATGAATTTAATAATATTTTTACGGGAAAAACAGATGAAGTTTCCATTTGTAAAGTACCCGAACAAGTTGTCCGAGTAGACGACAAAACCCCACTGCGGTGTAGAAATTTTAAATTTTCACACGCAGAACATGAGGCCCTACACAAACTGGTCGATGACCTAGTAAAAGTAGGTGTCCTAAAAAAACAAAAATCAAAATTTGAATCGCCAATATTTGTAAAAAAGAAACCAGACGGAGTCTATCGAGTATTAGTAGACTACCGAAGAATGAACCAAAGAATAATTATGGACAATAATCGTGTCCCAACAATTGATGTTATTTGGCCATATTTAAGAAATAAAAAATGGTTTACGACAATTGACTTAAACAGTGGATATTTACAGATTCCTCTCACGGAAGAATCTAAACAATACACTGGAATAAATGTGGATGGAATTGGATAAGTGTTCAATTCTACCCCAATAGGCTTAAGTATATCCCCGTCCATTCTCCAAACAATCATGGATAACATATTCCATGATATTTTCTGGAAAAAAATGGTATGTTACCTGGACAACATTTGTATTTTCGGAGAAACTTTCGAAGAGTGTCTTGAAAATACAAGGGAAGTATTAAAAAGATTAAATAAAGTAAATTTAAAAATAAAAACAAAAAAATGCCAATTCGCAATGAACGAAATCGAAATATTAGGACATACGGTCCGATACAACGAATTACGTCCATTGAATAAAAATATAGAGGCAATAAAAAATTTAAATCCCCCTAATACATTAAAACAATTACGATCATTCTTAGGATCAATAAATTATCATAGGAAATTAATTCCTAATTTAGCTAAAATTACTGCTCCTCTTACGGACTTACTAAGAGGAACAGATAGCAAATCAAATGCAAAAATAAAATTAAATCAAGAACATCTTGAAATATTTGAAAAATTAAAAGAAATTATGATTTCCAAACCTGTATTAGCAATATATGATCCGAAATTGGAAACCTGTGTAGAAGTTGATGCTTCGAAAATCGCATTAGGTGCAGTGTTGCTGCAAACTAATCCCGTTACGAAGCATAAACATCCAGTTGGATACTTCTCTGAGAGAGTCCAACTTGCCCAGTCAAAATTGTGTTCATTTGACTTGGAAATGTTAGCTATTACGAATGCATTAGCTCATTTCCGTGGATACTTACTAGCATTACGCTTTGTAGTATACACGGACCATAAACCTCTGATTTATCATCAGAAATTTAATACCCCAAGCCCAAGATTAATTCGATTAATATCTAAATTAAACGAGTATAGTTTCCAAATTAAACATATCGCTGGAAAAAACAATTGTATGGCTGTGATATGCTATCTCGTCCTTATGATGAGCCGGACGAAATCACATTTGAAAAAGGTGAATTTCTTGTAGATAAAAAATATGCTCTTCAGGATGAAGAGAAAAATGTGAATACTGTGTGTACAATTCACAATGATAATTCTGTCCCATTAAATCCTGTATTCTTTCAGAATCAAAATACGTGGTACTATCCAAGTACAACGTCCCAACTACATTATTTCCCCCCGTCCCTTGC
This sequence comes from Ericerus pela, assembly GCA_011428145.1. Lineage (NCBI taxonomy): Eukaryota > Metazoa > Arthropoda > Insecta > Hemiptera > Coccidae > Ericerus > Ericerus pela. Next base: position 62,118 of record WOFM01000058.1, on the reverse strand, counting down.
ATCAACCTTCCCATATTACCCTGTGGTACAAACCACAATCCCAAAGAATGAATTAAAACATTCTGAAAACTGCCCCAATAAAAATACTAACGTAGTTACAAGATCTGCTCTTAAAGAGGCAAATCTCGATAATCAGATCACCCCAACCCCTCCTGTGACCTCAGTTGTCACGCAAATGTCAAATCCCGACATCACATCACTCCCCCCAATCAGAAGATCAAACTTCTGAATCCCCCCAAAAAATTGACTTACCCAAAAATTTAAAAACAATGCAGGAAAATGACCCGCATTGGAAAAATGTCATTTCATTACTAAATTATAACGAAATAAAAAAAGATAAAAATAAAATACGAAAATTGAATCGTACTATACAATTATATTTTCTTGACGAAAATAATGTATTAAATAAATTACCTAACCCAACCTCATCGTATGATGAAGTGGTTACAGTAATTCCCGAAAAATTAATTCCGTTAGTTCTAAAAAAACTACATGACGATCCGTTGTATGGAGGTCATTTCGGAATTAAAAAAACAAAAAATAAAATAAAAAACCAGTTTTTCTTTAAAAACATGGTACAAAAAATTACAGAATATGTATTGTCGTGTCATGAGTGTCAAATGGCACAAAATTCCCCGAAAGAGGCTGGCTACCTCAAACATATTGAAATCGAAAACCCTAAACCGTTTTCGCATTTAGAGATCGATTTCATTGGAAAATTTAATACCGAGTATGAACACTCGTACGTGCTTGTCGGTGCAGACAAAAGCACAAATTTCTGCACCATACGTCCAACAAAAAACCCAAATGCTCAATCCGTAATTGAGTGTTTAAAGTTTATTTGTTATACGTATGGCACCCCAGGTAAGATTTCTTGCGACAACGGAGGTCATTTTGCAAATGAAACCATCCGTAAATTTTGCAAAGAGAATAATATTAAAATTATTTACTCCTCGTTTTATTCCCCCCAATCGCAAGGACTCGTTGAAAAAATCAACGGGATAATAAAAAAATCATTGTCAAAGTACGACCATTCAAACGAAAAAGAATGGATCGAAACAATTAACAAAATAATTTTCGCATATAATATAAGCCCAATCGAGCACTTAAATAATAAATCACCATTTTTCTTACTCCATGGATTTAATCCAGAAGTACATATACCAGAAATACCAGGAAAATAATAATAATAAAACAACTCGTGAAGAAGAAATTGAAAATCTCCTTCAAAACGAGAGAAAAAATGCCGAGCTTAGCAAAGAAAGCATCGGAAAAAAACGCGAAACACTATAACACACACCACAAGATCATTGACTTCAAACCTAATGACCTTGTTTTGCTGCGTCAATCAAAAAACGTCGCGAAAAATAAAATGAAATACACCGGACCATATAAAATTGTTAGAAAGGTCACGGATTTAAATTACGCAATTCGTATTAAAACAGACGATAAAACTGCGTACGACGAAACAGTTCACGTACGACGATTGATTCCGTATAAATCTCGTAATAACGACGAAATAAGAAATGAAATAAAAACAGAAGAAGTAGACGAAAACATCGAAAGTCCCATCCCAACCCAAATCATACCTAAACCAAAGGGTCGCCCTCGGAAAAAACCAAAGTAACTGTGTATAAAGTATATTATCTGTAGTTACATGGTTTCTTCAATCACGATCTTTCCCCTCCCCATCTATTTTTCTTCTCTCTTGTGTTACTTTATCTAAAAATTGTTTTCCCCATTTTATAACGACGTAAAGTATGCAACGAAAATTTTTTTTTTAATCAATAAAAATCATGTTAGGAAAATTAATCTAAAACTCACCAATGGCCTACGTATCAGAGTATCCCTCTAGGAACTCCTCCAGTCGTTCCCCACTGAACGAACTGCCGGTCTCGGTTGAACTGGGTGACGCGTTCCCTGGTTCCCGGGCATCATTGGAGGATCCGCTTTCCTCAGTGGACATACTCTCCTCTACGGAGGGAGTATTCCACAAAAATGAGTAAACGGTCGGCTCCGATAGCAGCCATCCACTGCGGTACGACATGGCGCGGTTGTATTCCGTGGCGTCGTAGTGTCGTTGGAAATGAAACCCGGTAACGGAAATAGAAAGATTCAGGCGTGGTTTGTGATATTCATTCATGAATTTAGTGAAGCGAACACCCGTGGTACTGATCAAAAAGTCGTTGAGGTAAAATTGGTCGAGATGTACATACTCCACGGTTACCTTCTCGTTGGTCTGCTGTGAAACGCACAACAGACCGACCAAAAGTCCGGAGAGGATGCCTAATCCGACCAACCCGCGCGTGTCTAAGTTTTCGCGAAAGATGAGCTTGAGCCCGGATAGCCCAAACTCAACTGTCATGGAATGTGGATAGAATATGCGAAGCTGAAATAATAATTTCTTCGCATATTCCTCCGATTCAGGACAACAGATGAAGCCAACCGAATGGCTCCAGTATCCCAGGTCTTCCTCGATAACTTCACCCGGAATCCGCGACGGCTCGAATGTATTTAAAAAATCACTACGATCAGACACGGTTGACACGCGATAAAAAAGTGAGAACTGTCGATGAAGCAAAAAATACAGTCGGGGCTCACACATACAGTTCTGAAATTGGCGTAGTTTTGAAAGAACCTGATCCCCTAGGAACCAGGTTTCGTTGGCCATAACAACACCCGACGACGCAAACATACAGTCATTCATATAAACGATCGACATTGAAAAAAAAGGAAAAATAGTGGAAATAACGAAAAAAGAAAGAAAAAAGGAAAAAAAAACCGAACCACACAATCACTGAACTAAGAACCCGCACTTACGCTTAGGAACACACGAAAATTTTTTTTTAGCAATAGAAAAAATTACGAAATATATAAACGAAAAATGAGAAAAATGAAAACACGAAAAGGTAACGCAAAACGGTAATGCAAACACAAAACACTGGCGAATTAAACTAAAGTAATAAATTTTATAGTAACAAATTGACCGAGATTCATGATTTGGATAACGGAAGAATTTGTCTCTCCCCTTACCCCAACCAACGCAGATCAAAACAAATCAAAAATATGTATAATCCATTTCTTCGTAAATAACTTAGACGTTGCATTCTTTCTGTTTCAGAAAATGTATACGAATCTACTTTTCTATGTCGCAATAATAATTTCTTCGACTAGTATTGCGCAAAGAACATCGTCTGACCCATATAGGATTACGACGGCGTCAACTGGCGCTTATTTTCAAGAAATAAGCAATATTTTTGTATATTCTAAATCTGCCCCAATAATTTACTCCATTAAGCTAGACTTGCATGAATCAGCAGATAAATTATTAGAAACAAATTTTAAACACCGGTTGTGCAATGAAACAACCTGGAAAAATTGCAAATATGCAGAAATGGCAAAACGTTTAAAAAATGCTATTATGAACCTGAAAGAACAAAATACCGCAATGATACAAGATTTCTATTCGACACCATCGTCTATTCGAAGCAAACGAAGCGTATTCACCCCGATCAGATCGTTCTTCGGAGATGCGCTACGCTTTTGCTGTCGAGTATTAAATTTTAGAGATGGACGAAACTTCTTGGCGAATGAAATCTCGTTGAAAGAAGAATATGATATTATAAAAAATCAACTGTTAACCGAGCATGCAGCGTTAGTCAATACGTCTACTAATCTGCATAGCTTCATTGACCATACAAATAATTTTATGACAAAATTCATTTCGCATACAAATTCTTTTATGGAAAACTCATTAGAAGAACATGAACTTCTAATCTCCCTAAACTACATACAAGGATTCTATGATAATTATCTTATTAATACGTTGAGATTATCAAATATCCTAACGTCGTGTAAATCTCATATGATCCCCTCTTCTATTATTTCAAAAGAGATATTAGAAAAAGACATATTAAAACTTTTGGAAATTACGAAAAATCTAGGCCTCGACCTAGCAATCCCCATTAAAGATATTCAAAACTATTATCATGCTGAACTTGTAAACTGCAACTGTTTTAAAAATACGTTAGAATTAGAAATCAAAATTCCCCTAAAACAATTAGAATCTAAATACGAAATTTACGACTTTATTCCGCTCACATTCAAAAGTCATTCTAATGAATTGTGTAGCTGGGATCAAGAATCATATCTGATTATTCACGAAATCAGAACAAATTCCGTACATTATATTAGTGGAACCAACCTCCATTATTGTAACTCGGATAAACCATTATGCTTCCTTCCTTCTAATAGAGGAAGTGATAAATTATCGTCTTGTGCAAAGAATTTATTCTTCCAAGACCTAAACCAAAATTTGCTACAATCCTGCTCATTTAAATGCAATCTTATAATAATCAAACATTAGTGCATCCTATTGGACACACAAAATTTGCTATCGTAAATTTTAACTCCCTTATAGCAACTAATTCCATTATGAAAAAATCCGAAAAACTAAAAATAAACAGTAATTCACCAGGAACATTTATTCTGGATGTACCCTGTCATATCCAAATTGAAGATATTGACAAAAATAATAAAAATACTGTAATTATCCCAATAGAAATCCCCTGTCTCTCTGAATCTTTGGAAGAGACTATCAAAATCGAAAATCATTTACCACTTCTGTGGACATATTTTTCTGATTCCACAGAACCATTTGATCTTGCCATTGATCTGGCAACGACAAAGGTCTATAACCCCAAATGGAAAAATTTTGTTCCTCACACCGTTCCAGTTAACGATCTAGAAAACAAAATTAAATCCATTGAACTACAAATACCCGACCAAAACTTTAATGATTATCTAACTTTTGTTAATGGGATATTCTTACTATGGTTAATTACAATATCATTTATGTTAATGTGTATTATAATTTATTTAAAATTAATCTCCCATCGAAATAGTACTAACTTAACAAAAAGTACTGCATTGTAAAAATTACGCAAAATAATGTGATATATTAACTTCCTATATATACATAAGAAAAAATTTGTTACTCATAATTAATATTCGTAAAAATCTTATTCTAAGTATATATACTCATACTCGCATTATATGACATAATTTTAATCATGCAGAATTATTTGGACATATGTATGTGTTGGATAGACTTTGGAAAATTTTTTTTTCCTAATTTTTTTTTGTTCCCCCCGGAGAATTGTGTAACGTATATTTTTGTCTATTTTTAGAAATGACGAACATATTCGTTCACTCATTTTCGAATACCAAAAACGTAGATATTTATCAAGAATTATCATCCTATAACTCTTTGTAAACAACCACCAAATTACCCGTATTTAATTTTACATATACAGATATACCTTCTGTATATTTATGACCTAGTTGTACCTGTCCCTCGAGTACTCGACGAGTCAGCACAACCCTATAATAACAACACCCTACCTCACTTTACCTATCCGACACGTACGTTTTCATACCCTGAACGAGTATATAATCCCTCGATTCAGTCGTATAATTGTTCAGTCCAGCTCAGTTCTTCGACAGCTACTTCTAAGTACCTGGAACCTCTCTAGTAGAAGTCTCTAGTGAACAGATAGTCTTGCTTGTTGAATTGTGATCTAATATGTATTAATATTAACGTAGAAATATGTACTGTGTTGTACAGATTAATATTTTATTAAATGTGTAAACTCACTCTTGTGTTGAAATATTATTGAGTCTCTAATTAATGTTAAGGTCCACAATAGTACGTGGATGATAAACTTGAAATTATTTTAGAAGTATTACTGCTTTTAAAGTACGTGATATTTTGTGTATGGTGTACTCCCGAAAGTGGTCTTAAATAGGTACATTACCACCTCTTTTGGCCGTTACAAATAGTAGATTTTTTCAATTTTTTTTTTCTATCCAATGATATGAACCTCTGCCCTATAGCTTAAACAACGGCTGAGGAATCATTGAGTGAAAGTGAATAAATTTCTCAATTCCGAAAAAGGCAAACTTCCCATTTATTTCCAAATTACAAAATATAATTAGAAAACTAGATAAAAAATTTTCAGAAAAAATTTTCCCAAACAAAAGATGCTGGAATTCTGACTTTTTAAAGTTTTGACTGTGTTTTGAATAGGAGGCGGAATTGGACAGCTTAAAACATTCCGAAAATAAAATCCGTTTCCTCGCAACAAGACAGAAGGAATTTCGATTAGATTTATTCAGTATGGTAAATGATTCAACAAATTGATTGCAACTCGAGGTGTCTCTCCCTCATTCCATTTTTTCATCAAAAGAAAACGTGGTATATTTGGATTTCGTTGATAAAGTCTTATTATTTTCCAAATCGAGGGAACAAGTTTGATATTATACAAGCATCCCTTCTCTGAAAATATTTAAAAGTAATCCAAAATTTTGTTATGATCAGTGGTCAATCCAAAAGAGCCACGGGGCCATTTCCTCCTTTGTATAAAAAAATTCAGTGGTAAACACGTCTGAGTTATTATAACTTATTTTCATTCCAAGGGGCGTTGGGTACGGATGATAAGGTAAAAAATTAAAATTGAGATTTGATCCTCTCCCTCCCTAACTGACTATGATGAGTTTTTCGAGAACAGAGGCTAACAGAGGATGGGGAAAGAGTACCAAAGGTACCGGGCCCGGGCTTTTTCAGGGGTATGCGGAAAGCCCCAAATTTTAAATAAACTAAAATTTTCAAGTTAAAGTTTGTAGAGGACGTCAGGCCCGTGTCCATGGTAGGTTTTGGGTCTCACATCGCTCAAGACTCTAAAGAAAAAAACACTAAAATACATGTTCTAAAACAAAAAAAATTACTTAAAAGAAATTATTTAGGTTGCTCCGCTCGTGAAATTGTCTTATTAGTTTCCAATCCTTTCTCGAAGGTAAATGTGGCATACGGCATTGAGAATAACCGCCAATGTATTCCTTCTCAGGCCTGAAATTTTTCTCCGAAGACCTGACTACGTATTATAATGACTGAACGTACCTCAAAACAGAACCAGATGGCATTATGCAAAGAAACCCAAATATTCAGTTTCACTCAAACCATACAAAATTCCCATTTGGTACATGTAAATACGACTAAGTTCCTATGAGAAAATTTTTCGGCTGTGGTGGGAGTTAATGTGCGTGTGAGACTTCTCGCTTAATCATATTCACACGGATTAAATGGGAACTTTGTATAGTACGAGTGAAAGTATGCCTACATTGATATTCGTTTACTACGAAATTGTTAAAAAAAAATTTTACTTTATTTTTCCTCAGACACAGTTATAGTGGTAATTTCAATGATTAAATCCTATCATATTGACCTACTGTATGTATTTAGTAATATTTCGAGATAAGTATGAATGTTTACTGAATAAAGATGGCACTAGAAATAAAGCTGAGAAATTGGCCTTCTCATATCTAACAAGATTAGTTTTAGTATATTTTCCAAAGAAAAATACAACTATTGCATTCAGTGCAATGACGGGACCTGTGGAAAGCGCCGATCATGAGTCGTAGATAGCAAATATATAAATCACTCAAATTCTTCTGTACATAATATATATATACTTCCACTTTTTGAGTCCGTGGAGCCTGCAATGAAACTTGGGGTAGTGTTAGAAGAATTTATGAGCTACTCATTCGTGTTAAAATTTTTGAAATTCATCCGTTAGTTTCGGAGGAAGAGGTTCTCAAAGTGTTGCAAACCCGCTACGTTGTCATCACGATAACTTCTGTAAATTAAAAGATTTTGATTTGAAATTTTTATGGTAGTTGGAGACTATTAAAGACTGGTTTGGTATTGAATTTGAGCGAAATCAGTCAACTGGTTTTTGAATGGCAGCCATTACAAAATTTGACACTTATAGAAAATACACTTACTGCGGTTGATGCATGGCAGAGATATTTTATTTTTTAATTTCAGAAGTCATTCATCTTTCATAATTTTATCAATGAAAAATCTTCACGAAATACGAGAAATAATAAGAACGGAAAGAGAGGAGATTTATACCAGAATCTATGAAAAACAAGGAAAAAACGATTCCATTTTCATCCGATTCGTCTTTCTCGTGGGAAACAAGATAAGCAAAGGTTTATTTTCCATTACTAATTTACTGTTTGATGGGAAGCGCAAAAGTAATCTATGCAGGCAAGTATTCGTCATAATTCACACATCATTTCTGAAGGAAATTCAGCGTATGGACACGCGAAATGTATAATACCAGTTCCTTGATTCAATGATGAAATAAAATAAACAGTACCTGGCAAATAATTGGAGCTTCTGCAACGACTCGATTTACTTCGGTACTAATACAGGTTATAAGTAAATATCATTTCGGTAACGTAACCTTTTAGGAAGCTAACATCCGTGAAATGACTTTAGTTTCATTTTGAACGTATTCACATGCAATCGAAAATACATTTTCCCCATTCAAATTAATCGTTTCTCCCGCAAGTGCGAAAGTACGATAGAACAGAGACGAAATTTTTATAACTTCCGGTTACCTACGTTAGGAAAAAAAGAAAAAAAGGAAAAACGAACGCGTAGAGCTTACAGAAGAGAAATCTCCACCGGAATGATTCAAATTTCATATACCTACCAACAAAACGACAATAATGGTATTGAGAAAAAAACATGTACCGGTATTCTTTTGTAGGCGAGAGGAGCTACTATTTACTCTCCAATTTCTATTAGAAACAAAGGTGCGTAATAAGGAAACGCAATTTTGGGCTTCAGGACACGTATGAGATGTAAATTTCAAAACGTGCTGCGCACGTGGAGGAAAGTTCGACGTATTTTCGTGACTAGAAAACAACGAAGAGCTAGATCCACGCTTGGTATTAAAAGATTTTTTGTTGCCACTTGTTCTCCCAATTTTTCAGCAACATTTGTGGTTCACTTTGAAGTGAAATCATACAAAAATTATTCGACTGATTTTCTTCGTAAAAAGTAGAACAAAAAAAAAAAATGCTTTTAAGTCGAGGGACTTAGCCAAGGGAGTGGGAAAGGGAAACATCCCCAAAATGTTGTTAGAGTTCTAAAAATTGACTAGGTAGTTTGCTTGTATACTTCGTTGAAAAATCATCAATTAGATGACTTCTTCTTTTTGTTTTTCTTTTCCGGCAATTTCAAAATTTTTCAGCAGTTGGAGAAATTGGCAGTTGTAAATCTTGTTGGCAAATCGTACCAGTTGACTTTTTTTTTTCTCAGCTGCTGGAAATTTTCGTCCCTAAAAAACAGATTTTTGCTACGTCCCTGTCTAAGCCAACAGTAAAGGAGAAAAATTCTTTTATATCTACCAACTGCCATTCATAAAAGATCAGGTAACTAGATAATGTGTTTAGTATGTCTTATCTAAGAATCCACTGGATTTTCCTGCCTTCATAATTTATCCCGAGACAAGGCGGTAGAAGATACATTAGAACTGATTTTTTCAAATGGTTATGATTGTTCAATCGTTTTACCTGCCGCACGGTAGTTCAATGTAACTGGTCTAACGGCATGGATTTCACTAGTATGCGTGGGAGGAATACTAAATGGGTCAAATCAACCAGATTACCATTTTAGGTTGTAGGCTATTCAAGAATATGTTACACCTAAAACAATAAGTCTTCATTCCCTCATCAGCTCTGTTCCTCAAGATCTTTTTAATATACTGTATAAAGCTTTCATGACTGTACATCTGTGTGTTTATGTGTATTCCACACAATGGGCCAAAATGGCATTTTAGTCAATTGAAAAGTAGTAACACAGTGCCAATTTTTTAGTTCGACCCCTGATCAGCCCATCAGGAGCTAAAAACAGAAGTATTACCGGAGGAAAAACTATTTTTTGTGTACTCGCAACTACATGTTATTACACTATAGTGCAATTTTCACATTTGCCTAATTTACCCGTGTAAGGCAGAGAAAAAACGAGAAAGTGTGAATAGCATTGGCGAGTGAGGTTGAACGAAGTATTCTGCGGGGAAGGGAAAGGGAAAATTCTTAAACCAGTTTACTGGTAAGGGCTGTGCGTATTTTTTCTTCAGTGTTGCCAACTTTATTAAATATTAAAAAATAAAAAAAGTTTTTTTCAGTGTTGCTAGCTTTAGTAAAAAAAAGTCAATAAAAAATATTGGAGATTATTTATTTGATAATTGTTAAAAAATTAGGTCAATGTAAAAGATGGATCCAAAGTGGAAACATCCTTTTGCTGCGATTGTGGCAGGTCCTTCAGGTTGTGGTAAAACTCAATTTGTATTAACATTTTTGAAAAATGTAGGGGTGATATGTGATACCAAATTTGTGGAAAAAATATGGTATTATGCAGAGTGGCAGAGTTGGTATGGTGAATATCCCTATATTAGATTTGAAGAGGGCTTACCCAAGCAAATTTTGTGGATAAACAACCGCATATAATAATTATTGATGATTTGATGCGTGAATCTAACAATTAAGTTGTGGATTTGTTTACAAAAGGTTGTCACCATAAAAATATGAGTGTCTTTTTCATCACACAGAATTTATTTCATCAAGGAAAAGGGCAAAGAGATATATCATTGAATGCGCATTACATTATTTATTTCAAAAATCCACGAGACAAAGCTCAAGTTCAACATTTAGCTAGACAGTTGTGTCCTGAAAACCCAAAATTTTTACAAGAAGCATATTACGATGCAACATTAGTTCCACATGGATATTTACTAATAGATTTAAAACAAGATACACCTGATGAATATCGATTTAGAGCAAATATTTTTCCCACTGATGGTCATCAATATGTTTACGTGTCAAAGAAAAAGTAAATAAATTGAATTGCTCAGTATGTGTTCATCAGTTATACTACAACAATGTCTTGACACGTTACAAATAACTTTGAGCTGCTGCGAGCTCTTGGAAAGATGAATACTAAGCAGAGAATATAATTTCTCAAACATGCAGACAACTCGTTAATTATAGCTATCTGCGAATGTGCCTTGAATGTCTTAAAAGGAAATGTTACATTAAAAAAGAGTCAGAAGTCTCAGTTAGCTCGGTTCAAAAAGTTGATTCGTCTGCTAGCAAAAAAGACAGTCTCTTGGAAACATAAAAAGAAGTACTTGGTGCAGAATTCTTTGTTGTTGTTATTGTTGTTGCGAGTAGAAGAAAAAAAGAGAAAGTGGGAATAGCATTGGCGAGAGAGATTGTGCGAAGTATTTTGCGGGGGAGGGGAAAGGGATATTCTTTAACTGTGTTCACAATGCCTACAAAACTCAGCAAACCCAGGGCTCATTCAATGTTGAATGAAAAAAAGGAATAGGAAGAGAAAATGTTTGTCAACACTAATGAGTTTTTAGATGACAGGGTTGTTAGTAGTGGTATACATTCAAGTAACAAGAAGATAAACCAATCTGAGCACACTAACACATTAAAAGAAAAAATACAGATGAAGGTTGATAGTAGATAACCAATATAGGGTTGTTTTGTTCCAGTAAAAATACCAGTTAGTAAAGAGAAAGTGTAAGAATGAGTGTGATTCCTTCCTTGCAGAAATATTTTGTGTTAGAAGGCATTTTTATTTTACAGGCTAATATACTGGTTTTAGGTAAAGGGAAAGTGACGAGACCTTTTACCATTGTTTTCGTCATTCTTTATTGCTGTTATTTTTGTTGTTATTATTTTTTTGCTGTTGTTGTTGCTTTTGTTGTTGCGGGTGGAAGAAAAAAAGAGAAAGTGGGAATAGTATTGGTGAGAAAGATTAGTGTAGAGAAAAAGAAGAAATCTTACTTTGTAGTTCTATTCATCTTGTTCTTTTTGTTCCTTTTTAGTAATGTTAGTTTTTTTGTCATAGATTTCTCTTGCACCTTATTCTTTTTAATAAAATTCAATTATTAGAAAAGAATACTTGAATGCTATTCTTCTCATTTTGCAGGTTCTTAGTACTGAATGAATGACTCCTTCAGGTTGATATTTCAAGGTAATTCAGAACATTCAATAAGATCTATTGAAAGGATTCCTATACTTGACAAAAAAAGGAGAGAGAACCTCTCATCTCATTGGTCTTTGATTTAATTATTCTATTGATGTTTAGATTTGGGGGCGGGGGTGTGATGTATAACAAATTCCACCAATCTCAAGATGATTATGAGGGCGTTTCTAAATATAAGATGATCTTTAGAAGAATAGAAGAGTAAAATTCTATTCACTTGATTGGTTGCTCAACTTTCTAGAATATTATTTCTAATTTGGAAGAGATTTTAAGGGGAGAAATGTAGTTGCAAACTTTAATAAGGAACAAAATAAAATTCACTTGCAATATCATTGGTCTCCTGAGCAGGAACAGTTTCCTCTAGAAGAAAATCAGTTTATGTGATTTATATTGAATTTATTAGGGAACATACTATTATTTTACTGGTGTTTTATTTTAGTGGTGTTTTGTTGATGGAGTTTTATTTATTTTCTCATATTTGGATCTTTTTATTTGTAAGTTAAATTTTTCATTTGAGTATTTTTAGTGAACAAACTATATTTTCTAGTGGTTTATTTATTTATAATTTTTAAAAGTGAATATTTTCTCATATTTGAAACTTTTTTATTTTTCAGTTAAATTTTTTCTAGATTTATCAATCTACATTTTTCTGGGCTTGAGTATAGTTAGTACCTATACAACTTATTCATATTATAATTATATAGTGTTGTGATTTTTATTTAAGTTAAACCTGAAACAAGTACGTTTTTAAAATTTTATCAATTTTTCTTTATTATTATCCTTCTTAAAAAACAGTACCTATTGATTTTCTTTTTTCTTGAATAATTTTTAGTATGCCAGTGTATGTGAACTTTGAAGAGTTTGACAATCAGACATCAACAAAACGAATGAAATTCCAAGACTATGACATGGGTTTGGAAAGCAATGAGTTATTCAATGAAGCAGTGGAGCTACTTAAGTCAAGTAAATTTAAAACCTGTTTATCAAGTTTTAGTACCTAAGTAGGTGTCTATAGCTAATTGTGTTTGATATGGTTGTAGTAATAGTATGGTTCTAAGTATTTAAAGTATTCTAATTTGAAACTAACTTACACAATGACAAATTCTGCATACTCAAAAGAAAAAACTGTAGGTTTTCAAGAAATATTTCAAATTTTGATAGTCCCAATAATTGTATGAAGTTTATATGATGTGTTAACGCCATGTTATATCTGCTTTATAATAATAACTGAAACCCCCAAAAAATTATTATTTTTAATCCAATTACACTGGTACCTATCTAGCTAGACTGTGATTAATCAGAACCATTAGAAATGTCAGAATTAACATGGTTTACACAGCATTATAATGCATCAATTTAAGTATGAAAAATAATTCTACAAAATCAACAAAGATTTTTGAAACTGTCTTTCTTTGCAAATAGTTAACAGAAATGCTTTTGATGAAATTGAGAAAAAATATGTAACCGAATAAATATTCTAAATACATAGGTGGAAAATGTTTGAAGAAATTATAGTAAAAGCAAATGACGTATTTTCAATTGTAATTTCTCTAATTGATTAGTTGTGTAGGTCCACTGCTCCAAACAAAATAATAAATTTTCTTGTAAGACCTTTAAAAAAATGTTCATTTTAAAATTAAAAGATATAGGTCAAAAATTAAACATTTTAGTGCTAAATAAAAAAAAGTCTAATGGGCTTAAAATATTGTTATTCGTGTATCACTAATTATTTTTTCACGATATAATTTGATTAATTCAAAAGATATCAACAACAGAGCACAACTATTAGAAAATGGAGGTTCTCAATTACTAGAATATGGAGGTCCTCAAAACATCAAGGCATCTATTATGGAAAAAGCTAAAAAGGGTAAATAATCTTTAATATTAGGTATTTTTCACTTTTCCCAGCTGTTAAAAATTTGAAAAAAAAACTAGGACAGCAAACCTCGCAAGTAAAAGTAGCTTTTGAGAAAATAATTATGAATTTTGAGTCACAATAATTGTCTGTAAGTTTATACATAAATGGTATGTTAAAATAATTTATAGTCATTCCCTATTCCAAAATTTGTGACTAGTAGTACAAAATTCAGCATTTGATAGAAAAAGTAGGTATGGTTTGTATCGGAAGTATTGCTGTACAAAAAAAAAACTGAGCATGTTACAATAAATAAATAAAATTATAAATTGCAAAGTTGTTGCTGGAAAATTAAACATTTTATAGCAAAAAAAAAAAAAAAATTGTGGTACTGGAAGTAACCACTGGCTAGCCCCTACCAAAATTTATATCGTGTTGAATTATATGAAATTTTATAGCTATTGATCCAATATAGAGTATTTTAAAGGAATAATAAGAAAAACTATACAGGAAGAAACATGTACTCAGTCCATATAAAAAATCATTGTCATTCTTCCCTGAATTAGTATTAATGTTGGAAATTCTGTAAGATATGTAGAAAAGGTGTTTTATTTGTTTTTCTGTTAATAGGTATTACAGACCTGAACAACGATTGTGTAAATAGAATTTTTCAGTTCCTCTCCACGGAAGATATTTGTATCATTAGCCAAGTATGCAATAAATTTTATAGATGGTGTCATGACAAATTGGTTCATCGTGATCGTAAAATGCAAACTTTGGGGTATAAAATCATTCCCTCAGCTGAATATCTCACAAGACAAAAAAATAATTATGATAGGTAAATAAGTTATTTGCAGAGGAGAGCAATTCAATTAAAAAAAATTGACAAAATGTTTTCTTTTTTCCCTTTGTAGCTATTACGCAGTGACACGCTCATATTTTCAACCTACTGCGGGTGTATGTGCTTATGATGATATAATTGATTTTGGATGCTTCAGATATGCGTCATGCACCGGAGAATGTCATTTTCATTACATTCCTACAGTTGCTAGAAATGGCTGTATGTGCTCAGAAGATTGTGAATTGTGTGAGTGCATAACAAACCAGCATACAATTCCCCAACAATGTAGGTGCCTTCACTATGTGAAAGAACTTGAAAAAGAATATAACGAAATACCAGCTCTTCAAATATTATACCCACTTTTTATTTATTATGTACGTATGTGCAAACGTTTTTTTTCTTAAGAAATTTTTTTAATTTTTTTTGTATTTTACTTAAGAATTTTGTTTCATTTTTGTTTATGTATATAGATGTACTTTTTTCTTCAATTTTTTTATTTACTTTTCAGTACAAATATTTAAACCATACAATATTTTCTTTATGTATAGACGTATTTTTTCTTCAATTTTTTATTTGTTTTCAGTGCAAATATTCAAACCATATACCATTTTAATTATTTTATCTTTAACTTTGAATTGTTTTCTTACCTATTACTACTATACACAATTCATTCTATATTACCTTTTCTTTCTCAACACAAAACAAACAAACAATTATTGAGGAATAGGCATAGGTATTGATTTACAGATATTACATTTACAGAAATAGTAAGTACACTCATAAAAAAAATATGTATCTTAATGATGAAAAAAGTATAGTTTTCAACGAGGTTCTGTTAGAAAAGACTCAGAAATGCCCATGTGTTTGTTTTCCTCCATCTGTAAAACAAAATTAGGTAATTAAAGAAGGAAAATATTAATATTTATAATATTTAACTTACTAATTGAAAGATTTCTTTCTTTCAGAATATTCTTTCGTTGGAACAAGATTTGAATTCTTCATTTTGTAAAATTGATCCTTTTTTTCACACACTCAGGAGGGTAACCTGTTGAAAGTGGTGGTTGACCCGACATGTTTTGAATAACTGTTTGGGATCCAAAAATTGCGTAATATGGTGTAGTAGGAGATCCTTTTCAAAAATAGTTGGAAAAGAAATAGATTGTAGGTTAACAGAATTAATATAAAATTAATTATTCTAGAATATTTGACACTTTTGGAAATATTA
The DNA here is from genome assembly GCA_011428145.1 of Ericerus pela. Taxonomy (NCBI): domain Eukaryota; kingdom Metazoa; phylum Arthropoda; class Insecta; order Hemiptera; family Coccidae; genus Ericerus; species Ericerus pela. Next base: position 46,286 of record WOFM01000058.1, on the reverse strand, counting down.
CCAGAGGTTTATGTGTGAAAGAGATATTTTTTTCAACATTATTTTTGTGATTTATACGACTGTGCCAATATCATGATAGTTCTACAAAGAAACTTAATGCGATATGTAGAAGCCAGAAGGCAATCATAGGGGTAATGAGAAGCTATCTGGGCACAGAGATGTTAAACGATGGAAAAAATGAGGCATCATGCAAAACAGAGTGAAAACCACTCAGCCAAGGTGTTACAGCAAGCATAAAAATCCATTCAAAGCTGGAAATTGTTTGAAAGTACTTAATTGTTCACAATGTTACTGCAGGTAACATTATAGATATTAATTGTGGAACCCAATTATACTTATGTTAACTTATTTATCCTCTGCGTGGTTTGATAGATTCATTTCCTGTTTGCACTAAACATAAAAATTCATTAACTGAATAAATTTATCCTCAACTAAACCATATAATTTTATAGCTGAAATTGGTAGAGTTCTAGTAAAGTTTATACCCCAAAGTTTGCATTTTACGATCACGATGAACCAATTTGTCATGACACCATCTATAAAATTTATTGCATACTTGGCTAATGATACAAATATCTTCCGTGGAGAGGAACTGAAAAATTCTATTTACACAATCGTTGTTCAGGTCTGTAATACCTATTAACAGAAAAACAAATAAAACACCTTTTCTACATATCTTACAGAATTTCCAACATTAATTCTAATTCAGGGAAGAATGACAATGATTTTTTATATGGACTGAGTACATGTTTCTTCCTGTATAGTTTTTCTTATTATTCCTTTAAAATACTCTATATTGGATCAATAGCTATAAAATTTCATATAATTCAACACGATATAAATTTTGGTAGGGGCTAGCCAGTGGTTACTTCCAGTACCACAATTTTTTTTTTTTTTTTGCTATAAAATGTTTAATTTTCCAGCAACAACTTTGCAATTTATAATTTTATTTATTTATTGTAACATGCTCAGTTTTTTTTTTGTACAGCAATACTTCCGATACAAACCATACCTACTTTTTCTATCAAATGCTGAATTTTGTACTACTAGTCACAAATTTTGGAATAGGGAATGACTATAAATTATTTTAACATACCATTTATGTATAAACTTACAGACAATTATTGTGACTCAAAATTCATAATTATTTTCTCAAAAGCTACTTTTACTTGCGAGGTTTGCTGTCCTAGTTTTTTTTTCAAATTTTTAACAGCTGGGAAAAGTGAAAAATACCTAATATTAAAGATTATTTACCCTTTTTAGCTTTTTCCATAATAGATGCCTTGATGTTTTGAGGACCTCCATATTCTAGTAATTGAGAACCTCCATTTTCTAATAGTTGTGCTCTGTTGTTGATATCTTTTGAATTAATCAAATTATATCGTGAAAAAATAATTAGTGATACACGAATAACAATATTTTAAGCCCATTAGACTTTTTTTTATTTAGCACTAAAATGTTTAATTTTTGACCTATATCTTTTAATTTTAAAATGAACATTTTTTTAAAGGTCTTACAAGAAAATTTATTATTTTGTTTGGAGCAGTGGACCTACACAACTAATCAATTAGAGAAATTACAATTGAAAATACGTCATTTGCTTTTACTATAATTTCTTCAAACATTTTCCACCTATGTATTTAGAATATTTATTCGGTTACATATTTTTTCTCAATTTCATCAAAAGCATTTCTGTTAACTATTTGCAAAGAAAGACAGTTTCAAAAATCTTTGTTGATTTTGTAGAATTATTTTTCATACTTAAATTGATGCATTATAATGCTGTGTAAACCATGTTAATTCTGACATTTCTAATGGTTCTGATTAATCACAGTCTAGCTAGATAGGTACCAGTGTAATTGGATTAAAAATAATAATTTTTTGGGGGTTTCAGTTATTATTATAAAGCAGATATAACATGGCGTTAACACATCATATAAACTTCATACAATTATTGGGACTATCAAAATTTGAAATATTTCTTGAAAACCTACAGTTTTTTCTTTTGAGTATGCAGAATTTGTCATTGTGTAAGTTAGTTTCAAATTAGAATACTTTAAATACTTAGAACCATACTATTACTACAACCATATCAAACACAATTAGCTATAGACACCTACTTAGGTACTAAAACTTGATAAACAGGTTTTAAATTTACTTGACTTAAGTAGCTCCACTGCTTCATTGAATAACTCATTGCTTTCCAAACCCATGTCATAGTCTTGGAATTTCATTCGTTTTGTTGATGTCTGATTGTCAAACTCTTCAAAGTTCACATACACTGGCATACTAAAAATTATTCAAGAAAAAAGAAAATCAATAGGTACTGTTTTTTAAGAAGGATAATAATAAAGAAAAATTGATAAAATTTTAAAAACGTACTTGTTTCAGGTTTAACTTAAATAAAAATCACAACACTATATAATTATAATATGAATAAGTTGTATAGGTACTAACTATACTCAAGCCCAGAAAAATGTAGATTGATAAATCTAGAAAAAATTTAACTGAAAAATAAAAAAGTTTCAAATATGAGAAAATATTCACTTTTAAAAATTATAAATAAATAAACCACTAGAAAATATAGTTTGTTCACTAAAAATACTCAAATGAAAAATTTAACTTACAAATAAAAAGATCCAAATATGAGAAAATAAATAAAACTCCATCAACAAAACACCACTAAAATAAAACACCAGTAAAATAATAGTATGTTCCCTAATAAATTCAATATAAATCACATAAACTGATTTTCTTCTAGAGGAAACTGTTCCTGCTCAGGAGACCAATGATATTGCAAGTGAATTTTATTTTGTTCCTTATTAAAGTTTGCAACTACATTTCTCCCCTTAAAATCTCTTCCAAATTAGAAATAATATTCTAGAAAGTTGAGCAACCAATCAAGTGAATAGAATTTTACTCTTCTATTCTTCTAAAGATCATCTTATATTTAGAAACGCCCTCATAATCATCTTGAGATTGGTGGAATTTGTTATACATCACACCCCCGCCCCCAAATCTAAACATCAATAGAATAATTAAATCAAAGACCAATGAGATGAGAGGTTCTCTCTCCTTTTTTTGTCAAGTATAGGAATCCTTTCAATAGATCTTATTGAATGTTCTGAATTACCTTGAAATATCAACCTGAAGGAGTCATTCATTCAGTACTAAGAACCTGCAAAATGAGAAGAATAGCATTCAAGTATTCTTTTCTAATAATTGAATTTTATTAAAAAGAATAAGGTGCAAGAGAAATCTATGACAAAAAAACTAACATTACTAAAAAGGAACAAAAAGAACAAGATGAATAGAACTACAAAGTAAGATTTCTTCTTTTTCTCTACACTAATCTTTCTCACCAATACTATTCCCACTTTCTCTTTTTTTCTTCCACCCGCAACAACAAAAGCAACAACAACAGCAAAAAAATAATAACAACAAAAATAACAGCAATAAAGAATGACGAAAACAATGGTAAAAGGTCTCGTCACTTTCCCTTTACCTAAAACCAGTATATTAGCCTGTAAAATAAAAATGCCTTCTAACACAAAATATTTCTGCAAGGAAGGAATCACACTCATTCTTACACTTTCTCTTTACTAACTGGTATTTTTACTGGAACAAAACAACCCTATATTGGTTATCTACTATCAACCTTCATCTGTATTTTTTCTTTTAATGTGTTAGTGTGCTCAGATTGGTTTATCTTCTTGTTACTTGAATGTATACCACTACTAACAACCCTGTCATCTAAAAACTCATTAGTGTTGACAAACATTTTCTCTTCCTATTCCTTTTTTTCATTCAACATTGAATGAGCCCTGGGTTTGCTGAGTTTTGTAGGCATTGTGAACACAGTTAAAGAATATCCCTTTCCCCTCCCCCGCAAAATACTTCGCACAATCTCTCTCGCCAATGCTATTCCCACTTTCTCTTTTTTTCTTCTACTCGCAACAACAATAACAACAACAAAGAATTCTGCACCAAGTACTTCTTTTTATGTTTCCAAGAGACTGTCTTTTTTGCTAGCAGACGAATCAACTTTTTGAACCGAGCTAACTGAGACTTCTGACTCTTTTTTAATGTAACATTTCCTTTTAAGACATTCAAGGCACATTCGCAGATAGCTATAATTAACGAGTTGTCTGCATGTTTGAGAAATTATATTCTCTGCTTAGTATTCATCTTTCCAAGAGCTCGCAGCAGCTCAAAGTTATTTGTAACGTGTCAAGACATTGTTGTAGTATAACTGATGAACACATACTGAGCAATTCAATTTATTTACTTTTTCTTTGACACGTAAACATATTGATGACCATCAGTGGGAAAAATATTTGCTCTAAATCGATATTCATCAGGTGTATCTTGTTTTAAATCTATTAGTAAATATCCATGTGGAACTAATGTTGCATCGTAATATGCTTCTTGTAAAAATTTTGGGTTTTCAGGACACAACTGTCTAGCTAAATGTTGAACTTGAGCTTTGTCTCGTGGATTTTTGAAATAAATAATGTAATGCGCATTCAATGATATATCTCTTTGCCCTTTTCCTTGATGAAATAAATTCTGTGTGATGAAAAAGACACTCATATTTTTATGGTGACAACCTTTTGTAAACAAATCCAAAACTTAATTGTTAGATTCACGCATCAAATCATCAATAATTATTATATGCGGTTGTTTATCCACAAAATTTGCTTGGGTAAGCCCTCTTCAAATCTAATATAGGGATATTCACCATACCAACTCTGCCACTCTGCATAATACCATATTTTTTCCACAAATTTGGTATCACATATCACCCCTACATTTTTCAAAAATGTTAATACAAATTGAGTTTTACCACAACCTGAAGGACCTGCCACAATCGCAGCAAAAGGATGTTTCCACTTTGGATCCATCTTTTACATTGACCTAATTTTTTAACAATTATCAAATAAATAATCTCCAATATTTTTTATTGACTTTTTTTTACTAAAGCTAGCATCACTGAAAAAAACTTTTTTTATTTTTTAATATTTAATAAAGTTGGCAACACTGAAAAAAAAATACGCACAGCCCTTACCAGTAAACTGGTTTAAGAATTTTCCCTTTCCCTTCCCCGTAGAATACTTCGTTCAACCTCACTCACCAATGCTATTCACACTTTCTCTTTTTTTCTCTGCCTTACACGGGTAAATTAGGCAAATGTGAAAATTGCACTATAGTGTAATAACATGTAGTCTCGCACTATATCATTCACGTTTCCTAGTGAACTCTTTTAAAAACCAGAAGAGGGATTCTCCCCCTTTCTACTTTTTCCTACAAACATAAAATAATACATCTTAAATTTCTCATTAAGTTTTTGATTTAGTCACTCTCAGTCACTTCCACTTTTTTCTGCGGCTTGATAGCACAACGTACTTTAAAATTATTGCATAAAAAATGTTAATATTGATTAAATTTAAATAACTGAATTTGAGATTAAAAGTAATAACAAGAATAATAATGTAAAAATTATAGAGAAACGAGAACAGAACTTTTTTGAAGAGAAATTTAGGGGCTTTATTTTCGTATAGACCTTATTTAGACCAACTATAAAATCTAAATGCAAAAAGTTATTGTTAAAAAACTACCTAATTCGAGTTTTCTTTTATATTTTTGTTAGTCATTAACTCCAAATGACTTCGTTTAAAACTAAATCTGATGATAGGAATGAATTATTAATTAAAAAATTAAGAGGGCTGACTGTTGCGAGAGTAATTCATTAATTGAAGTTACCTCAACAAATAAATTTAAGTAGAAATATTTATCTTTATTTAAAGAGAAATTCAAATTATTACAAACACTTCAGAATTATACTTAGAACTATTTCTTAATATTAGTGAGACCTAATGTCCATAACAGCTAGTATGAACCCTAACGTTTCTACTTGACTGTAGGTTTAGGAATGAACGTGTCTTCAAAATGAAGATACGACATCACCTTTGTTTCCATTGTTTTAATCAAATATGGCCGACCAAAAAGGTGGCGTGATACAGAACATCCGCTAAATATGATGACACATTACAGTCAGCATATCTGGTGGTGTCTGATCGTGAGAAGCTAGGAGAGATATAGACAGCTATTATTCCGAGAATTAGGAATAATAGTTGTCTACAATTTGTTCGACACGTTTTTGTAGACGAACTGAATCGTCTGCAAAAACGGGACAGAACAAAGGTCCCCGGGCAAAAGAAAGCCCGAAGCTCCTGCTTCGTTAAATTTTGCGTTCCTGAAAATTTACTTTTTTATTAATTGAAATGTTAATTCTAGTTACAAGACAATATTATTCATATTACAAATATTTCTTAATTTACGTTGCGGAATTGATCATCGCCTAAAATATAAGATTTAGCATTTAAGCATAGAAATTTATTACTGCAAATTGACTTAATTGATAAAATTTGGCATAATCAAATTTATTATGCTTTTTAATGATAACTTATTATATTTTATTACAAGAAAAATAAACTTAAGATTATGAACCATTAACGGTGTATTGCTCCCAATGCCAAATCGTTTATCTGATTGTGCGCATTGATAGCAACACAGTTTACCTTGAGGTTTACGTACACCAATATGGCTACTACAAATGTTAATAGACCACACCAACCTATTAATAGTAGGTGTACAGTGTTTATAGTGTCTTGATATCCCAAGTCAGGAATTTTCAGTTCCGCTGTTTTCAGTCTTTCTTCGAATTTATGAATTGTAGTTATCGGCGAGATGTACGGTACGTTGTCATGCCATTTGTTATTATACACAATTGAAATATTCGGAAATTTGAACGATTGATGTATTCCAAAATCTAGCTCCATAAATTGATACTTTGTCCAAACCAGTGGTAGGTGATGCTCAATAAGGATTTCTTTTTCTGGGTTATTGATACAGGAGAATCCTGCTGGAATGATTGTTTCAGCGTTGTTTTCTCCTTGTAACTGTTGAATTTCCATTATACACGAGACTGTTAGTAGAGTTGCTCCAGGCCATGAGTCGTTGATAGCTATACTTGTGCTCGTCTTTGTAATTGTGTTGACTGATATTAATGGGTTTTTTGCATTTGTGATTGCAAATTGGTTCATTTCTATTTGTTTTACTACAATTTCTTCATGATTCGTTTCGCATTTAAATGAGCACTTCTTTATTATCTCTTCATATTTCATTCCTTGAAATAATGCCCTTGCACAATTACCTTTGTTGTTGGTTGTACGGTCTTGTGGGAGAAAACATAACAGACTATGTTTGCCACAAAAGTCTATATCTGTTCCTGTGATAATTCTTATGGATCCGTCGAATTTGTTGTGGGATAAGATCGAAGGTTCTTGATCCCAGGAGCAAATTTTATTATCATGTGTACGAAATGCCAATGGAATAAAATTATACATGTCGTATTTTGCGTGAAGGTTTTGGAGTGGAATTTTTAATTCAATCTCTATTTCCTGTCACGTAACAATTTACTAATTTCGTTCGATAATAAGATTGGATTGATTTTTCGTCTAATACTATTGCAAAATTTGATTTTTCAGCTAATTTCTTTATTTTTGTCAAATCTTCTTTTAGAGTTGTTTCATTAATGATCGCCGCTGGTAGATGATTGTTTTTACAGGAGAGGAACAAATGGCTAAGTTTAGCATTTTCAGTAATTAAACTAGCATGAAGAGTTCTGGCTGTGTCGAAGATGAGTTCTCTTCTAGCTTCAATTATTATCTCATTATTCTGATTTTGGATTGCGTCTTTTAATGCCTGAACGTTTTCTTTTAAAATTTTGGAATTGTCAAATTCTATCTTTTCGAAGTTTTTTATGTCTTTTGTGATATTTAATAATTCGGCATGATTTTCTATCACGGATTCTCTTAGTTTTTCGTATTGCGTCTTTAAGTTTTTCTCATTTTCGATGAAGTCGTTTCCTTGTGATAGTGTCATGACATTGCAACACCATGTGTCAGAGTCACCGAGAATTTGTATGCTGCACTTCATTCGTTTTGAAGGTTCTCTATCAAATTCCTTGATTATGGCTTCGTTAATTTGCTGAATTTCCGTAATCAAGTCTAGGATTCGTAATATATTTTTCGATCTTTGTATGCACCATATATTCTCTCTGGATGTGCAACTTTCCAATTTGTTAATTTCTTCGAGCCATTCTGGTGTTTCTATAGTCTGCCTTCTTGGAATTTTCAGGCTGTACAATATAGGAATTGTTTTCTCATAGGCCTTGCTGAATTTGTTCAGCTCGAAATAAGCTCCTGACGATGCACTAATCTTCTTTTTTAAACTTGTGTTCTCTGTTTTGATTGTAAGTGTGGTGAATATGATAAAAATGATAACGGCGTGATTTATCATCTTGTAGTCTGAAATCAGTACAAATCACATGAAATTTTGCTGTTAAACGCAATATTATATTCGTCGGTACATTATTTAGTTGTTATCATTTTACGCTAAAGGAAAGTGGATTGCAAAAAATGTATATCGATGCACAATATTTCTTCGATTTTTATTTCTTTCTCATAAAAATCTACATATGTGCGGAAATTAACACATCTGCGTTAGTGTGGGACTCTGGAATTTGGTTTGCACTACTACCATCAAGGGTAGGTCTTGGGAGATGGCGTACTCCAGTATATTTTGATTGTTCAGCAAGAATTCATCTTGCTTTACAACTCGGATATATATGGAGGTATCGCAGTCTTCTTGGTGTATTTGATCTCTGGATTCGTCTTGATTTTCTTCGTCCTCGTCCGTCGTTAGCTATATAGTTTTGGGTTCCTATTATTTTTAAGAAGTTGTTATTATTTTTTTATTGTTTTTTTTTTTTTTACTTTTTTTTTATGAAATTGAACAAAGATCTGTTTTAAAAATTTAATAAGATCATAAGTTTAGGCACGGATTGTGCTAGTGAAGAAGTTTTGGAGGATGCTCCTACTCCGGCTGAGCTGCGTGCGCTACCAAAGTTTATGGTTCCAGATAACGGGATGGTTGAGACTTCGGAGAGTTTTATGCTCACACAGGTTTCTCTTCCGTATCTTCATTGCTGGTCTCTGCGCTGTCCGTGTCTTTTCACTGGGGTGGTAGGCCTTTGGAAGATTTTCAAAGCTTTACACTCCTTTTTGTCAGCTGATTATGGTCCAACCGGGGTGGATGCATATCGCAAGAATTTTCCTGGGGATTCTTTAAATACGTCTTTTGGATTGTGGAGACATGTTATGCCGCAGAGTCTCTGTGAATGCTGTTTGCAATCCATGGTTCAGCTGGCGTCTCAATTCAGTTTCCTCTTCCCAGAGGCAAGCTTATGGAGATGGGAAGGATCTGTAGTTTGCTTCTCAACTCTCGATGTGAATCCCTCTGATATTACTGGGTATGCTGTGGGTTTGAATCTTCTTACTTCCATCATTATGGCCATGCAAACTCTCAACTTCGGTGCCAAAGTTCGCTTTGCCGTCACTAACACCGTGTATGCCAACACTATAATGGATAGGTCGCAGTTTCAACACTTAGTCGATTATTTTGTTCGTTTTTATCGACGAAAGATCGAGATAAATGACACTCCCCATTATATCGAAGTCTTGCGTATATTGGAGCCATCGGAAAAACTGACTATATCACACGATCATCAGGTTCTGCGAGGAGCTGATCCGAGGAGTGAGCCGAGTCCCGGACCGAGTAAAATGATCGTGTCCAATCGGCGCATGTTCTTGGTTCCCCAACATCAATGTTTTAGGCGTCGGTCTGTTTCTCCGGAAGCTGAGACACGTGATCATCTCGAGAGAGTGGAGCAGGTTGAGGTCAAATCTGAGGCTGCTGAGACTTCTCCTCAAGATGTGGATTGGTAGTTTGGTGAGTAAAAATTTTATACCTCTTTTTTGTGGGAGAAATAATTATGTGAATGGTCCTTACAATATTCCTTATCTATAATTATTATGACTTAGGTTATAAATATTATTATACAATGGTTCGGGTGGTGGTTCAGAGTATTTTCGTACGTATTCCTCTAAACTTAACTCACTCGGGTTTCTAATATTTTGTGAAAAGGGTTGGGTAGGTATAGACAAAGGTTGTTTAATACTTTTTCCCTCATCACACCTACTGAACAAGTTGATTTCTTCCAAATGTTGTTTTTGGGTAATCAATTGGATTTTTTGTGAAGTTATTATTTTCTTTTCCGGGTCTTTTAATTCAAATTTCATTCTCCATTCTTGTAACGGTATAATTGTTACAAAACGTACACGACACATATAATATTTTATTTATAGTGTATATTTCAGAAATATGTACATGAAAATATTATAATGAACAAGAGAAGATGTTGGTATAATAATGGTAAGTTAGTAATTTATTAGGCTTAGATCTAAGGGTATCGATTCGAATGAAATATACATTGGTGTCGTGGGGGATATACAATGTGATTGGTTGCTATAATCTACGTAATTTAGAGTGAGCCAATAAAATAACATGTTTATGACATAAAATGGGTGTAGCTACAATTTTAATAGGAATTAAGAATATTGCTGAGTTGTCTTTTGTGTTCAAGGAATAGGTGACATTATGTTTATTAAGAGACTATTATATTAGCTGGAAAAGGTGATGTCATGATGCAAGTCTTGACAAGTCTTACTGACGTCATTTTAGACAGGATGTACGAATGAAATTATATACGAAATGGAGATAGAAGAATAATTGGTAATAAGATACGAAATATATGGTATAATAGAAAATGATATAAAATTATCATTACATAAAATTCCAGGGGAATTTTGAAATTCAAAGTTTAAGAGAAAGTTTGAATTTAAAAATTCGGATAAGATAGATCATAGAAATATGAAGGTTAAAAGAAATAAAAGAAAGATTTTTTTTTTTTTTTTTTTTTAGGATCATACGGGAATTTAGAACAGTATTTCGAATATAGGTATATGGTCTGTAGATTAGATTATAGTTCACAATAGAAACTAAATTAGATAAATACAGATTTGACAATATACGCTTATATATAAATCTTTAATAATCGTAATACAATTATTTTTCACATTTTTCTTCAATACATTCAATATTACTTTCATTAGTATTTTCAGTAAACTCAATAGGTTTCGTAATTTCATCAATTAATTGTTTAACATGTTTACTCTCTAGAGGTTTTCTAATTTTTACAATAAAAAGAGATATGATAATAATAATAATTATAGTAATAGCACATAACCAAATAAGTATAATAATATTTAGAAGAGAAATAGAGTTTCGATCACCAAATTCTTGGATTTTGATTTGGGTTTTATCAAGTTTTTCCTTAAGGTCATTGGTTGATAACATAGGAGAGAAAGTAGGAATGAACATAGTCCAATTAGGGTTATAAGCATTAATCCTTGGAAGGGAAATAGTTTTCTTAATGTCTGAATCAATAATGACATTATAGTCCGTCCATAATAATGGAAGATGATGTTCGATGAGAATGTCATCGGACATATCTCGGGGGCAAGGAAAACCTATCGGAATAATTATTTCCGAGTAGCCATCATATTCAGTATTAATAATTTGAACGTGGCAAGGTACTGTTAAAAGAACTGTACCAGGGAATGATATATTGATAGAGATATCGAATGATTTTTTTGAAATAGTGTCAAATGCACTGATATTGGAAGGGTTTGTAATTGCAAATTTGTTTTCAGCAAATTGAAAAACAAGGGTTTTACCATGATTTATTTCGCAACGGAATGCGCACGATTTGATTAATTCATTGTACGATTTTTTAAGGAATAAGGTTTTCGCACAAGATGAAACCTTGTCGGATCCACGATTGTCAGGAAGGAAACAAAGGGGTTTTTCAGGATTACAATAATGTAAATCAGTACCAGTAATGTAGCGAACTGAGTCGTCATCAGAATTATGGACAATGATTGAGGGTTCTTGATCCCAAGAGCATAATTGATCATTGTGTGATTTGAAAGTTAATGGGATGAATTTGTAGACATAGTAATCAGAATTTCTCTGTTTGACAGGAATTTTTAGTTCTATTTCCAGGTTGTCGTTGTAGAGGTTGCAATTTATTAAATCTAAATGATAATAATTAATATAATCATAGATAGGGATAGTAAGTTCAAGGTTATTTTTCAATAACAAAGGAATTAATTTGTTAAGATCTTCTTTGAGTGTATCAGTTGATACAATACTAGAGGGTAAATTATGGTCTTTACAAGCGTTTAGGACATACTGAATATTCATAGAGTGAATAAGGTATGCATCGTAATATGTACGAATAGAGTTATCAAAATTGGAGATTTCTCCAACGATATGCGCTTTGTTAGAATATTTCTCAATGGTTTCATCGAATGCAGCTTTTGCAACGAAGAAATCATCGTAGAAGTGTTGGAAATTTTGGGAGAATGATTTGAAGTTTTCCGTGACATTGAGTAAAGAGGAATGATCTAATATGACTGTTTCCTTTAAAACATCATATTGGTCTTTAAGAGAAAGTTCATTTTCCATGAGTGATTGTCCATCTCTGTACGTGAGTACACGACAGCAGATAGAAAGAAGATCTCCAAAAAAATCTCTGACTTTATCGATAGCATTGTCACGTTTAATACGAAGAGGATGGGGTTTAGGGGCAAAATCTTGAATTAACGCAAGATTATTTTTAATAAGTGATTTGAAAAGTTTTTTGTATCTCATGCTGATTTTATGGAAACGACATTTAATTTCGTCCCAATTACAATTATCGTTGTAATTGCTATAGATATTCGTTCTGATGAAGTCAGCAGAGTCAGTTAAATTAAGCTGAATGCTATACAAGATTGGGATAGTTTGTTGGTAGACACGTATTCTTTCGTATTCTTTGAAATACGCTCCTGTAGACGCTGTTACAGTAGGAATTGCCGATTTGTGAACATGGTTCAATTTGACTGCAAGCGAAATATGAGATGTTGAGATGGAGACCATAAAAAATAAAAATGACCATCTGCAACATAGAGAAAATGCAACGTATGACAAAACCATGGGTAAAAACTAAAAGGAGATTTCGTGAGAACGAAATATGAGATTTCACACGTGAATAAGATGGAAAAATAGGAAAATTAGAATAGACGAATAAGATCGAAATTTTCTCAGAAAAATATGGTTTTTATGAGAAAGAAAGATGTATTGAAATTTTTTCGAAAGTAGTTTAGTTAGTTCGTTCTTGGAGTTTCGAGGGTTCAGATCTAGATTAATATCCAAAGTGATTTTTAATTTTTTCGTCAATAATTATTTTCGTGTTTCACAATTTGTTCATATTGTTGCACTAAAAAAATTTTATTTACGATTTTAAAACTTTTTACTACAACAATATTTTAATTGCTATATCCGAATAATAATAAATTTAGAAAAGTTCCGCGAAGTTCGCAATTAATTTTTCGGACAGATTTTGTCAATTATTTCGGTTGTTTGCGTAAATGCGTGTTCGTGTTCGCTCGGTTCCTGATATTAATTTGGAAAACGCAATCGAAAGAATGCAGAGGGAAATAAAAATAAGTTCGATTCAAAGCACATTTAAAAAAATGAGGATAACAACAGAAAATGGTAATGCGGGAAGTTCAAGTTGTTCCGAGATTCGGTCTAATTGGGAATCTGATATAAAAAAGTATGTACAAGATCGTGGTTCTAGGGGTTGTTTGGATGGAAGGATTTTTCCGTTGGGTGGAATTGCCTTGGCTGATGAAACCATAACATTTGACGAGATTACTTTAGACATGTTTTCTGCATGGATAGGGTGTCGATGTTATCGGCAGGCATTATCCGTAATACATCGTCAGATGTGGATGATGGTGTGGTTTATTACACATCCTAATCAGGTGGGTTGGCAAGATAGTATGCGACAACAATGGGGGTCTTCAGATCACATCAATTTTAAGGCTCGGGGTTGGTTGTACGTATCCGATTTGGTCGTATGTGAGGAATTAGAGAGTTTTGTAAAGGGGTTACTATCCTCTTTAACTCCGTATTTTCCTAAGGGTTACACTATAAAAATAGGTCGATCATTCATGATGACACGTTCGTATGAAGTTGAACAAGTGGATGCGATATCAATGTCATTTATGGCAGGTATCATTGCATCTCTTGTAATGATACAACATGAAACGAACAAAATCATCGAATGTTGATTTCTGTATTTGAGATGTTGACATTCGTCAACTTATCTTACCCAAATATTTTGGATGGATTTCTCAATATATTCAAGAGCGTTGGGGATCTCATGTGGAGATTAAAGCCCATGATGGTCTCATCGTTCTAAAAAGGATATTAAAACCTGAGATGAAGGTCGCTCTGAAAAATATTCGAGAAAGGGTAATAACCGGGCATACTGACCGTCGGTATCCATTTATTTTTAATGGAAACTCTAAATTTTATGAAGAGTTGCGTGCAACTATGTTCTGTGATCTTGATTATGTGCCATCCGCCAGAAAACAAACCTCAGACGGATCTACTCAGGTTGATATGGATGAGGAGGTTGCTGGACCTAGTACATCAAATGATGGTAAGGCAGCAACTCTGACAATCAATCCTGGGCAGAGATGTATATGGAATCATGAGTTGGAAAAGATCAACCTAGATTCCAATAGGTTTTGGACAGATTCGAAGGCTGTTCAATGGAAGGACACAAACAATACATGCCTAAACAGAGCCGTGACTCCCAAAAATCCTCCACCATCACCACCACAATGTCAGGGGTGTTTAAGAGAGGAAGAATCTATTGAGAAAAATAAAGATTTAATGAACCTGCAGATTGCCGAGAGGAGTGCTCTTTCAATAGCATCACCTGCTGTAGAAGACAGCAGTGAGGAAGAAAGCGAAGACGATAATTTGCCTCCGATGGGTCGTGGGCGAAGTATTTTTCAATTTCGGGCAGTTTCTCAATATCGAAATTTTAATATAGGAAGGGGTCCTGCAGTCATTCGGGGAATGCGGGGAAGAGTTCCAGCACTTTTCATTGCCAGGCAACCTGCATTGGCCAGACGAGGTCACGCGGCAAGACCAGCTTAGGACTATCCAAGATATTTAGAAAACTTTTGTGTCGTCAACATAAAATACACACATAAAGGTAAGACATAAAAATATACAAATTCAAAGTTATTTAAATAAAAGGTGAATATTGGGGTAATAAAATAAATAAATATATAAATTGATCCATGTTGCGAATAAAAGAGAGAGAATAGAAAGAGAATATATAGAATTTATTTTTCCTATTATGAAGAAATTTATAGAAGGGTATGGGAGAGAATAGGAATTGAAAATTTGGGTGAGTTGTA
This sequence comes from Ericerus pela, assembly GCA_011428145.1. Taxonomy (NCBI): domain Eukaryota; kingdom Metazoa; phylum Arthropoda; class Insecta; order Hemiptera; family Coccidae; genus Ericerus; species Ericerus pela. The sequence goes on along the minus strand of WOFM01000058.1, from coordinate 30,993 downwards.
GCTACGTAAAGGAAAATAAGATGATATATACACATACAATAATACTATTAATAATAAGTTGATAATATTTATAGAAATAGTTAGAGGAATAGATATGTACAGTATAGGTATCGAGAGGGAAAGGATATAGAACAATATGTACAATATTATTTACAAGCTTTTTTCTACAGGTTTATTACGCTGAAGACTGACTTTAGTATCATTTTTACTGTCTTCTTCATTTTCACTATCTGTAGCATCTTCGATAGTAGGTTTATCATTGATGTAGGAAATTAGGTGTTTGTTTTCCTTTATTTGTGTTATGTTATTATGTATCGTATCTTTCTGCTTTTTAGTAGATATACCTTTTTTGGTTTTAGGATGATTGTTTTTTGGTTCATCTTTAACCTCAGGTGGTATGAAATATTCATTGTTGTTTGTAGGACGTTCCGTATAGGGGATAAGACGTCTTACATGAATATTTTCATCTACATTGTTTTCGTCATTTTCATACACAATTCTAACTGTATAATTCAAATCTGAATTTTTATTTACGATACGATAGGGTCCATGAAATTTAAATTTGCTTTTCGCAACATTCTTACTTTGACGAATCAAAACAAGATCGTTTGTTTTAAATTCTTTCAACAATTTGTTTTTGTTATAGTACTGAGAGTTTTTTTCTGCAGCTTGTTGTTTTAGTTCGGGTACTTGATCTTTTATTTTTTGCAATTCTTCAAGAGTTGTATTCCGTTGATCGAGTGATGTTGGTATTTGTATTTTGTATTTGTCATCAAATAGCGTTCGAGGTTGATACCCGTGAAGAAAGAAAAACGGCGAGGTATTGTTGAGATAATGAATGGGTGATGTATTATATGCAAACACAACATTAAAAAGTGTATCAATTTATTCTTCTTCCGTCTTTGGTTTATATTTAGATAGACATTTTTTAATAATTCCGTTCGTTCGTTCAACTAGTCCTTGAGTTTGCGGACTATAGGCTGATGAATGTATTATGTCTATGTTCTGATCTTTGCAAAAATTATGTACAAGGTCGTTGCGGAAATGTGTGCCGTTATCACACGTAATAATCTTAGGTTTACCGTATGTAGTCATAATTTTTTTAATAAATTTCACGACGCTTATAGCATTGGGATGTCGTACAGGTTCTATTACACAAAAATTTGTGCATTTGTCAACGCCGACTAAAACATAATTACGTTCGTAATTATTGTCAAATTTGCTAATGAAATCAATTTCGATATGATGAAATGGATTAAATTCCTTTACAGGAATTGCTTTCATCATTCCAATTTCTTTCGGATTTCTTTGTTGTAGTTGGCATTCATGGCATGAATTAATATACTCGTTAACTTTTTTTACAAGTCCTAGTATAAAGTATTTTGATTTAATTTTCTCAAGTGTTTTTTTACGACCAAAATGTCCTCCTCCAGAAGGATTATCATGCATTTCTTTTAAAACAGATGGAATTAGTGCATCTGGAATTATTGGTACAGGTGAAAATGGGTTATAATTAAAATTTTTCTTTTTGTACATGATATCATCATCACCTATAAAATATTTATGGGCATGACGTTCTATTTGTTTTACTAATGCACGATCATCAATAAAATCTTGGTTTAGAAATTTGTATACTTGTCCCCAATAATCGTCTATTTGTTGGTAGTCGGTTAATGTTTCAAGAGTGATATCTTTTCCATAAAGTAATGTTTTTATTGGTTCTCCAGTAATATGAAATTTAGGGATTTCATTTTCTTTAATTCCATTTTCGTCTTTTTTTGTTATTGGGTCAAAATTATGATTTGAAAGTAGATTAATTTTTTCTTTTTTCAGTGATGTGATATTATCTTGAATTTTTTCTTTATTTTGTTCGGCTAGTTTTGTTGCTGATCTCGTTATAGCATTAATTTTTTTGTCTGTTGTCATGAATTGTCCATTTTCAAATCTTATTGAATCTTCATTGTCCTTGAAAGGTCGAGATAGGAAATCTGCCATAACATTTTCTTTTCCTGAATGTTTAATATCAAACGTAAATTCACTGAGTTTTGAGACAAGTCTTGCTAGTCTGGGAGATGGAGTTTTGAAACGATGTTGATACGTCAGTGGCTGATGATCTGTATAGATTATAAAATCTGTTCCAAGTAGAAAATCTCTGAAATGCTGACATGATTTCGTTATTGCAAGCATTTCGAGGTCAAAGGAACATAGGTGTTGTTGGTTTTTGTTTAGTTTTTCGGAAAAATATCCTATAGTGTATTTTTTGTTTGTGTCAGGATCAATTTGACGACATACTGCTCCTATAGCATCTTTGGATGCATCAACTTCTAGAAAAGTTGAAGCTTCGGGGTTATTAATTTGTAGGACAGGTTCCGATAAAAGTATATTTTTCATGTTTTCGAAGCATTGTTGGTGTTCAGGTAACCATACAATTTTTTCGTTCGATTTACTGTCTTTTCCTTCAAGGATTTTTAGAAGGGGTAACATTTTTTTCGTAAAGCCAGATATCATTTTACGATTGTATCCAGCCATTCCAATAAATCTTCTGACTTCTTTTAGCGTTCTTGGTGGTTTCATATTTTTGATAGCTTCGATGTTTTTAGATAACGGTTCTAATTTTCCATGACCAATTTTATGTCCTAGTAGTTCTATGGAGTCTTGCATAAAAAAGCTTTTCTTTGTTTTTACACGAAAATTGAATTTTTTGAGTCTTGATAAAATTTCTACAGTATTGTTTAAACATTCATCGAAAGTTTCTCCAAAGACACAGATATCATCAATATATACAATAACTTTTTTCCATAGGATATCATGAAAAATATCAACCATAGCCTTTTGAAATACTGAGGGGCTAAGACTTAGTCCTTGTGGCATGCTGTTGAAAACATAACCAACTCCTTCTGTGTTGATTCCAGTGATGGGCTTTTGATTCTTCATCGAGTGGTAGTTGAAAATATCCAGAGTTAAGATCTATGATAGAAAATAATTTTTTTGTTCGTAGATGGGGCCATATAGAGTCTATTCTTGGGACTCTTGTTCTATCTTTTTTATTTTGTTGTTTACCACTCTGTAGTCAACTAAAGGTCTGAAAGATCCGTCTTGTTTCTTTTTCAGAAACATAGGTGATTCATATGTTGATGGTTGTCTTTTGAGAACTCCAGCTGTTTCCAATTCATTTATCTTTTTCAACCATTCCATTCTTTCTTTGTAAGCCATTTTATAATTTCTTCTTACCACAGGGGTATTGTCTTTAAGATGAATATGGACTGGTGGTACTTTAGCTAATGAAAGGTTTTTTGTAGAGTGTGTAAAGATATCAACATAGTCTTTAATTTTATCAATTGTTATTGATCTTTGTTCAGGCGATAGTTTGTTTGATATTTTGATTTCAACACCTTCGGGATCACAAAGTTTGTTTTGTGTGACACAAATCTTTTTTTGGTTGGATGGTGTTTTATCGTAATAACATAATGTACCTATTATTTGATTTTTACGTATCCTTTTCGTGTTATTTGTTGGATTGAAAATTGTAACAATTGAATTATTATTTGAAATTAATAAGTTAGTTTTATTTTCAAAATTTTCATTTTTCAGCAATTTCACGAAAGGAGGTAAAGTTTGTAAAGCGATTTTTTCATTTGGGTTAATTAAATACGTATCGCTTGTTCGTACATATGTTACTTGTTCTTTTTCTTCTTTGGTGTTTGTTGAACATCTTGGAATTGATATTGAAATGGTTTCTTCTTCACATGGAATTGAAAATTTTCCAGACGAAAAATCTATAATGGTTTTATATTTTTCAAGAAAATCATAACCTATTATAATATTCTCAATTAGATCCTTGACAACATATGCTTTAACTGGGAAAGAACGTTTCTTGAAAATGATAGGGATTGTAGAAATTCCTATTATTTGTAGTTCTATTTCATTTGCAGCATATAGTTTATCATTTGTAGGTTCTAATGGTAGATTTTTTGCTAGATTCCAATGTACAAGTGTTGATTCAGCTCCACAATCAATCAATCCGAATGTATCTGTTCCTAATACATTACACGGAAGGTATAAACGACAGTTAATTTCGTTTTTTCCAGTTGGTGCAATAACAATAATATTTGGTTTATTTATTTTTTTATTATTGTTTATGTCTTTGATAGGTGGTGGTTCTCCTACTTCTTTATTTTCTCCTGCAGTGGCATATTGTACTGCAGGATTGTTTATATGTTTTTTGGCAATGTTCCGTTTTGTTGTGGGTAGGTAATAGCAGGAATATTGTTAGGGATATTGTTTTGTACAGCATTTTGATTTAGAGTTTGGTTTTGATTTGGATATGATTGATTTTGGTTTGGATATGACATAGGGACATACATAAATGGGATTTGATTAAAATTGTTGGGATATTGTTGGAAATTGTTATAATTATTACGAAAATTTCCACGAAAAAATCTGTTATTTTGTCCACGGAAATTGTTTCCTCTATAATTTTGGTTTTGGAAACTGTATTGGTTTTGGAAATTATTTTGATTTTGAGGTAAAGTGGGAAAATTATTTGAATTATTATTATTATTAACATTGTTATAATTATTTCCATTCTAATTATTATAATATCCACGTCCTCTACCTCCTCCTCTGAAATTTCCTCTGAAATTATTCCCTTGGTAATTAGAGTTGTTAAATTGTTTATTTTGTGATGTGTTATTTTCATTATTTTTGGAACTTGTTACTGCTGCGGCTAATTTTCTTATTTCCGAAATTATTGTGTCATTGTTGGTGATGCTGGTATCATTAATTGTATCAAGTTTTTCATCATTTTTCGGACTTTCGGTAACATTGTCTTTTTGGACAATATTAATTTGTTTTTTTGATGATGTTTTCAAATTTTTTAATTCTTCATTAGCTTCTTCCATAGCTATTCTATATGTTTCGAGTTGTTTTTTAACCTTTTCGAGTTCTGATGCGAAAATAGGATCTATTAGAGGACGTACCTTGTCTTTGCAATAAAGATAATCATCAAAGGCGGTATGTAGTGCAGCTAATGTTTTTGGTTTTGATTTAACCATGTGTTCTCGTTCTTTTTCACCAATGGAACGATATATATGATCTATAATTCTTTCTTCCGTTATTTCAGGTTCTATTTCTTTTAGCGTATTTGATACAAAAATTACAAAATCAATAAAATCGTCATCTCCTTTATATTTTCTTTTATATAGATTTTCTCTTAATTGGGGTGTCGTTTTTTTGAAAATTTCTTGTAGTCTTGGTTTTAGATCTTTCCATTCCTTTAAATTTTCGTCGTTTGAAATTAGTTCATTAAAAATTGTTTGTGCATTTCCTGTGAATGCAATTTTAATTTTCTTCATTTTTGCGTCTTCATTCCAGCCAAATGCTTCACATTCGTTTTCGAATTGTTTTAAAAATGTTTTTATGTTTTCATTTGGGGCATTTGAAAATGTTGATGGTCTTATGTTGGTTATTGGTGTTTCGTTTGCCATCTTTGTTAAAATTGTTTTTAATTTTCTTGTTAGTAGATTGGATTTTAAAATTGCTTCTTCGGGTGATTTGGATGGAGTGTGAAGGTTAATTAAATCTTCTTGTGGTGTAAGTGATACGTCAGAATAATTATTATCTGAACTTGCACTAGATAATTCTAAATTAAATGTAGTGTCTTCGTCTATAGTGCTTAGCGTAGTGTTGAAAGAGGTACCTGCAATGGCTTGTATAGCTTTAATTTTTGCGAGTCTTCCTGGATTTTGGGATGGAAAGATTAAATCGTTTACGTTATCTTTTTCAAGGAGTTTATTAATTAAAGGATCTTTATGAGTGTGGATATATAAACTAATTGCTAGTTGGATTTCTGGTCTATTTTTATGTTTAGGAAAGGGTGCAGAGTTAATAGTTTTCCAAAGATTGAGTAAACTACTGTTTGGTAGTTCTGTGATCCAATGGTTTGGTTTGAAGGCACTAGCGTTTGGAGTTGTTTTATTTCCTCAATTTTCGTCTTGCATGGAAGTATTAGAGTTTGAAACACTTACAGTTTTGCGTGATTGTTGCAGCACTTTGACATATTTTGACTTCGGGAATGCTGAGTAGCCGTTGCCAAATATTCGAACTCGTACTGGTAGGCCTCGAAATTTGCGACGATGGATTCGGCTGTGCGATCTCCGATGGATTTGCCTCCAGTTGAGACTGCTTCGTTTTTTCCCGATATCAATTTTTATTTGATAAATTCGCACTTTGTTTTATACTTAAAAAAAAATTTTATATAATTTTTTATTATTTATTGACACCACTGTTTTTTCTGGATAATAAAATTTTTATTTTTATGTTGCACTGATGTTTAGAAAAAATTTTATTCGCGTTTTACAATTTGTTTGTCCGTGGTTCGGGCGCCAATATTTTGTAACGGTATAATTGTTACAAAACGTACACGACACATATAATATTTTATTTATAGTGTATATTTCAGAAATATGTACATGAAAATATTATAATGTACAAGAGAAGATGTTGGTATATTAATGGTAAGTTAATAATTGATTAGGCTTAGATCTAAGGGTATCGATTCGAATGAAATATACATTGGTGTCGTGGGGGACATACAATGTGATTGGTTGCTATAATCTACGTAATTTAGAGTGAGCCAATAGAATAACATGTTTATGACATAAAATGGGTGTAGCTACAATTTTAAGAGGAATTAAGAATATTGCTGAATTGTCTTTTGTGTTCAAGGAATAGGTGACATTATTATGTTTATTAAGAGAATATTATATTAGCTGGAAAAGGTGATGTCATGATGCAAGTCTTGACAAGTCTTACTGACGTCATTTTAGACAGGATGTACGAATGAAATTATATACGAAATGGAGATAGAAGAATAATTGGTAATAAGATACGAAATATATGGTAGAATAGAAAATGATATAAAATTATCATTACATTCTGAACTATCTTTTTCTTTTAGTAATACTTCTTCAGTAAATGTTACCTTTTTATTGTTTTTATTTTTATCGTTAGTTTTCTTTAAAATTCCCTTTCGTGGTCTTCCTCTTGGACGTTTGACAATAATTTTTACTTCATCTTCTGATTCATTTTCTTTACAGTTCTTTTCTTTCTTTGGTCTACCTCTTTTTCTTTTTGGATTAGAATCAATTTCTTCAATTTCTGAGTTGTCGGATACAGGTTCTTCAATATCTGATGGCAATTTAGCATCATCACGGGCATTATAAGGTGTGAGTCTTCTTATATGCACTGTGTCGTATGTGCTATTTCCATCGTCGGAGGTTATACGAACAATATAATTTAGGTCTGAAACTTTTCTTACTATTCTATATGGTCCTAGAAATTTAGGTTTGCCTTTTCCGTAATTTATCGGTGCTTTCAAAAGAACTAAATCATTAGTTTTATAGGAGATTTCTTTTCTTCCTTTATTATAACGTTCTGAATATTTTCTTGCATTTTCTTTATCTAACTTCGGGATTGTTTTTCGTATTTTATTTGCTTCATTTATCTGTTCTTCTCTGTTTTTACTGATAAGTGGTGATGGAATAATTAAATTTATAGGAGGTTCTCCTTTATAACCGTGCATAAGATAAAATGGATCGTGGTTATTTAATCCTTCGATAGGTGTCATGTTATAGGTCAAGGCTACGTTGTACACGTGGTCTGGCCATTCTTCACTATTGGCGCTCTCGCATTTCGCTAACATTTTTTTAATCGTTCCGTTCATTTTCTCTACTTGTCCTTGAGTTTGCGGTGAATATGATGTTGAGTAGTATATTTTAATACCGTTATTTTTACAATAATTTTGCACGTATTCGTTCGAAAAATGAGTTCCATTATCACACGTAATCTTTGTCGATTTTTCATAATGACGTACAATTTCTTTTAGAAATTTAATTACAGAATGCGCGTTCGGTTGTGTTACTGCTTTAGTCCAACAATATTTTGTTGCTTTATCTATTCCTACTATGACAAACTTCTTTTCATTATAGGTGTTAAATTTTTTGATAAAATCAATTTGAATATGTGCGAGTGGTATGCATTCTTCAGGATTAATTGGTTTTAAATATCCATATTTTTCATTAATATTCTTATTAATTTGGCACTGATGGCACGAGCGTACATGTCTCGAGACTATTTTGGGCATTTGCGTGAAATAGTATCGAGCATGCGTTTTGGCAAGAGTTTTACGAATTCCAAAATGTCCTCCCCCGCTTTGACTCTCATGACATATATTTAATATTTGAGGTATGAGGGAGTCTGGAATTACTGGTACAGCATAGTGATATATAGAGTTATCACTATTTTTCCATAGGATTCCATTTTCATCAAGGAAGAATGGATTCAAATTGCGTGATTTTCTTGTTTTTAAATTTTTCCTTAACTCTTTTTCGTTACCACCTTCTAAAATTTTAATTATTAATCCCCAATATTTATCTTCACGTTGTAAATCCCATAGATTGTGGATTTCTTCATCTGTTATATCAACTGGGTTTAATGTTTCTGAATTTTCCGAAAGATTGGAAAGTTGAGAATTTGTAGACGTATCGGAGTTTCCAGATTTTTCCAAAATATCGGATAAGATGGAACTTCGATCGTCTTCTGAATTGTCACTTTCCACATCTGCTTCATTTTCTTTCTTCTTCATACTCCGTGTTATTGCTTTGATTTGTTTCTCTTGATTTACAATATTTGGAGGATCAGGTGTTCCTTCTGGTATTATAAATTTACCATTTCGGAATTCTGCATAATTGTCTTCTTCTTCTTCTTCTAAATGGGATAGATATTCTGCAATTTTGTTATTTTTGCCTTTAATGTGCCTTATTTTGAACGTGAATTCTCCTAATTTCGAAATTAACCTATTTAGTCTTGCATTTTGTTTCTTCAT
>WOFM01000058.1:0-18833 GCA_011428145.1 Ericerus pela | reverse complement strand
TCCGGTTCGGGCGCCAATATTTTGTAATGGTATAATTGTTACAAAACGTACACGACACATATAATATTTTATTTATAGTGTATATTTCAGAAATATGTACATGAAAATATTATAATGTACAAGAGAAGATGTTGGTATAATAATGGTAAGTTAGTAATTTATTAGGCTTAGATCTAAGGGTATCGATTCGAATGAAATATACATTGGTGTCGTGGGGGATATACAATGTGATTGGTTGCTATAATCTACGTAATTTAGAGTGAGCCAATAAAATAACATGTTTATGACATAAAATGGGTGTAGCTACAATTTTAATAGGAATTAAGAATATTGCTGAGTTGTCTTTTGTGTTCAAGGAATAGGTGACTTTATTATGTTTATTAAGAGACTATAATATTAGCTGGAAAAGGTGATGTCATGATGCAAGTCTTGACAAGTCTTACTGACGTCATTTTAGACAGGATGTACAAATGAAATTATATACGAAATTGAGATAGAAGAATAATTGGTAATAAGATACGAAATATATGGTAGAATAGAAAATAATATAAAATTATCATTACAATTCTGAACTATCTTTTTCTTTTAGTAATACTTCTTCAGTAAATGTTACCTTTTTATTGTTTTTATTTTTATCGTTAGTTTTCTTTAAAATTCCCTTTCGTGGTCTTCCTCTTGGACGTTTGACAATAATTTTTACTTCATCTTCTGATTCATTTTCTTTACAGTTCTTTTCTTTCTTTGGTCTACCTCTTTTTCTTTTTGGATTAGAATCAATTTCTTCAATTTCTGAGTTGTCGGATACAGGTTCTTCAATATCTGATGGCAATTTAGCATCATCACGGGCATTATAAGGTGTGAGTCTTCTTATATGCACTGTGTCGTATGTGCTATTTCCATCGTCGGAGGTTATACGAACAATATAATTTAGGTCTGAAACTTTTCTTACTATTCTATATGGTCCTAGAAATTTAGGTTTGCCTTTTCCGTAATTTATCGGTGCTTTCAAAAGAACTAAATCATTAGTTTTATAGGAGATTTCTTTTCTTCCTTTATTATAACGTTCTGAATATTTTCTTGCATTTTCTTTATCTAACTTCGGGATTGTTTTTCGTATTTTATTTGCTTCATTTATCTGTTCTTCTCTGTTTTTACTGATAAGTGGTGATGGAATAATTAAATTTATAGGAGGTTCTCCTTTATAACCGTGCATAAGATAAAATGGATCGTGGTTATTTAATCCTTCGATAGGTGTCATGTTATAGGTCAAGGCTACGTTGTACACGTGGTCTGGCCATTCTTCACTATTGGCGCTCTCGCATTTCGCTAACATTTTTTTAATCGTTCCGTTCATTTTCTCTACTTGTCCTTGAGTTTGCGGTGAATATGATGTTGAGTAGTATATTTTAATACCGTTATTTTTACAATAATTTTGCACGTATTCGTTCGAAAAATGAGTTCCATTATCACACGTAATCTTTGTCGATTTTCATAATGACGTACAATTTCTTTTAGAAATTTAATTACAGAATGCGCGTTCGGTTGTGTTACTGCTTTAGTCCAACAATATTTTGTTGCTTTATCTATTCCTACTATGACAAACTTCTTTTCATTATAGGTGTTAAATTTTTTGATAAAATCAATTTGAATATGTGCGAGTGGTATGCATTCTTCAGGATTAATTGGTTTTAAATATCCATATTTTTCATTAATATTCTTATTAATTTGGCACTGATGGCACGAGCGTACATGTCTCGAGACTATTTTGGGCATTTGCGTGAAATAGTATCGAGCATGCGTTTTGGCAAGAGTTTTACGAATTCCAAAATGTCCTCCCCCGCTTTGACTCTCATGACATATATTTAATATTTGAGGTATGAGGGAGTCTGGAATTACTGGTACAGCATAGTGATATATAGAGTTATCACTATTTTTCCATAGGATTCCATTTTCATCAAGGAAGAATGGATTCAAATTGCGTGATTTTCTTGTTTTTAAATTTTTCCTTAACTCTTTTTCGTTACCACCTTCTAAAATTTTAATTATTAATCCCCAATATTTATCTTCACGTTGTAAATCCCATAGATTGTGGATTTCTTCATCTGTTATATCAACTGGGTTTAATGTTTCTGAATTTTCCGAAAGATTGGAAAGTTGAGAATTTGTAGACGTATCGGAGTTTCCAGATTTTTCCAAAATATCGGATAAGATGGAACTTCGATCGTCTTCTGAATTGTCACTTTCCACATCTGCTTCATTTTCTTTCTTCTTCATACTCCGTGTTATTGCTTTGATTTGTTTCTCTTGATTTACAATATTTGGAGGATCAGGTGTTCCTTCTGGTATTATAAATTTACCATTTCGGAATTCTGCATAATTGTCTTCTTCTTCTTCTTCTAAATGGGATAGATATTCTGCAATTTTGTTATTTTTGCCTTTAATGTGCCTTATTTTGAACGTGAATTCTCCTAATTTCGAAATTAACCTATTTAGTCTTGCATTTTGTTTCTTCATTCGACTTTGATATGTTAAAGGTTCATGATCCGTAAAAATATTAAATTCTTTATAGACTAAGAATTCTCTAAAGTATTCACAAGTTTCAGTGATAGCCAACATCTCTAAATCAACAGAACATAAATGTTGTTGATTCTTAGGGATTTTCTTCGAGAAATATCCTATAGGATGTGGTTCTTTTGTCTTTCTGTCTACTTGCATTATTACTGCTCCTATTGCTGTTTTTCATGCGTCGACTTCGACGTATGTTTCAGCATCAGGATCGAAGATTGTAAGAATTGGATCTGACGTAATCAATTCTTTAATTTTGTCGAAGGCTTTTTGTGCTTTGTCGTTCCATGCTATTTTATTATTTGCTTTAACATTTTCTTTTCTTGTTAAATCTGTTAACGGTGCCGTAATTTGTGAAAAGTTTTTTATCATTTTTCGATAATAATTTGCTAAACGAATAAATCTTCGTACTTGACGTAACGTTTTTGGTGGTTGAGCTTCACGAATTGGTTTGATGTTTTTATCCAACAGTTCTAATTTATTGTATGAAATTTTATGTCCTAAATATTCGATACTTTTATTGAAGAAGCTACTTTTACTGGTTTTGATTAGTAAACCTGCTTCAACAAGTACTTTTAGGACTTCTTCTAAGTTTTCCAAAGTTTCTTCAAATGTTTCTCCAAAAACACATATGTCATCTAGATAGACTAGAACTTTGTCTTCTAGGATGAGATTGAATAAATCGGTCATGGTTTTTTGAAAAATGCTGGGGCTTGCACTTAATCCCATAGGAATGGAGTTAAATACGTAGCTTACTCCTCCAACGTTTATTCCTGTTATCTCTTTTGATTCTTCATCGAGCGGAATTTGATAATATCCTTGATTAAGATCAATTGTCATGAAATATTTCTTATCTCGTAAGGCATCCCATATTTCAGGGAGACGAGGTACTCTACTCGTATCCTTCTTTACTATTTCATTTACACCTCTATAATCTACTAATAATCTATAAATTCCATTTGATTTCTTCTTAACAAATACTGGGCTCTCATATCTAGAGCTTGCTCTTTTAATAATTCCACATTCTTCAAATTCTTTAATTTTCTTCCTTATTTCTCTCTTTTCAAAAATTCCCATGTGGTAATTTCTACGTTGAATTGGCTCGTCTGTTTTCAAGTAGACGTGTGCCAGTTTCAATTTCGTAGGTTTTACCTTGGCAGGTTCTTCCGTAAATATGTGGATATATTTTTTTAGAACGCTTACTACTGCCTGTTTTTCTTCCTTTGTTAAATTCTTATTAATATTCACTTGTGTTCCTTCATTGTCGTGGATAACGCTGTCATCAGATCGGGTTATACGGACAAGTTTTAGCATATCAACCTCCTCACCTTGGTTACCCACAGTATCCCCCGACGTAATGCGTTGGATGCTGGGTTGGCCATGGCGGACAGAATTTGTCTGACGGTCCCACATAGTCGGCTGTCTAAGCCTATAGCGTCCTAAAACTGTCCCTTGTGCGATCTGGGTGTCAAAGTGTGGACTGTGGAATCTTAAGGCTGGCCATCCTAAATCATCAACAATATACTCACCTTCTAAACCATAACTTGTTAAAAACCACTCATCTGGATCTGCTTTTCCCATGTCTGGATCCAGGTTTATACAATATTCATTATTCACTTCTATGCAGAAATCATTGTCTGCTCTAATAAATCCTTCGTGATTTTCTTCCTTAAACTTAATTATACTAAATGTTTCACGCTTCCACGGCGGACCTATTCTAAATAAATTCTTACTAAATAAAATATCGGCATTATGTCGATCTAAAAAGTCGTATCCGAGAAGTAAAGGTGTGGTCACCTCAGAGGTTACGTATGCTTCCGCATCAAGGAGGAGGTCACCCATTTTTATGGTGATTTCTACGACTCCTATGACGATTATTGCGCTGTCGTTAGCGGCTACCATACACACTCTTGCAGGTCTGATCACATTATCCTTTACGAGGTCATATTGGACAAGCGTCACTTCAGAGCCGCTGTCGACTGTTCCCTGTGTTTCATATTCCTCACAGCTCACAATGCTGCAGGGGACGATTAATTTACGTCTCGCCCTGACTAATTTCATTGATGCACTACGGATATGAATTTTCCGATTATGCGGCGCGTGTGGATCTATTACTAGGAGAGCAGCGCAGTCCGGATGATGGACGTTGCCATTACAAGCCCGAAAGTCGTAGCCATTAGCTGGTATAGAGCAAACGGGCTCTACTGCAAGTTTTTTGGCTGTTGGGTGAAGTTTTGTTGTTGAATGCTTGGGACTACATCCGGAGTTCGCAAGTTATATGATGGTACGGCATAATTTGTTGTAGGTGCCCAAGGTTGAGTACTTAACATCAAGGCATTATATGCTTGTGCGTAACCTGTTTGTTGTGGTCCGTAGGGATTAAATTGTTGACTGTAGTTTGACGCAAAGTTATTGTTGAAGCGTGGTGGTCTAAAATTCCTTTGTGGGAATTGAGGTGTAGCTCGATTTTGTAGCCTACAATCTCTGGAGAGATGTCCCCTTCTTCCGCAATTGAAACAATTTATTTCCCTAGGTGGGTATCTTTCGTTATTTTGAGGACGATACGATTCTCTTGTTGGTTGTCTATATGCGTTTTGGTTATTTTGCAGTCTATTAGGTTCTCTTTCTCTAGATTGCCTTCTTCTAGGGTTACTTTCATTAACTTCGTTATTGTTATTATTTGGGTTTCTTTCTCTACGCGGTCTATTTTCTATATTTTCATTTTCTGATGTTTGATTTCTATTTCTGTTTTGTTCACGTTTATTTGAGGTGGGGGGTTTCCATCCTGCCTCTACTAGTGCTACAATAACTGGATCAGTTTGAGAAATTGGCGGAGTTATGGGTTTTATAGGCTCCTTCTTCTCTGGAGCTTTACCCTTCATCATTTCTTCCATTTGTTTTGTTAACTTGGCAATAGTTTCTGTCGCTTTATTTAGCATCTCTTCGGTTTTCTGAACATCGGTTAAATCTAAAGCTTTTTCTTTGAATTCCTTCCAATCCGTAAATGTTTTTGAAATTTCGCTCTGTGTTTGGAGATTTTTGGACGCAAAAAATTTTCTCATTTCTCCTGTTAGTCTAGGGAGTAAGAGATCGCAAATTTTCTTTTCGCTAATTGTGGCATCTTGTATAATCGGAAAAATTTTGGCACATTTGTACTAAAGTAGGAATCATCAAATTTTAATGATTTGATACGTTTTTTTACCGTATCTTTATCTTTTTTAAAGATGCGCATTAAAATTTTCTTGACATCAGACCAAGAAGTTTCTGGGGTAATTTCATTCTCAGCTGCGAATAATTCTAAGGCTGTACTATGGAGGGCTATATTTAGATTTCGGATCATTTCATATTCAGTTGCTTCGAATGTTTTTGCTTGCGTTTCATATTCAAAGAGGAATTCTAGGATGTCCTCATCGGGGCCATTTGAAAAATGGCTCGGAATCCATCTTTCTGATCTTTTCCAGAAATTATTCATCGCTAGATTATGTTGTGTATATGCGTCATTTGTTGCTGCGAATCTTGCTTGTTGCTGTTGTTGCAAGAGTAGGTGTGCGTTACTTTCAGCAATTTCTTCTGGGGTCATATTATTATTTTCGAATTTTAGAAATGGGTTATTTTTATTTTCAATATTTATTATGTTGACGTACGCGTGTTCTTTTTGATCTAGGAATTCCACGCGTATTTCTGGTGGTAATAAGTTAATAGGATCAAAAGAATTATCTTCAATTGAATTTAGAATTTTACTTTTTGGTTTTTCCAAATTTTCTGGACTTTTTACATGAATTTGGACTGAATGTTGGATTTTGGTCTGTGGGGACTTTCCCTGTCCCTGAGGGACTAGTGGCGATAAATCAGCACTAGACTGTGCGGGTCTATCAACAAAAGTTTGATTCAATATTGATTGCTCTCCGAGGAAGATTTCGTCTTTGTCGTTAGGGAGAGAGAAATCAGATGTAACTGAAATTAGTTTTTTAGGTGACACATGGTGTGACACTTTAGAGAGAAGTTTTTCAAAACTTGAGCTAAGACTTCATCTCGCTAACCTTTTTTCTGTCTCTTCTTTTTTCTTTTTCTCTAATTCTAACTTTTTTCCTTTAGTTTCTAGATCTTCTTCCTCTGTGTCGGAGAAGATTTCTTCTGCTTCGTTAGGGTCTTTATTTTTCATACTTCTTGTTACTCTACGATAACTTTTACTTTCTTCAATTAGTTTGTCAAAATCACTTGCTCTTTCAAATTTTTCAGTGTTGGGGTTAGAATATAGTATATGTAACAACCAATGTTTGGGATGTCTACCTTTGTGTAATTTTTTCTGAAGCTCAATACGTGTTCTACCTTCTATCCTTTTTACTTTAGCTGCTTTTAACACACGATAGAGGAATAACGTGGACACTCGACTTCCCCAATGATTATCAAGGAGTGGGTAATTTCCTTCTTCAGAAAAATTTTCGTATAAATTTTTAGGGTAATTTTCAGATTCCAAAATATTTTCTTCGGCTTTTGAATCTAAAATATCTGGGAGTGATGCACTCGTACTTTCACTTTTTTCAGACATTCGCGTTGATTGGGAAATTTTACATTTTACAATATTATTAACGATATCAATAACAGTTTCAAATTTTTCCGAATTAATGGAAGTTAAATTTATAATTTGCTTACAGTTTGATGACGGATAATTTTCTGTAGTATTCTCTAGTTTATCGTAAGGTTTGTTCCGATTGACACTGCTGGTGAGTGATTTCCTGTTCTCTGTGTTGTCAACCTGGATACTGGTTGGGCTAACTTTGTTTCTTTTTGATTGCAGGAACCGGATCTGGATCTTCGTTTTATTTTTAACTTTATATTTACATCTGTTTTTTATTATTAATTTATTTTTAAATTTTTTATTTTTATTTGTCTTTATCAAATGTTTGCAGTCTTCTGCAATAAAGATTTGATTTCGTAGACGTTTGTTTAATTTTTCTCTGACTATTCGAATTATTTTAGCCACGATTTTTTTTATACCAATTACACAAAAATAATTAGCTCTATTAAGAATTCAATTAAATATTTACGAGCTTAAAAAAAAAAAGTTTATTTTTCACACGAGTGGGAAAAAAAAATTTTACGAAAAATTTAACATTAATTTGTACTAAAAAAAATTTACTTCCGAAGGTTTTTTTGTTCGGGCACCAATTTGTTGCGAGAGTAATTCATTAATTGAAGTTACCTCAACAAATAAATTTAAGTAGAAATATTTATCTTTATTTAAAGAGAAATTCAAATTATTACAAACACTTCAGAATTATACTTAGAACTATTTCTTAATATTAGTGAGACCTAATGTCCATAACAGCTAGTATGAACCCTAACGTTTCTACTTGACTGTAGGTTTAGGAATGAACGTGTCTTCAAAATGAAGATACGACATCACCTTTGTTTCCATTGTTTTAATCAAATATGGCCGACCAAAAATATGGCGTGATACAGAACATCCGCTAAATATGATGACACATTACAGTCAGCATATCTGGTGGTGTCTGATCGTGAGAAGCTAGGAGAGATATAGACAGCTATTATTCCGAGAATTAGGAATAATAGTTGTCTATAATTTGTTCGACACGTTTTTGTAGACGAACTGAATCGTCTGCAAAAACGGGACGGAACACTGACCCTGAAAATTGTTTTTTTTACAATCATTAATTATTGAAATAATAAAGATACAAAAAACGGCGAATTTTCCATTTATTAGAGATTTTATATTTGTTTATCAAGAAAAAGTCAGTGAGGATAAAAAACAATACCTAGTAAATCTGAACAAATTTTTTCCACTTCCCAGCAATACCAACTTCAGTTTTCTAACTTTAATAGAAGCTGAAAAAACATCAAGTGAAAGGCAATATGTTTCTTTTAAAATAAAAATGTTGATATTTCATCATGATTTTTCATTGGAAATACTGATTTAATTTCACATTTCAATCTTTAGACCAAAAATTAACGGAATGTGGTCATTTTTTTCAATTTTTAGGTTTTAAGTCCGCCGTCAGACTTAAAAAGATTTTCTTTTAGTACCTACTGAAACGAAAGCAGAAAACGTGAGTAAAAGGTCCAGAATTGCATAAGAATAATTTTTTTGTGCTTAATTTGTGAACATGTCTCATTTTATTGGCATTGTTTTACATGCGAAAAGTAACCTATTTCAGCTCAGTTCGAATTCTCATTCAAGTCCATACGCTTTTTTGATTCCTTCATTCATTTCTTCACAACTTTAAACATTTTCGCAAAACTACTTGGATGTGTGATATTTCTTTACATGCCTTAGGCAGTTTCTCATTCATTAAGCACACACGCCAATTTATAAGCGAGAGAATTTAATTTTTTTTCTTCTCGAAAACTTTTTATTCAAACCATGAAACCCGTGAGTTGTAGTGTAAGTAACATATCAAAAAAGCTATATTAGCATATTGTTGGGAAAGAAATAGTTCACCTACATTTGTTTTCCACAATTTCTTTTTCACAAATTTACGGAAAATTCTATAAATTCAATAGCGTAATAATAGTTTTTTTATGGGAATAAAGGTGTTGAATTTTATTCTATATTTATTGTAAATTATTATCGCACTTTTCTTTCTTTCTCTAAGTTTTTTAGGGGATTTTTCGTGGTTTTTTTTTCAATTCTCTTATTTTTTCCCCTCTTTATTTCACGTTTTTACCCACCTCCAATATTCGTTTCACTAGTTACAAGAAATTCCTAGTATCTAACAAGTACGGAATTTTCCTACTTTCTGCACTAGTTAGACAATGTACTATTTTTCAACTCATACACTAAAAAGAGGTTATTATTAAATCAGTTTTGGTTAGCAAAATGGGAGATTCCAATTCAAGTCCAAATGGTTGATAATGATTTTCATTACCCCACTAATGTAGTACTTGATGGTGTTTTTGCTTAATTGTTTTTTAGGTTTTCGAAGAAAATCTGCATATTAAAACTGATCTTATATTGAGACCCATGGGAGAGGGAAGGTTCATTTTTCGTTCATTCTGTGATGCCAGAACTATTGGGTAGGTCATTATACTACAAGAGTTACTTCAAATTTAACAGGGTAAAGAAGAGGAGTTTCATATTCCAGCCGATGAAACACAGAACACAAGAATATTATGTAAAAAAATAAATATTCTGAATTTTTATAACCATCCTATACATAAAAGCAACACGCATTTACTCTAGTGTTGCCCCATACAGGAGAAAAAAAATAGGAAAAGTTACTTTTTGAACGCTCCTAATAATATTACTTGATACATTGAAGAACATGTTTTTAGTTTTGAAATTTTGACTTCAAATTTTTCATTAAATTTTGACTGAACATTAAAATTACTAAGAAATTCCAAAAAAATACTATTCCTTTTGACTCCCCGCCCCACTCACTGCCTCACACATCAGTATGACTTGTAATCAGTAGAGTGATAAAAGCACTCGATCAGGGTTCTGAATAAATGATCAATTAAATCAACCCTATGATATTATTATTAATCCAAATAAACAAAAAATATTGAGGAATAATAGGCCGTGAGTAAGAACTTTGCCTTGCCTTCTAAAACAATTTTCTGAATAACTTTCTCTAGCTCAAAAAATAATTTTGAAGAATGTCAGAAGAAATAAAAAAATTTCGTCATTCGTAAATAAGAGCCAGGTCAACGCAAATATACTAGCTTAGCTACTGGACAGAAAAAAATTTAAATACTTCATTCGTAGAATAATAGGTCATAATGTATTGTTTCACAGAAAGTTAAAGAAAAACAAAAAGAGAAAAACAGAACATTTCATGCAGTACGCAAAGATGAAAACGTTGAAGAACAATAGTACCTACATATTGGAAAACAGTAATTAATTAATTTAAACCTCTGCGGAATAAACCGTCTTCTTGACATAGAATAATGATATTAATGTACTTACCCATGTTTGCGGGGGATAGGTTGGAAAAGGGGCGATGTCCCGGGTTGCAATATGAGTGGGCAAGTCAAACCGACCCTGGTTGAAATATTTTTTATTTCTCCGTAACTTCTGTTTCTCCCTGACGTAAACGGCTGCCTGGACACTGGCACTGGTCATTATAGTCCGAGAATTTTCTTAACCAGCAGTTTCTTCTTTTTCATCTTTTGAGCCTCAATTGCGAAAACTTTCGAATATACGTATGTACTCGATACGATTTTATCGCGAAAAAATGATGAAAGGGGTCGAACCGAAAATACCACCCATCAATGGACCGCTCGATAATCACGATTAATTGACAAAATTGTAGGGCCTGTTTTATCTGAAACTAAATTCTCCGATGAACGATTATGAAGACACAAATATTTTTTGGAGATAAAACAGAATATTGAATAAAACGATTGAGCGTATCTTAGGCAATGAAATCGTTGCGCCTTCGAATATCCATATGGGTATACATTTTTGAGAATATACTAAAATAAGATGTTCCAAAATAAACATCCATCTCAAATCCAAAATGTTTTGGAGGTCCTCTAGCAAAACTTTGTCGAGTCACATCAATTAAATCAGTAACTATAGATTTTATAAAAATTTCAACTAGCTCTCTAACCTTCGGCTAATTTTCGCAAATTTTACATGAAATGTTTGTCAAATAAATAAGTTTACGTTAAAAACGAATTTTTAAAAGATAAGTTTTTATTTTTTTTTGGCATTAGCTTCATACGAAATAAACATTATTTTGTTATGGAAGGTTGGCTGCAGTATTGGTATATTTTAAAACCATAGTAGTGGGTAGAATAAAAGCTTATAATGAATAAAATAAATAAATCTTTTAACCAGAAAAAGATAGCAACTTTTATTGAAAAAATCACACAATTTGTTGATTTTTTACTCGTTTTCCTGAAATTTAAACAGCTGAAAGGTGGAGTTTCTGACATGAAATTCGATTAAAATGCAAGTTTTACTCACTCATCACCACCCAACCAAAACTACTGCGCCAATACACTTGAAATTTTAAAAGGTGTAATTATGTGGCCAATTCCTATCATCTTACACATGTTCACCCAGGAAGAATTTTTCGAAATTCAGTCCTTAAGAAAATTAAAGCGATTGAAATTTTTTTACTTTTTTCCGATATTTCCTTCTCGCGATGAGAGAATGTAAGAGATTTTTGTTCCGAAATATTGCTTTATTCATTTTATGAAGATTGATTATATTGAACTTGAGTTACAAATGCTATTTTTTGCAACACATGCGCGATTAGGGAAAACATCTGATTAGTTGGCCAAAAATTTTCACTGAGCGGGCAAATACTTGTTTTGCTGCAGCTAAGAAATTTTTGCTCCCTGGTTGGAAATTCTACATTTTGAACCTGAAAAAGAATACCTAATCACACATTTTCTAATACGTGTTGCAAAACAAATTTTTTTATTCAGTCCTTAAAAATCAATTTCTAAATTTTTCAAAATTCATTACCTATGGGGGTAAAAGTAACATGTTGCAAGCTACGATGAGGATGCGAATACCTACAGAATAATATAATCCTGTGACTGTTCAATATTTCTTTCCCTACATCACAACATCTACAGTTTAATAGCACTACAGATACCAGTCAGCCAGAGCCACCACAAAAATACACACTGACCTCAAGCAGTTGTTCTTGCAAACTAAAATCAATGGTATTTCCTCGGCCATGCAGATCGCTAAAGCTGGGAAGATGAGAGGGTGACAAAAAGCCACTGGATGAAGTTCGCATGTAGTGGTAACCTTCAGCACATGCTGGAGCATGTTGGTGTTGCAGTTGCTGAAATCTTTTATGAAACTGCATCTGCATAGTCTCGGAAGTATGGTTGACTTTTTGTTTGCGGCGTGCCTGGCGACTCGCCAATGAAGCACCTCCAGCAGCTGCATACATTTTGGTCAATTGAGATGACTCAACAAGACAATCAAATTCTTACAAAAAACCTCTACATTCACTATACTTCCCTTTTCTGCGTTTTCGCCTCCAACGCATTCGTACCACACCTGCGAACAAAAAAAAATGGTTTTATTAGTTATATGGTAATATAGAACATTTTAAAATGGGCTCAGTTTATTTCTGAACTTATTTTCTGAGAGGTTTAAGCTATGTATAGCTAAAACTTCATTTCCAATTGAAGTATCAAATTGTCATTGTGCTTCATTGCCACCTAACCCATATGAAGCAAGGAGCAGTTTCTCGATATAGGAGCTGCCATGTGGAGCGTTCCTTTACATTAAAAAAATTCTACAAAACCAATCAAAGTGTGTAGTGAAAGGGTGAGATGGGGAGTCTAAAAAAGAGTAGGATATCAACTGTCAAAAATTTTCTCTCCCTCCTTACAGAATTTAGAAACTTAGACGCCACTGTTGTGCTTCATAAATATAAAATATATATAGTTATTAAGAGATTAATCATACAAAAGTAAAACATAATCTCATTAATAAATATACATTAAAATGTATTAATATATTATTCAAGGGACCGCAGCAAAAAAATGTATTAAGCTGGAAAAAGTAATATATGAATGTGGGAATGTGGCTATATGCGCTATGACGCCCCAAGAAGAAAGGATAGTGAACAATTTATACTGATTTGATCGGATTTTCTCCCATATTATTCGGTTTAAAAGTTTTAAAAATTAATTACCATCAAAGGAATAATATTTTGTTAAATGCCGAATACGTCTTATTCCATAGTTCTTTTTTTATCTTCGCATAAAAAAATACAACCCCACCAAATCTCGGCTCATTATTGAAAAATGAAGTTTTTATTCTTCATTTTGACAGGGAAAAAATTATTAATGTAATTTTAATGCAAACTTTCACAGTATTTCAAAATAACCCAATCCTTCTACCAACAATCTTCCCAGAATGATAATTTAGAATAGCTAATAAAAACAATTTTTAACACCTCAAGTGATGTTACTTCTATTATATTATAATGACCTCGAATTGCCCACACATCATTATTGAACAAAAAATAAATAAAAAAAATATAGACATCAAAATAACCGTACTTTCAAAACGGATCAGCACATATTAAGTATTCATCCAATAATATAATAATAATAATTTATAGGTAAAAAAAAAAGTAAAAAAAAAGGTTTCGAATAAAATTTGATGAATATAGACATCAACCTACGTATTTATCAACATTTTCGAGTCAATAGAGAGGATCTATTTTGAAAAAATATCTCAAAGTAATATCATATGAAATAGAATATGAGAAAATACACTGAATTTTTTCACCCACATAAATTTCAGCCATAATCCTCGCTTCTTGACATTCTTTTTACCGAATTTTTGACGTTTTTATAAATTTTAGTGACGTCAATTATAATTTTTACAACGCTTTTCCTTTTCATTTCATTTTATTTTATTTTTTGCTTTTATCACAACACACCTGATGTATAAGGTTCGCTTTTCGACGATATAGGAACTCGTAAACACAGACGAAAATATAGGACGCTTTCTTCTTGAAGACAAGACAAAAACAAAAACATGCGCAGCAAGCTTCGCAAGAAAAAGTAGATTTCTTTGTTCAAAAATCACCTATATTACCAACATTCTTCTAACAAAGTAATATATAAAAATTTATATTTTTTGCAAAAAATTACCAATATTGTACAAATACGATGCATGGGGTAGAATATAGGCTACTGATTAAGTAACATATGTTTTTAATATATTTTACGAATGTGTCAAAAAAATTTTTTTTTGTGAAATGAAAAATTATTCTAAGTTCTTACAACCACAATTTCACGAAATAATCCGATAGTTTTCTTTCCTTCAGTGACGAGAATTGTGAATTTTTTATATATATATGTATGTACGTATATATAAAAAAAAAAACACTTATATATGAAAAGAAAATATTAACGGAGATTTTAGAGTTAGTGTTCCAAAATAGAGTAATACAACGGGTGGGATGTAGACGAAAATTGACCTTTTTCCGAGATCGTGTTTGATTTAGGTTAAAATGAGGGGTTTTTCCGATGAAGGCTGGAAAATTAATTTTTCAGGACCATTATCATTAAAAAAGAGAAAATGACAATGAATAGCTAATAAGTTGGGAACAAATTGATCAATCAAAACAAAAATTGGTAGGTACATTCCTTATATGAAAAGTACTTTTTGAACCAAATTTCGTGACTATTGAAAGAGAATTGCAACTTTTATTGAGATAAAATGAAAAATTAGCAGTTCCAACAGCGCCAGCGAATGAACCGTAAAACCAATAAGAACCAAATTTAGAATCATGTTAGATATACTTTAAATCAATCATGGTACCAAATTTTGTGACTATAGCTTGAAGATTACTCCTTTTAGATCCGTTAATCTGCCAAAACTGCAATGAAGTCACCCCTATCAGACGTACCGTAAGGCCTAAATTTGTAGGTACCATCTTTGACTTAGAGCATATAAGTATACCAAATTTCAGCCCTATCGATTGAAAATTGCGACCTGTATGCTGTTCAATACAAAATACATATAAACTGACCTATCGGACGGACTATTCGCCCGATGCAGACCAAAAACAATAGGGTTCTTCCTTAGATGGATCCCAATATTTTTTTCAAATTTCGAAACCATCCGATCAAAATTACGCCTGAAAATGGACTCAACGCAAAAGGGGGTAAATTAAAAAAAAAAAAATCACTCAGAAAATTATGAAACGAAAAACGTACTCACTCCCACTCTTGGACCCGAATACTCAGGCAATATTAATAAGTAAATTTTTTTCAAAAATCTACTTAAAAATAAGCTGATCGCGTAAGAATTATTGGAAAAATGGTGGTGAAAAAAGGAATAAAGAGAACCGTATTTTTCTTAGTTACGCATCGCGTGCAATGAAGGCGAAAATTATTAATTTTTTCATTTTATTCGTATCCACACTTTTATTGGCTTGCAGCCCATTGGGGAAAGTTAGAAACAATAAACAGTTTTTACAGTTTTTTACACGTGCACAAAATAAGCTTTGTACAATTTTGACAAGCTACCTATCTAATAAAGAGAGAACGTTCGAACGAAATGAAATGGTACTCATCAGACAAATTTTGGAGCTGTGATTTTTCGATTTTTAACTAAGTACTTTTATTTTAATAACATTTAAACTAATTTAAATGTTTACGAAATCTGAGTTTCAACAGCGCAATTCTCATTTACATAATTCTTGAGGCAACCCATATTCGATTCGAAGCAGCTCAAGTTCGTCGAGATTTGTAGTCTTACGTTATTATCACGTTTATGACTTATATTCTCACGTTTCGATGATATTACCTTATTTATGGGAAAGCCTGGATTAAGGTATTAGATATACTTACTTGGTATGAAAAATGTATTACACCATTTTCATAAGGATGAAAATTTTCCGGTGTTCTTTTGATAGCGATTTCATAAAGATTTTGGAACGTGGAGTTAGAAAATATATATAGTACTTTTTAGAACAGAACACGATAAAAATATGTGGTAGATTTATTATGGTTTTGATAACGTAAAGCATCGCGTGTGAAACTCATACGTAGAACTTATGATGAAGAAAAATTTCATTTTGTAAATTGGGTACACATAATCACGAGTAACACAGGAGCGGATAAAATTAGAATTATTAAGTGCCAAAACGAATCACTAATCGTTACAAAAAATGTATAATTTATTTTACGTAAAATATATTTGAAAATTTTAATTTTAAATCGTGAAATTTTGTTTCCTAGTTTTATTTATTTTATTTTATTTTATTTTTTTGGAGGGGAGATGATTCAGCATCTAGGCTGCTACTCATCAAAGGAAAATTCATTCGAAATTAAATTTGTTTGTAAAATGAAGAAGAGAGTTGATAAGAATAACTTTAAGTTGAAAGTTACGTGACATTCGCATTTGAAGTCTAAATAAGCTTAGGTTAAAAACAAATTTTTAAAAGATGATCTTTTATTATTGTTTTTTTTTTGCTTTAGTTTCATGAGAAATGAACAATATTTCGTAGGGAAGCTGATAAAAATAGGCCCAGGAGTCAAAATAATTATTTTAGAAATTGTAGTGATAATTTCGTATCATTCATAATATCTCTCTCTTATATATATATATATGTAAGTGAATGACTTGATTTAAGTAATTAAAAGCCAATTTGCACAAGATAAAATTTTAACTTTAATGTTGTTTCAAATATTACAAGTGAAATTGGAATTTTAAAAGACGATAGTTTCGAATACAAGACAAACACTTAGATGTGTACAAAACGACGATCGTGAATCGAATAACGAGAGGGTGAAGTACAGAAATAAACTTGACCTAGAAAATGAAATGATAAGATGGTGAACTCGGATGAAGGTGGATGAACTTAGACAATAGATATGAGCAACGAAACGAAGGCAAACGAACGAAATATAAAGTGGTGAATGAATTGTGGAAACAGACAAGTTGTGACAGAAAAGTGAAGCATGTGTGAGAGTGAAAATGTGATTTGAAATCGAACGAAATGAAAATTGGAGGCAAAATACGAAATACACGAAAGCATCAAAGTGTTATAAAATAAGCTAAGGGAATTAAGTAAAGGCTTATTTTACATATATATTTCACATATATATCAATCACCTAAAACAATTCTCATTATATTGACATCATGTAAACAAGTCTTCACTTGCCTTTACTGACTCATTTATTCTACTTTCAATGTTTATAAATAAACATAAATACACTTTTCATAACAACTCTTTTCTATGAAACCATTCTGCAGATATTGCAAATACCCAAAATCACCATTTATGTCATTTCCTTAAACTCCTATTGGACAATATCTAAACTTGTATTGTCATAACTCTCCAATCATATCACTACCATTTCCACTCCCAAGAAATCGCCATACTCTCCTCCCAAAACTTCTAACTATAATAACTCATGTAACCATGTACATTTTATCTTCTTTACCATCTCTTCTTTACATTATCATCTTTACCTTTTATGTTAACCTTATTATTCTTACGTAACTTACTTTTTAGTATTTCACTGTTTTATATCTTGTTCAATACAACCTTTTAACATTTACGAGTATTTAATTATTTTGTAACCAATATTCTCGTTACAAAATATTGGCGCCCGAACATAAAAAATCCTGTGTTTTGTTTTTTCAAAGAAAAGTCTAAGAGTGTGAAATTTTATAAAAATTTTATTGAACTAATTTACAAAAGTGTAAAAGATTTTTTGGCGCATTTAACGTGAGAATAAAAATAAAAAATATTTTTTTGAAAGAAATTTAAAACTTTCCGGAACTATCAAAAATATTGCTAACCAAGGAAACCGTTCGAAGTGCTGTCGTGCAATTATCAAACATGTGCAGAATCCAAAACACCTGTGGAAACAAAAGAAACAACAAAATCCTGTAAGTTTACAAAAATTAAACCCATACACATCGAAAATTGGGATATTCAAGTAACTCCAAACGCACCTTCATTCAAAGGTAACCACTGGATTACATCCTTAACAAACAAAGATTTAAAAAATCTATGGTCAAATATAAATCCTCAACCCTTTCCTTCAGAAAATTCTAGACCAGAAATCCAATTAGCCATCAGTCTCTATATCCAATCTCATCCAGATCCTATAATTAACACTATCCTTAAAAAAGATAACGTAAAAGATTTAATATCACCTTTAAAAATTAATCGTGAAGCTAAAAATAAAGCCACAAAATTAATATCAAATACCTGGGATAAAAACAACACATTTAAATTAACAAGTGAATCTAAAACAGAACCTGAAGAAGAAACAATAGAGATTAGTTCACAAGAATCTCTAATAGATTTAATATCACCTCCAAAAGATATAAACAAATCATTTAGAATACCTGAAAAAATAAAAATGGTTATTGAAATAAATTCTAATATCAGACCTTCAACATTTTCGAACACATCTTCAGAAAATATAAAAACATTCCTAAAGCAATTTGAAAATGAATGCGAAGCTTTTGGATGGACAGATGATGCCATAAAAATGAAAAAAATCAAAACTGCATTTACAGGAAATGCACAAATAGTTTTTAACGAATTTGTGGGGACCATGTCCTCCCTTCTTTCGGGGCTCGGCACCAGTCGACAGACCGCGGACTTGGTCCATCACCAAGTCCGCATAATAAAGTCTACGGACGTTAAACAAATTAAGCGCTCGTAGCACTTAGGCTAATCAGACAAAATTCGTTCTCTGTTTAGCCGACGTGTTACAAGCGTAGCCTAGCGCGAACGTGCATACAAATACGCACGTGCCGCGGTCTAGGCTAAACACGAAACGCGCG
>WOFM01000582.1:0-272375 GCA_011428145.1 Ericerus pela | reverse complement strand
ATCATCAGCTTCTGACACTGCAAAACCAATTACAGGAGATATATTAGCGAGGAAAAAATATTTCAAAAATTACATAAGCTACCTGACAGAAATGGGCAGTGAGGTTGAGAGGTGAATAACCTCAAAAAAATTGATAATGAGAAGATAATACAATCCGTAACATCAGCTTTTAGAAACGTTATATAGAATTTGTAGGGCCTAAACAGGAACCTGAATTAGTACCCATTCATTCAATGCACACTCACAAATTGAAGTGAAGTTGGCTTCTGAGGAAAGGAAAGAACAAGAAAATTTGACATACTTTAATACATTAAAAGCAAAAGAATATTTACAAGTTCGAAATAAACCTGAGTGAGATAACAATCTCCCTCCATTGCGCTAAAAGTATTCAAGTGGAAAAATGTGTGTTAGTGATTCTGAGGTACGAGTGATAAATGTTATGTGTGTTACTTAACCTGAATGTGTTAGTTATTATATATGAATGTAGGAGCGCTAAGAGTGGGAGCGAGTGAAAAAAGAGTGTAGAACAACACAAATCATTACAATTTTGGCATGAAAGGACTATAGGGTTGATAAAGTCCATGTTTTGACTTACCTATTCTTTGATTTTGATGAAATTTATTCTTCAGTGAGTATGACCCTTGATAGGCGTATAAAATGAAGCTAGGTAATTGATTGACCAAAGAAGTATCGGAAAAATAATTTAAACCCGGCATTTCAAGTTAGGTAGGTACCTAGCATAAAGCAATTAATTTTTTCAATTTTGATTCCTGAATGGTTTTAAATGGATTTTTTGTTAAGTATATTATAACAGCATAAATAATAAGAGAAAGCATAAATAATAAATAATCACCTACCTAAATGAAACTGAAATAACCATTCATTGTCTAGGTCGTGAAACTATTGTTTTAATATTGTTCCTCACAATGTGCAAAATAATACCTCTATTTTTGTAATCTGGTGTACTCACTTGAATTTGAGTCACGATGACAAATGGTTTCTTTTGTACTTGATTCTTCATCAACTTCTTCAGCTCGATGATGGACATTTTCACTTTTTTTGCCCGACTGACTAGAATGCGAGGAGGATTCTGTTTCATAATTTTCAGTACCTTTTATAATTTCGGCTGAAATACATAATAAATCAAGATGAATGAGTAAATTATCCTACTGCAATCAATATATTTTAATGTTAAAGAACAGTTAGTAAAACCTAATTTGAATGGAGGGAGAGGAGAGGTGGTCCCAATATTCAAACCAATATTATAGACTTTGCAAAGGATACTCTAAATTAAAAATTTGGGTTATTAAAACCTAATACTTTTATAGCTACTCCAATGAGGAACAAAGGCCACATGTTGTAATAACATTTTTCAACAAGCGCCTGTAATCAGACAAAGATGATGTTTTTTTTAGATGTTTCCAGTTCTATCCGTGAACAGATAATAGTTGAAAAGTACTCGAGAGAATAAAATATATGACTTCTGTCACTTCAGGTTTTTTTTTTAAACATAATAAACAATCTAGCTGATCCACTCTGAAAGATGCAACGTAAAAATAAAACAAAAAAAAAAATGAAAACAAATTTTCAGTACTATAAGGATTTGAACATGGGTTACAGACCAAGTCATTAACAAGGAGCCACAGGGAAGCTTACAGAATCATTGATTTAAACATAAATACATACAACACCATCCAAAAACACCTATTATATTTAATCCTTTGATAACGCAAACAAAAATATTATCTTTAATTGAACATAGACGCTTCTAATTTTTTACTAGGCTTATTAAGTTCTAGAGTACCTACCACCAAAGTTGAGCGCTTGATTACTGGCTTTTTAAGATAACTGTTACCAAAATAATAACAAGTCATGTTACTTTGTGTACATATAAGCACAAAATTATAAAGAATGGAACAAAATATTATTAACCTTATCATGGTGGCAGATTTAACGTTTCATTCAAAAAGTGTATCTTCTACTTTGATGAAAAGTGAATTGTGCTTTCATGTAAAAAGATGCTTCTCGTTTTTACATGAGGACGCGTTCACTTTGCATCGAGGTTATATTCGTCGATATTGATAGCTACTTTTCACTCCCAAAATACCAGCTTAAACATAGCCTTTCTGATCATGTATTGTATAAAATAATAAACTGCGATATTTAGAAATTTTTCATAATAAAATACGCCTAACCTGAAAATACAGCACTTACTAGCTCTACCCATCAAGAAGTTTAACCTACAAACCTTCATGAAGACACCGCTTTTCTTGGTTAAACCATGGAAAATTTATGAAAGGAAAAAATTTTCAGCGGATATTTTACAGCACCTTAGTTACTGTTGAGTGCTGACGTAAGTAAATTGAATAATAGACAAATAGGCACTTACAATGGCAGGCAAACACTTGCAGTTCTGGTGAGTATTTCGCATCAGTGTACATCAATACTGGAAACATGATTTTAAAACAAAACGAAACTTCGTTTTTTGGAAAGTAACAAAAGAATATGGCCAAACCCTGTAAAATAAAATACAAATATTGGAAATAATCTTTGTGGTATTAGGTATATAAGAGCTCTCGTCTGATCCTTCGTTCCTTTGTGCATTCGCGTGCACAAATGTTTGAATTTAACGTCATCTCTAGGTAAATAGACGTACTTACTAATTGAGAAGTTTTGATGGTTGCGTTTGTGGTGTAATAGGTAGGCAAAAAATATATGATACAGGAGATGCAGGTTCGAATTCCACCAGTGACAACTTTTTTTAAAATTAATTTTATGGTTGAAATAATATAGAATCATTTGAATTAGATTTTACGTCAGTGATGAAGGAACTTGGTAAGAATTTGTATCGTGTAATTTTTTGTGGTAAGATTTGAAGAAATTGATGTCAAAACTGGAGATAAAGTTCTGAAAAATCTTATTTTGTACATTCAGCAAAACAAGTTTCTTATTATGAAGTACTGATTTGCCTGTATGATCTACCATTTAAACATATTTTTATGCCTTGGTCTATTTTATACCTATTCTTGTCTAATAGTTTCATTTTTATTAATTATAGTTTCTTACTGCATTGTTTTTTCCTAATATTTGCCATATTTAAGTGTACACCACCCAAGCTATCAGTAGATCGCATGAACACTAACAGTAACTACCAAAAGTATTTGGTATCTGTAGTCTTGTGATTTTTATTACATTCAAAATTTCACTTCTATATATACCTAATTGGTTTTTAACATTAATCGTATGATGATACGTCTAAGTTTAATAACGTTCAAAATATTTTTTTCTCAATTAAAAACAAAATTTTGGTTTACAGTAGCTCACAACCTACTTTTAATATTAGAAGTAGTTGATCAGTTCCTGCAGAAGTTTGGCGACCAATGCCCTACTTTATTATTCGCAGTGACAGTTCAGTTTGTTGAAAATTTTATTTTTTCTGAATACTACTTAAATTTTTTTCAAAATTCAAGTAATATTCCTTGTGTGATGCTCTTTTACTAGAACTGAGACCATGCGGGATCCCTAATCTGTTACATTGGGATCAATTAAAATTTATTTTTCATTCAACAGAGGATTTTATTATTTAATTTTCATCATGCATTTTACTTTATTAATTTACTCAACATTTCTCTGAAGGAAATAATTCCATCACATACTCAAAATTTATTCAAAGTTGTTTGGAATCACTTGCGATTATGGATGCGATCATTAACTGAATTGATAATCGATAAGAGTTGATAGCCTATGTATTTTAAATGGGACATCAGTTGCTATCAATTATGAAATCGGTTCATAATTGCTGCGCATGTGCAATCATTTTACAATCATTCCAATCTTTTGTAATCATTTTCAATCATTTGCGATCGTTTTTGATCATTTAAAACCATTTGCAACTATTTGCGATAATTTACAATCATTGGTGATATATTTACTGGTCGGAGCACATTTCCTCCAAAATCAGATTTCCAAATTTTTTTCCCCGAAACAATAAAATTTAATTTCAAAAAATATTATTTTAACTTGATACCTACAAAAAAATTTCAAATTTCAAATTTTTTTTTCCGCCAAAATTCAATATTATTCGATATTCTCATTTTATTAAATTTATTCAAATAAAATACTTCAAATGGTTCAGAAAAATTCCTTTTTCAAAAAATAAACAAATATTACTTGATCCTCCTCACCTAACCCATCCCACTAAAAAGCATACTAAGACCCTGTTTACACTTGCTAGTTGTCTAGCTGTTAGCCAGCTATTTGCGGTACCATTCTGTTAAAAGTTTATGTCGCTCTGCCATTATAGCCATTAAAGTTAACTTTAACATGGCGGATAGTCCTAAAAGAATCTCATTAAAATCTCATATGGCGATCCACCAAGTCAAAGTTGACTTTAAACGGTTAAAACGGTATAGTGACTCCGACTATCCACAGAATAGTGTCCAAAGTAGCTGAATAGTATCATGAAAACGAGCCAAGTGTAAACGAGGTTCAACTTATTAATTTTTATATTTCCCAACATTCATTGCAACTAAATATAATTATGATAACTTAACTTATAGTTCAAAAATATTCAGAGCGAGTAGGCTACATCTCGAATAAAAATGTTCTGACCAATCAGAAAAATCTAGGTCATACTATGAAATTATAATCTATTTGGAGAATATTTTTTTGGAATTTCTTACTTTTTTTTTGGTAAGTAGGTATAAACAATTTTGGGGAGAGAAAAATTATAGATCATATTTTGGAAAAATTGTCCCTCCACTAGGTATAAGTAGCATATAGTTTTAAAATATTAAATTCTATTGTAAGATCTAAGTTTTCGGTTTTTACGAAAAAACGAAAAGAATAAAACAAAATCAAAATATAAACTTACTAATAACGAACAAGAGGAACCGAACACACATTGACTAGTAAAGGATTTCACATTAACATAGACGGTGCTGGAAATGACCATCACAGCCGTGGTCGCAAAAATTATCAACGTGCACTGCAGAAAGCTTATTCTGAAAGGAACAAAAGATGTTTAAAAAATTTTTGATTATGAGTAATTAAAATGTGTAGGTATAGCTGTAATTATGTGTACTATTGATTTAGATAAACGAACCGCTGCATAATAATTCGACGTTCCACTTTTGTACACTTCCACAGAAAAAATAGTTTTTTCATAACGCTGTAGTATAAAAATATGAATAGCAGAAAAAAAAATAAGCCCAGAACAATGTGAATATAAAATAACAACGTTCTTTTGCACAGCCACCAACTATTTAATTCTTTTTCTTTTGTTATTTGACGACTAAATGGTGCGAATATTATCAACAGCATCGGTGAAACTGTGAAAAAAAAAAAAAATATCATGCCACTAAAAGTCATACCAAAGATAAAAAAGGAAAATTCGAAGAATGTTAAAATAATTAAACAACTTGAAATTTTGGTCACATATACATAACTTAATAGAGAAGTTGGTTTTAAGTTCACCGTAAGCTGATAAGACAAACAGTGTGAAATAGTTATAGGTAGCCCAGATATAAGTAATTATGCACGTAATTATTCATAATCGAATGAAGGATACAGAATTTGGAAGCAGAAAATTTCATAATTTGAATACTTCTGGATTTATATAGATGACTTCACAATTTCATAGATAATTAACCGAAATTCGAGGGGGTTTGCTGAGGCGTCATAATTTCAAAATCTTTTTATATAATTATGCTACAGGATTTTAATGTAAATGGATATAAAATTTTGAAATAATTTACAATCATAAATTGGAAAAAATAAGTCACTCAACAATTTTTTTAGTTGCATACATTCTTAATTATGCCTTATTAATATTATCTCAGTAAAATAAGGCTTTAAAATAGAAATAATTTAGTTATGAAAGGTTTTATCGCTGAAATATATAGGGATGGGTTTATCAATAAGTGATAAAAATGATCTACCTCCGTACCCAGCATGTTTCCACCAGGGCCAGCTTGAACGTTCAGTGACTATTATTATTATTATTTATTTTTTTCAATTTTACTGGATAAATAAGCTATATTTGGGGAAAATAAATCTGTATTAAGCTAATGTACGTTGCATAAAATTTGAAACAAACAAGTGCCTTTACATTTTTTTCATAACTCTCATTGGAGCGAAGTTGTATTTTTTCGCCTTTCAAACATAATAATATTATGTAGGTAGGTATAATTATATTTGCGTTCCCAATAATAAACTAATGCAGATTATTATGATTTAAAAAAAATACTTATGTTAATTTATCGCTCTATGTCACAGCCTCAAGGATGACTATGAAGAAAATAGTTATTTGTGATACAAGTGAAAAAAGTAGATGATTTTGATACGAGTGTGAATTTTGAAGCAAGAGCAGAAAGAGAGTGCTGCAAATCACACGAGTATTAATTACCTACTTTGTATGTGTGTCACACACTATTTTTTGCAACACCCTCCCATTTCCCAAAAAAAGGCTAAGAATTTTGTGGGGACTCTACGGTATGAGGTTAGGGGCTCGGACCCCTTGACAACAGTCGCCGCCTCAAAGGGCAGGCTAACTTATCGTCCTTGTGACGTTAAACAAAACACACAATTATGTTCGATCGTAATTACCGGCAAACACACGCAGGTAATGTACGAGTACGAATCGTGACGTCATCCATCAATCAATGTCACGACTCGTACACGAACCAGCCAGCCGTTACCTACGATAGTGGGGGATGATGCTACCTGGCCGCCCTTATCAACGTACGTATTATATTACGTACGTGTGTCTGTGTGTGTGCGCCAGA
Source organism: Ericerus pela (assembly GCA_011428145.1). Taxonomy (NCBI): domain Eukaryota; kingdom Metazoa; phylum Arthropoda; class Insecta; order Hemiptera; family Coccidae; genus Ericerus; species Ericerus pela. Next base: position 265,590 of record WOFM01000582.1, on the reverse strand, counting down.
ACCCGTATAAAAACTCTCAGCACCGGCTCTAAAATCCCCAGTGTTTGGTTTGGTTCTGGCTTACCCATACGCTTGTATGAAGTAGCTGAACACGCTTAAATTCTGTTGAATTTCCTTCTGGTGAGAATATCTCTCACGACAAGGTATTCCACAGTGGTGACCCCGACGTGATTTTTGGCTACGTCGTGAGGTGTCTTAGGCCCTTAGGCGCTATTTCAAAAAGTGGCGCAGTGCGCTGGCGAGATACTCGCTTGCTCGGCAAATTAAAAATATTTTTTTTTGCAGACTAAGACACCTTCTTGGTCGTCGAAGTAGAGTCTGCTGAAGTGGGAATTTATACCCCTCTCCTTAAAATATATAAACAAGGAGAAACCAGACAGTAGACCTGGAGGAAGAAGGTTGGACTCATCCCCCAACTCCCCCAACTTCGACTCGACACTCTACAGATTTTGCAAATATAGAAGAAGGCCCTCAACACCCAGAAATAGCACGACTGGGAACTGCAATAAATAAAGAAGAACTAGCAGTCAAAACGTTGAGAAGTGGTCGAACTTTAAGCCAAAGTTCTGACCCGAAAACACCTGTCCTACAAACACAGGAGCCAGTGTTTTCGACCAGCAAGGAAGGAAGTAGTACTGTGGAATACGCTTGTCACCAGAAAGATACAGCAATGGTTCCACCACCAACTGAAAACCCACAACCATCGCAGGGAGGTAGTAGTCAGCCGCAGCTGACACCCGAAGTCCTAGCACAAATTTTGCAATTACTGCAAATGCAGCCAGGACAGAACCCAAACTTCTACAGACGAAGGATAGATATCCCGGAATTTCTGCCAAATGAGGTAGAATTATGGTTGACACTATTGGAAGGCAGGTTCAAGACAGAAAATATAACTCTGAACCAGCGGTATACGCACATCTGTGGAGGCATGCCCCCGCAGATAATCCGCCACATTCCGGACATTATGGAATGCCCTTCGACAGAAGATGACAAATATGCCTGGTTTGTCAAGAAAATCAAGAACGTATTTGGAAAAACCAAAAACGAAATTATTGATGATGTGATGGGTGGTATGAAGATGGGGGACGACAAACCCTCAATCTTCATGGCGAAGTTAAGACAGAAGGCGGACAATATCGTAGCCCCTTCTGTCATAGGCAATCAGTTTTGCAAGCAACTACCACAAAGTGTTGTGCAATGCCTAGCCGCCGTTGGTTCGACGGTAATCAATACATCCGCGGATCTAGACTTCCTTGCAAAATCCGCAGATAATGCGCTCGTGTACACCAGGTCAAAGCCGGTGGTCAGTGCAGTATCTGCAGAGACTGGAGAGCTCGCTCAACTTCGAGCCCAAATAGCTCAGTTGACCGAAGAAGTAAAACGGAACAAAAGCCAAAGCTCGACGAAACCCAATAGTAGCTGGCGACAAAGATCAAAAAGCAGAAGCAACAACAACAACAGCAGTAGCAGAGGACGACAGTCCCGGTCAAGATACCGCAGATCTAGTTCCGGAAACAGGGGTCAGAGTTCAACTCCCCCTAGAACATCATCTCCCAAAACCCAGTCTCGAAATTGGGATGATAAGAATTGTTTCTTTTATAACCAGTTTGGCGCGGAGGCCACCAAATGCAACAACAGATGCAGATGGTGGGGTAAAACTTTCAATAAGGAGGCGTCAAACTAGAACGAGGGGCCATCTATGCAGCCGAAGACCCCTCGGAAAAATACTCACGCCGCCTGTTCATAAAGGACTGGACACAAAGGAGACGTTACTTAACTGACTCGGGAGCAGACCTGAGCATATTGCCAGTAAATAAAACCCAAAAAGTACTTCCTCCGAAATACTATCTCTGTACTGTGAATGGTCAAAACCTTCCAGCTTACGGACTCGAAACCAGCAAAGTCGACATCGGACTCAGCAACGTGGTCCTTCACGGTTGCAGATGTTCCAAACCCGATCCTGGGTGCAGATTTCCTTGCACATTATGGCCTGATCATTGACCTCAAACACAGCAAATTGATCGATAGTGAATCTAAACATTGTGTGGATGGCAAAACGCTAGCTTACAGACTGGACACAAACATATCCAGCTGTACTAAAGTCAACGGACAACTCTTACGGATCCTGTCTGACTATCCTGGAGTCACTCAACCCTCAATTCGAAGGCATACTACGTACAAACACGACACGGTTCATTACATCGAAACCAAAGGACAGCCTTGCCATGCTAGAGCACGGAGGTTATTACCCGACAAACTCAAAGCGGCACGAGAGTACTTCCATCGCATCATTGAGGAGGGCGTATGTTGCCCCTCAAAAAGCTCATGGAGCTCTCCTATCCACATGACGAAAAAAGCAAGTGGAGAGTGGCGAATTGTTGGAGACTACAGGGCCTTAAATGCCATAACAGTTCCTGATCACTACCCGGTCCCCAACATAATGGACTTCAACGCGAATATGAAGGGTAAAATGATGTTCACAAAAATTGACATCAACTGGGCATTCCACCAAATTCCTATGGCCGACTAGGACGTTCCAAAGACAGTGGTTATAACCCCCTTTGGATTATTCGAATACCTTCGAATGCCGTTTGGACTACGCAACTCAGCACAAACTTTCCAACGATTCATCAATGGACTGTTTAGGGAATTGCCATTTGCATATGCATACCTGGATGACATTTGCATTTGCTCAGAAGGCGGTGAGCATCAGCACGAGGAGAATGTGAGAACCGTGGTACAGCGTATACACGCAGCCGGACTCACTATCAACGTAGGCAAAAGATTATATGCACAGACCGAAATTGACTTCCTCGGCTACAAAGTCTCGACCAAAGGCATTTCCCCCTTGAAGACCAAGGTAGAGCCAATATTGAACTTCCCGAAGCCCTCAAATGTCGCAGAACTCAGGCGTTTCTTGGGGATGGTGAATTTCTACAGACGTTGCATGAAAAACGCTGCAGCCGAACAAAGTAAGCTGTTTGCACTAATAAAGACAAGCAAAAAGAAAGATAAAACTCCACTCGAATGGAACGAAGAAGCCGAACAGGCCTTTGAGAATATCAAAGAAACACTGGCAAATGCAACTCAATTGGCTCATCCAGACGAAAGTCTGCCGTTACGCGTAAGTACCGATGCATCCGATTTTGCTATTGGTGCAACTCTGTACCAATTGGATACAAACAACATCAAATTACCGCTAGCTTTCTTCTCGAGGAAGCTCTCAAAAACAGAAAAGAATTACAGCACATATGATAGGGAATTGCTCGGAATTTTTGCTGCGTTGAAGCATTTCAGGCACCAGTTAGAGGGTAGATGTTTTTCTGTGTATACTGACCATAAACCCCTAACATATGCCTTCACACAAAAAGCAGAACCTGCATCTCCGAGAAGAGCACGACAATTAGAGTATATTGGTCAATTGACTACCGACATTCAGTATATAAGTGGAGAACTTAACACTCCAGCTGATGCTCTAAGTAGAATCGATGCTATCTCGGTTCCTGTCCAATTGCCTTATGCTGAAATAGCTAAAGCACAGCTTAAGGATGCAGAACTGCAGGAGTTGTTATCGAACGATGATACTACTCTCAAATTGAGACAGCGAAAAATTCCTGGTACCGATGTTTTATTAACATGTGACATCAGTACAGGTAAGAATAGGCCATTTCTACCGGTAAAATATCGCAGGTTGGCTTTCAACAGTGTACATAATCTGTCACATGCTGGGCCAAAATGTAGTGCTAAACTAATTTCGGAAAGATTTGTATGGCCACGAATGAAGTCTGACTGCAACAAATGGGCTCGCAGTTGCCTGAACTGTCAAGAATCCAAAGTAGGAAGACACACTCGTTCACCCCTCAAATCCTTCAAACAAACAGAGCGGTTCAAAACGGTTCACATGGATCTGGTAGGCCCATTGCCACCATCCCAAGGACACAGATACCTGTTGACGATAATAGACAGGGCAACACGATGGCCGGAAGCAATCCCTCTACACGAGATGTCAGCTCCCACAGTAGCTGCAAGGTTATACGATACCTGGATTGCGAGGTATGGCGTACCAGAAGTCATAGTCACAGACCAAGGTCGCCAATTCGAGAGCTCGCTCTTTAAAGAGCTGGTAAATAAGCTTGGTGTTCAACACAGTCATACCACAGCTTACCATCCTCAAGCCAATGGCAAAATTGAGAGATGGCATAGAGCTCTCAAAGCCTCCATCATGTCTCATGATACCAAGAGATGGGTAGAAATACTTCCTACCATCCTCTTAGGCCTTCGATCTGCCCTACAAACCGATACAGGTCACTCTGCAGCGCAATTAGCATTTGGCGAAGAGCTACGCCTCCCAGGGGACTTCTTCACAGAATCAAAAGAAGTTAGCCCCGAAATCATGGTACAAAATATCCGAAATGATGCCAACAACTTCTTAAAACAGGCAGCTCTCCATGGCCAGCCAAAGATTTACGTCTCAAAACACTTGGCCAATACGTCACACGTATTTGTTAGAGACAAAAAAATGAGATCTGCGCTGGAGAAACCATACGTCGGTCCTTACAAAGTAGTATCACGAGATGAGAAAAACTTCGTGATACTCATAGCAGGCAAACCTCGAACAATTTCAATCGACAGATTGAAGCCTGCTTATGTGGTAAGTGACGACAAAAGAATTAAAAGGATACATAAGGAAGGCACAGAAAATATACAGACCGATTCACCAATAAACACAGAAGAATCCGTCGAGAAAAGTGAGAAAAATACCTCACTAAAGAAGGTATTGAAAAAGTCAGTAAGATTTGCGGACAATGTTACAACTAAAACATTTGATCCCGAGGCCCCCTTATGCCCACGTAAAAGAGGCAGGCCCCCTGGCAGTAAAAAACGCAAAAATTCCCGACCTTCTCGCACGTCTGAGAGGTTAATGCGAAAATAAATAAAATTTACTCCCGAAAAAGTAATATCCGCTACGAAGTTAAAACCCGCCTAAAAATATGCGAGGAATATCGGAACTCCGTGAGACAAAAGAAACTCCGGAGATAAGCGAACGAGGAATGCCAACAAAAAGAAGAAGACAGGAATAAACAAATCCACGTGCAATACGGAAACAAAATATTGCAACGTGCGTTTACCGTTAAACGCAAAGTTTATCTCTACGACGTGACGTCACAAACGGAGATTCCTTTGTAGTAGAAAATTCGAAAATTATATTCACTGAACTTATTTCAGGCATAACTCTGCTTAAACCGATCAGAACTTAACCGGAAAACTTATATACGGCCGAGAATTTTAAGCGCTATCCCCTCTACATGTCGAAAGAAGATACGGAAATAAATAAAAGTAACTGTAATGGTAAATCGAAAAATGATGTAAAATCACCCATTTCAGAACCGCCAGAATACTTGGACGTGTCTTCTGATATTTTTGCTTCCTCTTTTCCCATAATAATTCTATGTCTCTTCCACGACCTTTCCCAAAATCCGCCACCTCCCAACTCACCCGGAAAACTGCTGAGCCTTCACAGACTCAGCAGAAGACCGAGCAGAAGTCCGAGCTGGACCGGATAGAGGAGGAGCTGCTTATGGACACGGCTCCTCCGGTAGACAAAGTCCTAGGGGAGATGACCACTCTGCTTCCTCCCATCATTCCCCCTCCTTGGTCACCCAAGGAATCAGTTCCGGAACCACCGAAGCCGGACCCGAAACCCGAGGAGACGATGAAGTTCCTGTTTACGGCAGAGAGGGCCGCGAACGAGAAGGCGAAGATGGCCACATGGACATCGGAGAGCTCAATCTCCCCGATGCTCAGAAGACCAGTCTTCAAACGTCCGCTGCCCCCTCACTCCCGTTATCACCCCTACGCCAGAACAAAATCTGTCCAGCCGAGGCGTAGGGGAGAGGACAGCCGGGCAGCCTATCTGGCCCGAATACACGCCCGTAGGGAATCCTACGAGTGCGTCAGGGCCGCAGTAGGAAGTGCCCTGGCTAAGTGGGAAGCCGATCAGAGGCGTAAGTAAAACCCGCATGTCCCCCAGGCCTTGCGCATTTTTGGTCATTTTTGCGGCGCAAACCTGGGGGGGAGTAGCTGTGGGGACTCTACGGTATGAAGTTAGGGGCTCGGACCCCTCGACGACAGTCACCGCCCCAAAGGGCAGGCTAACTTATCGACCTTGTGACGTTAAACAAAACACACAATTACGTTCGATCGTAATTACCGGCAAACACACGCAGGTAATGTACGAGTACGAATCATGATGTCATCCATCAATCAATGTCACGACTCGTACACAAACCGGCCAGCCGTTACCTACGATAGTAGGGGATGATGCGACCTGGCCGCCCTTATCAACGTACGTATTATATTACATACGTGTGTCTGTGTGTGTGCGCCAGAACCCGTATAAAAACTCTCAGAACCGGCTCTAAAATCACCAGTGTTCGGTTTGGTTCTGGCTTACCCATACGCTTGTATGAAGTAGCTGAACACGCTTAAATTCTGTTGAATTTCCTTCTGGTGAGAATATCTCTCACGACAAGGTATTCCACAAATTTATTTATTTATTTATTTTTTCAGATCCTAATAATAATAAATGATTTTTTTTTTTAATAAAAAAATTTTTCTTTGAATGTTTTACAGTTTGCTCGGTTTTAAAATATTTTCGAAAAATAAGGTATTTAGTTACTAGCGAGAAATAATAAAAACTGAGAAAGTAGCCAACCCATATGAGAAATTTATTGAGATGTGCGAGAAATTCAAGTTGCAAGTACGTACGTACAAAAGATAACTTTTTGACTTCGCATCGAAATTCTCTACTTTCTGTTTCCATCAAGGCGTGTAAAAAGCATACTTTTGGGAAGGGTGTTGCAAAAAAATATAAATAGAATAGAAACTTCTAGGTAGATTTCGTAGAATCTACCTATTACCGATCAGATGGCATGTCACGACTTCGGGAAAATTTTACCATAGTTTTTTTGATCATGGTCCGCGGACCATAAAATCACCCTCCCCTAAAAAGTTTATACATAATATATATTATATATATGAAAAACAGAAAGTAAAGTGATGGACTTTTTTTTTGAATTATGTACATTCATTTATTTATACCAGAATGAAAGGACCTATATCTTGCTCTTTCTGTTACTAACGTTGATATTTTTTCATAGAAAGCTATTTAATTTTTCACTTTTAGGTCACCATATTATCTGTGGAATTTCAAAAAAACTTTTTTTTTAAATGTTGGAAAAGTATAAGCAGAGTTTGTATGTCGGCTTGTGTAAATCATGAAACATAATCGTTTCCGTCCCTCAAGTTGATGCTACTCTCTTTTACAACACCTCAAAAACAAAATTTTGTACAATAAAATGTTTTACAGGTTCAACTACAAAACTATCGGGCTTTTGAAAAATATGTATATGATTTCAATTGCAGAAAATTTTATGGGTAAACTTTTCACATGTGATAAAATTTTCTCTAGAATTATTCCTTAGGTAAAAAAATTACGAAAAAAATTACGAAAACAACTATGAAGTATGGTTTCAAACATATTGGGGAAGAAAGAGGAGTATCAACTTTAGAGGTATTTACATACTCGGTGCTTTGGGTGCTTTGCAAGGTGCAAAAGATGATAAGTAAGTAGGTAACAGTCTAAATAAGAAAAGTAAAAAAAAAAAAGATAAAAGTAAAAAAAAAAAAAACAATAAACAAAACTTTTACCTGTTATCACAGATATAGCAGAAGCCTTAATATTAGGTATGTTCTTTAGCGTTATGATATCAATATATGTCACAATTAAAATACTAATATGAGAAGATATCGAAATAAACAGGAACATTTGTAGACCAGACAAAATATAAACGAATGTATCCTGAAAAGAAAAATAAACTGATGAATAAAATTAACAAGCAAGAAGGAATAAATGATCGCCTCCATCCATCGCAGAACATATGATATGAAAAACTTTGTTTTGAATTTCAACTTACTGGCGAAGGATCGCAGGAACCATAAAAAAATAATAACATAGCAACGGCAGTTGAAGTACAAATTTGAATTTTTAAATACATCAGACAAGATCGAATGGTTAACCACCGAAATAACAGCACACACAGCGTAATGATGCAGAGAAAAAAACATAATGTACAACCAATCATCACCACCAAGTGGTATTTTTTATGAATATCCACATCGATCTGGAACATACATGTTTTTAAATAAATTATAAATCAAACAAAATATTTTCACTCGGTATTCCGAAATATTAAGTCGAAAATTGAGAGAGAAGTTTCTAAAAAGTCAAGATACAAAAGTTATTATCAAATTATAAGGAAAAAAAAAGAAAAAAATGTTTTATAGTTTTTTGAGAAATTTTTTCGTAAATAAGTGTAAGAAATGCTCAGAGATTAAGATCGTGGCAGTACCTGGTAGACTTTCGGTTGGATCGAAAAAAAATGAGAATGAGCCAAAAAATAAATAAAATAAAAAATTTAAGTAATTTCAAAAAACGAATAAAAATGCTCTAAAAAAAATAATTCTTTTAAAATTTCTCTAGTAAAATCTAATGGAATTAAAATAAAACAAAAAAGCTTTATCATAAATTAATAATTTAAAAAAAAAATAGAACTGACTTAAAAAAAATGCACTAAAAAGAAAAAAATAATCCTTTTAAAATTTCTTCAGCAAGATGTAGGTTTAGGGACTGCGGAATTACTGAAGTCGGTGCTCTTTTCCTTACCATGTAAGCTTTATACGTCAATTCCATAAAATTCTATGACAGAACCTTTTGAACAGTGCTAACTTCAATAATTTCGCTCCCTAAATCTACATTTTGCAGGAGAAATTTTAAAAGGATTATTTTTCTTATTCCGTCATATTTGGATAGACTAGAAATTCGTCCATGTAAATATTACGAAACAATTAACGGCGAATATTTCACAAGTGAAATATTCACCCTTACCTTTTTATAATGTTTGGATCAAATATATTAAATAGGTTTATTATCATTTTATGTATGTTATTTTTATATTAATTTTTTTGTTGTTTATTATAATATAATAAGTATATATAATATTTATTACAGATTGGTGCCTACCAAATATGTTGACAAAAGTAAAGTCAGCATATCTGTTAGTCTAATACTGTAAATGTACAGTTAAGTACATTCTCACTAGTAGACATTTTGTAAAATTAAACAAGTGACCTGGTAAAACAATTCTCAACCAGAAATTACTTCTTTTGATTCTCTTAATGACCAAACTAGTCAAATCTAAAACTTAATAGTTTATCCTAGCTAAGATGAACACCAACAGGAAAACAATGTGTATAGTGTATAAGATTAAGATATTAAGTATAAGTGTTTTATGATATAGTTTGTGAAAATATAAAGTATTGTAACCATACATATTGTGGGTATAGGTGTCGGAAGGTTTGCGTGTTCAACTATTGATGATTGTGTATGTGAGCCTAGCTCAGTATTTAAATTTGGCAGTACCGACAAAGTAAAGCTCATCGTCACACATATAATGAGATTAGGTCTAATTAAACTAAAGACCATTATTATTTTATAAACCATTACGATACATTGAGAGTCTTAAGTGACCTCTGTATTTAAAAGAATAAAATAATACGAAGTGAATCTTCTAAATTTGTTTCGTTAGGTCTCTAAACTGGTTTAGAAACATATTATTCTTTTTAGTGCATTTTTTTTCTTGAAGTCAGTTCTATTTATTGAAAAAAATTATTAATTTACCATAATGATTTTTCATTTCATTTTAATTTCAGGTTTTACTGAAGAAATTTTAAAAGAATTATTTTTTTTGTAGAGTAAATTTTTTCTTTATTTGTTTCTTCAAGTTGGTTAGATTTTTTGATGAAAAAAAATTTTTATTTTGTTTTTATTTTTTTTCTATATTACTTACTTTAAAATTAATAGTTTTTTATTTAAATATAATTCCAAAACTACCTCATCGATTCTAAAAAAAAAATATAATGGGACCACCATAGGGTTATCCTCTATCATTTAAAAAAAGTTTACCCAGGTTGAGAAATTATGCAGGAACAAAAAAAAAAAAACATATATACCTATTGATCCAATTGATAACCTCCTTCTTTTTTTGATGCTGGTTAAAAATAGTGTTTAGTTCCTGTCGAATGGTACGTATGCAATGATCAAAAATTTTTGACTTTTTAAGAGTGTGGGGACTCAATGGTATGAGACTAGGGGCTCGGACCCCTCGACAACAGTCGCCGCCCCAAAAGGCAGGCTAACTTATTTGTCTATATGACGTTAAACGAAAACACAAAATACGTTCGATCGTAATTACCTACAAGTACGTGCAGGTAATATACGAGTACCGAATTGTGACATCACCAAACAATGTCACGATCCGTACACGAACTGGCCAGCCATCTCTTATCATGGTAGGGGATGATTCGAACTGGCCGCCCTCACTAACGTACGTATTTTCATACATACGTGTGTTTGTGTGCACGCGAGTAAGCCATATAAAAACCACCCAAACCAGCTCTAAAATCACCAGTGTTCGGTTTGGTTCTGGTGTAGGGGAGAGGACAGCAGGGCTGCCTATCTGGCCCGAATGCACGCCCGTAGGGAATCCTACGAATGTGTCGGGGCCGTGGTGGGGAGCGCCCTAGCTAAATGGGAGGCCGACCAGAGGCGTAAGTAAACCCGCACATCCCCCAGGCCTTGCGCATTTTTTGATCATTTTTGCGGCGCAAAAACTGGGGGGAGTAGCTGTGGGGACTCAATGGTATGAGGCTAGGGGCTTGGACCCCTCAACGACAGTCGCCGCCTCAAAAGGCAGGCTAACTTATTCGTCTATATGACGTTAAACGAAAACACAAAATACGTTCGATTGTAATTACCTACAAGTACGTGCAGGTAATATACGAGTACCGAATCGTGACATCACCAAACAATGTCACAATCCGTACACGAACTGGCCAGCCATCTCTTATCATGGTAGGGGATGATTCGACCTGGCCGCCCTCACTAACGTACGTATTTTCATACGTACGTGTGTTTGTGTGCACGCGAGTAAGCCATATAAAAACCACCCAAACCGGCTCTAAAATCGCCAGTGTTCGGTCTGGTTCTGGCTTACCCATACGCTTGTATGTAGTGGCTGAACACGCTTAAATTCTGTTGAATTTCCTTCTGGTGAGAATATCTCTCACGACAAGGTATTCCACAAAGAGGATATAATATTATTTTCGTCATACTTGAGGCAATAATAGGATTAGAGGTAGATACAAAAACAAATTTATTTATAAAATTTCAAATAATTTGAGTGTTATGAACAAAAAAGTGAAAGAAAAATGACGAAACTTTATTTGGAGAAATTAGGTCGAGAAACATGTTTTCAAATATCAAAATATAATAAAATTTTATGCTGCTTTTTGAGATGGTAATAAAAAGTAATTTTTCAAAGCGAGTGATATTATTTGCAAAAAACTGACCATGCCAAATTTGAAGGCCTTCTCCAGGGAAATTAAAATATTTTTGATTCGAAACCAGACGTCTTATTGTTAGTCAAATATCTGCGTCGGTTTTAGAAACGAAAGAAAAATGATTAAATACAATCCTGCTAGAAGGGTTTCCGTTCAATGTCTCTTGAGCTTTTCGATTTTCATTTTTTGTCATTAATTTTATGTTTTGAGGAAGTTAATGAGATGGCAATGGTTACAGACTCTATTGTTTTACAAAAAATAAAAATTTTTATCTAATTATTACTTATTAGAGCTTACTGGAAATATAAATTGTCAGAAAATGCTTAGTGTATCGATTTATAACGAGTGAAACATCGGGAAACTTAAACAGCTGGATTCAGGTATGACATATTTTGAGTTAATATATGTATAGGCCTCTATATACATTTTCACCAAACAAATAATTATGAAGTTCAACGCTATTGGCAATCGTCGAATGAAAACTTGAGGAATAAATTCTCGTCACAACTGACTTTTTTTTAAATATAAATAAATATAACTAATTATTTATTGATGCAATTTTATTTGTTTAGAAATCATAAAGTATGAACTTGGATGAAATTTATCCGATTATATTGAAAATGGAAGCTTTCAGAGAGGAACTATCTATAAATTTAAATAAACGGAAATTTAGAAAAATTTCTTCAATTACCTAATTCTAAGTTATCCCGAGGTCACCATAAATGAGTTAAAAAAAACAACAATCATATTACTTTACGTTCAAGACCTTAAAAATTATTAGCATCGATATTAGTACAATGAAATTATGGTAAATTTCAAAGAATTCCATAATTCTGAATTCCTTCAAGTATGTAATTTAAAAATAGATGGAATGAAATATAACTATTTTATACCTCGGAAAAATTTAGTTGTCCAATAAGGTAATCACTACTTAGGATGTAGCCTGCAGGAGAGGCTACCATAGAGAAATTCCTCCAACTCTCTCCACATTTGTTTATTGAGAAATTAATATTGCATTCTAGCTAAATGGTAATCTTTCATTAAAAAAAAAAAAAATGTCTTCGATTAATTTTTTTTTTTTCAGAAAATAACATTTTTATAATGGTTACGTCTACTTAGATCGTTATAGAACTGAGTTAGAATTCCATTAAGTCGGAGTAGATATCGAAATTTCAATTAAAAAAACTAGTGGTGTTACGGCATTGAGGGGATGCGAACCTATACTATGCACCCACACCTTGACAGGCTATTGGCGGCGTCGTAACTGTGTGGCAGCATCGGCACTATTTTATTCTGTATGTTGTTGATTTGAATCCGCATTCTGTCAACCTACAGAAATGGTAACTGTTATGTGACTGAAGCGCACTTCTCTAAAGGTTCGCACACTCCCCTCTACAGAGTGGCATTGAGTAATGATGACGTAAACCTGTACTGCGGGTTTGTCAGTTTCCCATATAGCAGTAGCCTAGCTCCGCCTTCTGTATGTTGTCATGCTGAAACCATGGCCGCAGCACTGAGGGGGAGTGACTGTGGGGATGTGAACCTATTCTATATGCCCGCACCTTTACAGGCTATTGGTAGAATCGTAGCCATGTGGTAGCATCAACATTATTTTAATCTGTAGGTGGCCGGTTTGAATTCCTATGCTGGCAACCTACAGGCGTGTTATCACATCATGGCTGTGATCAAGAATTGAATTAATAATTGATAATTGATAATAATTGATGGCCTCTGAGTTTTAAATGGGGTATCAATCGCTATAAATTATCAGTTCAGTTCATAATCGAAGCTCATCCCCAAAACTAGCATTGGTATAGGTAATCTACGAATATATTTTCTGTATTATCAGTATTTTTCTTGAAAATTAATTTCAAATCCACTTTTGGCAAACATTTCACATATCACCATACTCTTTTCACTAACTGCCCCACCAAGCATATAAGTTATTACCAGAGGCAAAATTATGTCATTTTTGGTGAGGTTGCCATCTCCAAGCCATAAAATTTAGACCTGTCATTTGAAGTGCATTAGGAATATGATGTTTCACACGAATTTTTGGTCACAACTGTTTTATTTGAGGAGATAGAAATTTTTTTTGTAATAAATAAAATTGTAGAAGGTCTAAGGAATGAAATGAGCTTAAAATCAAGAATTTTGAGCCGTTAGAACTCAAGAAAATTCTAGAAGATGATACAATTGTTCATCAAATTGGTGTGATTTAATACTAATTCAATGTTATTTCTAAACTTAACACTAAAGACAATTAATTATAAAACTAAAAAATTGTAAATTTTTGAAAATAATCAGTTATAGTTAGTTGTATCAGGAAGGGGAAAAATGACCAATAACATTGTGGAATGCGGCCATCCCCTAAATTCAAAATTTAAAAAACTTTTCGTATTTTTCCCTCAATAATAAAATAAAATTAAAATTAAAATTACACACTAAAACGCCGTGAGCGTCTCCGGCTAGGCTAAACTCTTAGCCTAACTACGTAGCCTAAACGTTTTTTCCCTCTCTTTTACTTTCAATCTTTTCATTACCACCATTTTATTTTTAGTGGTGGCAATGACATTATACAACCTCGGTTGTCGGAAAATCCCCTGCCATTTTGTTCCGAATTATATTTTTTTCTGTACTCTAATATTTTACTATGAATCTTGTAATATTCATCCTTCGTTTTGTCATCGACCATCGAGGTCGATATATTTTTTTCGTCAACATTTTTGTAAAGATGAAATTTTTAATACATTTTTATTTTTTTATAATGGTTTAATTTTATATTTGCGGGCATCGGGCCCGCTCAAGGCAATCATTTGAGGTAAACTCAGGCTGCTCTTTTTGAAAAAGACGCCTTCTCGGACACTCAGCTATGAGGTAAATTTCTTTAATTCACCTTTTTTCTTCCTCCCTGTTGCATGGTATAAAGTGGTTCAATCGATCACCTGGCTAGCTGAGCAGGTCTTGGGGCCCTTAACTCGCATCTTCACCGAATTCTGTTGGTGGAGATGCTCGTGGAACACTCAATGGAGTGGTTTTTTAATTATGGGAAAATTATGTTGGGCTATGTATTGGGTTGGATTAAGCCACTCAGGGTCGCATACCACAACATAAAATTAAATCAACTTGATGCATAATTTCACTGTCTTCTTCAATTTTCTCAGCTTCTAATCGCTCAAAGTTCTTATTCTAAAGTTAATTTTATTCATTATAGCCTCCTCTAAAATTTAATTTATGATGAAAAAGGAGCTATCTGGTTAAATAAGGGAATTATGGTCAAAAATCTGAATGAAAACTCGTATTTCCTATGCTTTTCTTAATGGTATGTATGGATTTAATGGAGTGGGGGTAGCTGGCCTCACTGAACATCCAGTAAAATGTAGCATATTGTGCCTCTAGTAATAATTCATATTATGCTCGTTGAGTTTCCCTGCCAAAGGATTGTTTTTTGTTTGATAAGGTCTCAGTTGGTTTTGGCAGAAGCTAATATCTGGTTTAGTACACACCATTATATGCATTAAATAACCAATATATTAATATTTTTATGTGCCAACTAAACATTAAACTTCCAGAAAACGCCAGTCATAATTTTCATTGCTTTTTATTTATTTGAGCATTGAAAATAATTCTCGAGTCAAGTTGTGAAAAAATGTCCATCACCCAATTTTTACCAATGTTTTATGCGTGAATTGTAAGAGAAGGGGTAAATAATAATGGCAAAAAGAGTGGAAGGAGAAAATGGTAATGAAAAATAAAGGGGTGGTAATGTTGTTTTGTTGTTTACAGAACAAATACGAAAAAGAAAGAAAATGATAAATGAACAACTCTTAATTTTTTTTTTATTCATTTTCAATGCCCTGTTAAAAAGTGTGGAACCTGTGAATTTTTTTAATTTTTCCTTTTGATTAAATTTGTAAGTAGTACTTAGTTACCTGCAGTACTGAAAATAGCAATTAATACCTACGCGAAAATTTTTTCTTAATATTTTTCACAGTATTTTTAGCACATTAATTCAACTAACCGAATTACCCTATTAATATTCGATGAAAAAAACGAAACAATGTTTTCAGTACCTACAGCCGTTTTACTAATCTACTGAAACAACATGAAAAATGTGAGGTACCTAAGATAGAGATATCGAGAACACCTCTTCATTATACCCATCAATTTTAAGGAAAATGATAAAATGAATAACTTATGGGACATGTTTTTTGATTTATCAACATAGGCCACTCAGGTTAAACAACTACTTATAGGTAAGTATAGGTATTACCCAATTCGAGATAGCGTTTCAAAATAATTACCATTTTCAAATCGGACGAAAACAATGCAAACATGCCCGAACAATTACCCGAGCACTGGATCGCATTATTTGGTGGCATTACCGGCTGTCGCACACACATATCCAGATTCCAACTTTGTCCAAAACTGGAAACAGTTCCGCAGCAAACGCTTTTGAAAAGTGGTAACTGAAATTTCACGTCGATCACAAACCAACTGGAGTTCTGACTTTGTTTTTGCAGCGAATCCGACACCAAAACATGAAAGATGGCCGACGATAATTTATACATTTGTTCGCCATTTTTTCTGTCAAATTCGAACGCAGAAAAGTAAACAAGATTTTTAAGTTGAAAGAATTTAATCCGATTTAACGAAGTGTGTGGGTACTTCGCTTTTTTTTTTTCCGATTCATGGCGGATTGCGTATGATTTTCTCTATTTTCCCCTTTGGCAATTTTAAATGTGTTACTGTAAAGAGTCGAGTATACGAATTTTACTAAGCCTATCGAACGGCTAGAACAGTGCGAAAACAAAATAAACTTTAAACACCGACTTTTTGACGCAAAAATTTCATAAAAATTTGACCGAAAATAATGATTATTCATGAGGTTTTCAAAACTGTCTGTGTTTTGCTTGAGATTTTATTTAAAGCTACACATTTTGGAATTTGCTGCATGATTAATATTCATATTCTCTGAATAATGGGAAGAGTTGGACATAAATATATTGTTGACCGACGCTATAAAACTGCATAGGCACCTAATCATTATCCATTAAGTAGATAACTACCAATGTGAAAGTGATACCTAAGTTTATTATAAGTACCTATTTATTATTTCAGTGAAGCTCCCTAACAGCCAAGGGCCAATTATAGGGGAGTATAATATGCACGTAGGTAAAAAACTACAAGAAACGAAGGGGAGAAAAACAAAAAATTATTATACTTATGTAGTCTAGTATAGCGCATAGCTAAGAGAGATGGCTATCTGATGAGGGAAGAGCAGAAACACCAGATAAGTTACTCATAATTACAGTGATTTTAATTAAATTCGCATAATTGGATCTAGTCTGGTAGAATATGTCCAACTAAGGAGACAGATTTATTATTTTCTTTTAGTGACTCATTATTCGATATTAGTACAGGAAAAACTGACACAAAATGACGGCTGTTTGACGTAAAAATTAAATCTTTCATGAAATTTTGCTCAAAATTCTATCTCCTCAGTATAACTGATTAAAAATCAGCCAAGTTCATGAAAATTCGTGCGTTGGAACACCGTTTTAGGCGTAGAGGGTGGGGGCGAAATCGAGGATAGATGTAATTTTACGTACTGAGTCGACTAAGTGGTATACTATGTATTTTTTCACGATGAATTGAATGAGACCAACCGTCGGTCACCAGGACTAATAGTTTACGAGTTATGATTAACACTGTATAGAAAAACATGATCGATACAGTCGATGGGAGTGAATATCGAAATCGTATCCACTTTCTACTGATAAAATTCACGTTTTCTGATATACAATCAAATTTTTATGAATTTGGCCTCCACCCCCATCACCAAAATGGTATTCCGACCCTTGAATTTTAGTGAACTTGGTAGATTTTCAATTTTACTGCCAAGATAGAATTCTGAGCAAGTTTATCAGCAAAATTTTCGAATTTTTGACACTACGGGTACAGTATGGAGTCAAATTTCATGTGTGACTTAGCATAGACAACATAAAATTTTTAGGGTGATTGTTGGGTCAATAAAATTTTGGTAGTTTCTAGAATGAATCCCAACATTCTATACTCGCTTTATGTACATAGGTAGTGTTTTCAAGGTGCTGTTCGTAAAATAAGTGTTCAGGTCCAGGAGTACAGCTAGATCACTTGTCTATTCTATACGATTCAAGGTTGTTAGATTTACCTAAATGCTAAAGGTTTTTTAGATAATGTTCATAAGGGAGTACTTATTCACAATGAGGGGGAGAAAATTCTTGTACCTATATTTATTAGAAAGTACGTAGAATTTTTACAAATGAAACATGATTTTTAGTACCAACTCGTCAAAATAATAAACAAACAAATAACAAAAACAACTTACGACTGCATCAGGCCATACTTAGATAGCAACTTCTCCGACAAATTTTTGTATATCAGGATCGAGACCTGAGCTGATTCATTGTTTGAGTACACTGATCCGTCAACTCGAATTGAAATATTCGGATGTAACTGGACGGATTGTCTGAAAATAGACATAGTTTCTTACAAATTTGTTACTGAAATTTGAATTTAAATTTGTTACTAAAAATTGGATTAAATTTGTAACTGAAATTTTGATTACTACAGTACCTACATCAACGTAAAAGCGAAATTTTATATGAAGAATTTTTAATAAAGAAAAGTTTTATGAGGTAATTGAGAAAAAATATTCAATCTTAATTGAGAATTTACCTAGTATTTAAATGCTTCATCAACGAAATGTCTCTAAAATTAGAAGATTTGGTGGAAATTTCAATAAGATAAATTTCTACTCAATGTAAGTATACTCACTAAGTTTTTTATAAGTAAATGAAAATTTCGGGAACTTATTCATTAAAATTTTGAGAAAATTACGACAGTTAGAAATTTTAAAGAGAATTTATACGATAAAAAAAATGAACGTTGGTTTCAAAAAGTCAATTCAGTAGGAACAAGAGATTGGTTGTAGGTTTTATTAAGTTCATATATGCAAACAAGAAAAGTTTTCTACTGCTTTTAATGCGTAAATTATCGCAATTCCTCAACAAATTTATTGAGAAATTATTCAGATCCAAATTTGGTTTGAAGGTTCATAAATTTTCTCGAAAAATCATAAAGAAATAAAATTGTGAACCTTTAGTTAGCCGGAAAAAGATCTCTTACAGAAACATTTTTTGAAACCACAACGTTCCACTCCAGAAGTAAATAGAAAGGTTTTAATAAAATTAAGTTTTGGTCTACCAGGTGAAATTTAAAATTTACTTTAAATTATTATTATGGACTAAGTAGGTAAATGTAATTTTTTCGTTAACGTTACTGTTTCTTGATGGTGTTTGAATGATAAAGCAATTTAATAGTGGCTATAAAAAAGTTTTGTTACAATTATAATAAATAATTCATTCAGTACACGAACAAATAATCAAAACAGAAAGAATTTGACAAGATTTTTTAACAAAAGTTTTAAATTTTCAGGCCATAAATTTTTAAAATTCGAGATAAGGCTTCATGGAAGTTGTATGAATGCTATTACGGTTTATGATAAAGTCGAGGGTCCAATAGCGAACGTATAATAACTTTTGGAAATAATTTACTCACCCTAGAATGAAACTGGCTCAAGTCCAAAAATACCACTTTTGCATTATTCATAACAAAATTTTCCTTTTGCTGCCTTCCATAATTTAGTAATGCTATTTCAAGTCCATTCTGCTTCGAAATTCAAATAAACACTAAATTCATACTATCTTATGTGGGTGAGTTTAAAAAAATTGGTTTGTGCAGAAGTAACTTGATTCCACTGTTTTCTAATTTATTCCCGCAGAATTATCTCATGTCCAAGATAAGCTACCTATTTTTGCACTCACATTTTCATTCAGTGATCAGTGCAAAAGTAACTTAGGTGAGACCTAACAAAATTCCGGATGATAATTCTGTTCAATACTATATCTCAAGTTCCTTAATTTGGAGAAAAATAAGAATTTCAATATTTTTGTGAAGAATGTCTACTTGGTTCCACTTATTGTTCCATATCCCACTGTAATAATGGAAAAATTTCAACATTCTGTACTTCCTTTTCGCTCTCCTGAAAAATAACATTTTTGGACTTGAGCTACTTTCATTCTAAGGTGACTTGATAATTAAGTACCTACTTAATTAGCAACTTTTAAATTACGTAGGTTGAATATATAAGAAAATACCACACTTACCCGACTGTGTGCGACAAATGATACTCAAACGAGCTTAAATTTGTGTTCACTCGATTTTTATTAAACATTGCTAATGAAGAGGTCCATTGTTTAATAAGTTCAGACAGTCCAAATGTTTCCTGTATTTCAAAAATTAATAAAGTCTCAAGTTACATTGTTGACAAAGATGGAAATACAATATTTCACTATTTTCGATATCGAAAAAATGCTGCACTCGTTCCAAGATTTCAATAAGTTTCATAAAAAGAGAGTTCTCAGTTAAACCCCAAAGTTGTAGTTCTGTAAAGTGATAAAAACTCAAAAAATTATAAAGTAAAATAATTTTTAGATTAAAAAAAAGCATAGGTACGACATAAACCCGATAATATCTTCAGAAGAAAATTTTTCATCAAAATCTAAAAGCTTAAAATTAGAAAATGTTTTCAAAAACTAGCTAATTACGTAGGTATAACCTAGCAAAAATTGCCAACAAATTAGTAAATAGAAATAGATCATGAAAATGATTGTGTCAAATTTTGTAGCCTTTCACTGAAAATTACATACAAGTTTTAGAGCCTAACATCAGAATTTAATTGGAACTATTATAAGTACCTATAGTCTGATCAGTCAGCACTAAAAATTATAGCACGTTAGATCATATTAAATATTTACTGCAAACTTTGTAATTATTGGTAGGAAATTAGGCATTTCTGAGTTATAAAACAGGAGTAGGAACAAAAATGGCAGTACCAGAAAAATAATTAGGTCATGTATTGGATTTTGTTTGGTAATAATATTGGAACCAAATTTCGTGACAATTGGACAAAAGTTACAATCTTTACTGTGGTAACAAGAAAATTAAATATAGGGTATATGATGTATGCAGAGTGTTCCAGTTTCTCCTTCTGTCCCTCATGGGTGTGATAGAACTCGTTCAGATAAAAAAAATAGTTCTTTTCACATGTGCTCTCGCTTCAAAATTGGGCTGGTTATAAGTCATTGAAAAAAGATGAAAGGGAAATTTTGGAAATATTAAAAAAAAAAACCAAAAACTTGCAAATCCTCCCGATTCACCCTAATCAAGTCAAAATTTCCCTTAACAAAAATGTCCTGATTTTACAAAACTGATTTTCAATGTGCCCTATGCAACTTGTTTTACACATGTACGTTTCTCAGGCGTTTCAAGTGCAATTCTGACTCAATCATAGTGAATAAACAGCACTTGTTTTTAGCATATTGAAAATACTTCTCGAGTCAGTTTATGAAAAAGTGTCCACCATCGAATTTTTACCAATGTTTTATGAGTGAAGAGTAAGAGAAGGAGTAGATAACAACATAGTAAAAAAATGGAAGGAGAAAATGGTGATGAAAAATAAAATCGAGGTGGTAACGCTGTTTTGTTGTTTACAGAGCAAGTACGAAAATGAAAGAAAACAAAAAATGAGCAACTCTTTATTTTTTAAAATTTTTATTCATTTTCAATGCCTTCCTCTTATTCTTAGAAAGTGTGAAACCTATGAACTGATTTGTTTTTTGATTTTTTTGAAAGTTGCCCTTTCATCTTTTTTCACTGGCCTATAACTCGGCCAACTTTGAAGAGAGAACATAATATGTGAAGAGAATTGTTTTTTTTTTGTCTGAACCAGTTCTATTATACTACTGCGGAATAGGAAGAGAAACTAGTACACCCTGTATATTCATTAGTACTTATATGTGTTATATCTACAAAAGAATTTGAGCTTTTAGGGTTGAAAATTTTTGGGTTATTAGGAAATAAAAAACATACCAATCTTCACCCCTAAGTAACTTCATAAGATCAAAATAAATTAATAGGTACGTAAGTAGATTTTCATGGAAAAGTCGTATATAAAAAGTATCGATGCATCTATATTGTAGACGAATGAGTGCAGTTAATGGATAAGTACGTACTTACTTGAATGTAAGAAATGAAAACTTTTTCTTATTAAAAACTAGTAAACACTTTTGTTTTGCTCGTGTCGTATAATTATTATATACCTTCAAATTCAAAATGGACATCGGATTTTGCAGCAGCACGTCTATAATCTTGTAGAAATAAACGCTCGATTGGCGAAAATCCTGCCACTTATAGGTTTTTACAAAAAAATGGTAAACGGTTTGCAGAAATTGTAAAATCGGCTCTCCTTCTCCAGACAGCAAATTGGCGCCTCGACGAGCAATCAGCCACTGGCACAACGCATTCAATGTGTTTGCTGCGGTGACAGCGTCATTTTGATATCCAAGAATCATTTTACGAAACTGTCATCAAAGGAACATCCGCTTATGAATAGAAAGAGTTAGTCACGTGGTTCTTTTATTTCGGTGCGCATGATCTACACAAACATTTAGGCTAAGCTCGTCGAGAAAAATCACTTACATTTTTGGTAATGCTGGAAAAATCGTGGGAAATGCATTTAGAGTGATCCGGTGGGTCCCATTCGGCTCTCTTTGAGTCGACCATAGAACAAAGACGACTCACAGTGTCCGTTGAATAATTATCCGGGCATTCTTGAAGCGCCACTATTCCTGCGCCGGTTTCCAGCCACAAATCTTGTTTTTGACAATACGGCGTTCGTTCCTTGTCCAGAACATCGATTCGAACACTAGCCGAGTTGCACCAAAATATTTCCGATTTCTGAAACGCGAAAATTCAAAATAAGTTCTACTGGAGTTTTCAACGTCTTTTTTTCTTTATTCCAATCTCCGACCATTGCCGAGGATCTTTCCACGAGGGTATTTATAAGAGAATGTATTCTCTGTAATATTAATCTTTACTAAAAATAAGTACCCATATTAACATTTTCAGCCTCCGACGTGATATTGCCGAGCGTCTGAAAGTTATTTCAGGTTAAAACGTGGAGTTTTCCGTAAAAAGCTGGAACATTTATTGTCTCGAGTCAAAGGTCTCATTTGTTGAGAAAAATAATTCATAAATTTTCCAAGAAGTCAAGCGCAATCATTTAACATTTGCGCTGGAGGTCCACGTGGCGTAGTGATTACGTAAAGGTCACTGAAACCCGACCATCCCCCACCTTCAAATTCGACACCAAGCATATCTTTCAGATGTTAGAAAAAATGGCCAAGTATATAGTCGACATCCAATTGAAACAAAAATTGAAAAAACTTTTCAGTTATTTCGTAGACATTTTATTTGAATTGTAAGCCAAAAAATTTCTAATATCAAATAAAAAAAAAAAAGGTTGCTTAGCAAGAAAATTTAACATCAAAATTATATCGCATATTCTATTTTTTCTCATAAAATTCGTGAAAAGTTTTCCAAAGAAAAAAGCTGAAATTCTGGATAAATATAACTAATTACTAGAATTCGAGTAAAATTTATTTACCTATTTATTTTTTAAGTACAAAGTTATGAGGAATAGAATCCACTTTTCTTTTCAAAAGTAAAGTGTTTAACAATTGAGGTGTGGTGCTCCTGAATATAAAAAAATAATTCATCTCATCAACTTTTTGGTTTCAAACAAATAATTTAAAATCAAATTATAGGCTCTGCACAATGGTGTTTGCTATTACTTTCAAAATTTTTGTATTCATAAAAATTAGGTAAGAAGGTAGGTACTATAACGCAAATGGGCAGTAAAATATTTTTGTAAAGTAACATGAGCAGCTGCTCTAAAGAAAAAATATAATGAGAAATCAAGAGGTAAAAATTTTTTAATTTGATGTTAGCTGCATTATCCCAGTCAAAGAATGGTTTCTACACGCACACCTCTTCTGGAACAGTTTTTTGTATTAAGGGATTTGTTTGCAGGTGTTTGAAGATGAATATATCAGATGTCCTCGAATCTAGGAGGTGAGCTAACTGCACGGAATCAAAAAACGTGTCCCTTATTTCGAGTTTTTGTAAATATTTTAAAAACATTTGGTCACGGGCCAAAAAGGTGAGATTCACAGAAATAAACTTCACTAACCTCCCTCCCACTTGAATTAAATTGACAACATTTTTTCTAATTTCAACATCCGGTGAACCAGGTACTATGAATAAAAACACTGAAGTACTGCACCAAGTAATAAAGAGAATTACAGAGAGATTTTTATCCCATATAATGATAATACCAAAGGGAAGGAATATAAGACAAATAATAATAATTAAACGTAGTAGACTGGTACTTAGTAAATCAGTGTTGCTAACTAGTACTCAAACAATTTAATATTTTCCAACAGAAAAAGAAACATAGTAATAAAAGTTCTTTGGTTCAGAAAAGCATTGCTTTTTGCACATGACTATTGTTTTAACAAAGGAGCTTATGGAACAATGGTTGGTTCTGAAAGTCTATTCTCGGTACCGTCTCTATGGGAAAATACCTAATAATCAACCCCCCTAGATATACGATAAGACTTGATAATCTCGTCTAACTTACCTACGTCTATTTATTAATTAAAATAAAAGAATCAAAACAGCTGATCGAAAAAAGGAAACATGTCAAAACACGGCAAGAAGACGCCAATATTTGCCTATGAAAGAGGAACAGTCGTGTGGACATTTGATTTCAGTGCAATTTTTATGACAAATATTTAGTACCTGAAAACTTATACATGACTATATATATCTATATAGGTATATAAAATATACTGTAAATATATATATATATGCATATAGTAACTCTGAAGATTTGCTGTTCGTGAGGGTAGGCTACGTCGTTAATTAAGCTTTTCGGTTCGTAAACAATTATGAAATTAGCCTGCCTTCGTATTAGTCGACTGATTTCCATTTGACGAAGCTCTTGCAAAGACAAAAAATAAAAGTAAGTTCCATTTATGGGGTTCGGAGAGCAGATTTTAGGGAAATAATTCGTAATAACTTGAAGCCTGTATCAATGATTTTCTGCTCGAAATATTTTCGATTTTTTTTTTTTTTTTCTATTTTTTGGTACGTTTTGGTACGAAATGCTGAAAGATAAATACAAGAAATTCGGTTACGGTTTCAGCGTCACGTGAGATTTACATTTCGTTCCAAAGCGGTCGTAAATCAATCAATATAAAATGTCGACAGAAACGCAGAAGTGGCGACAAAATTAATTTTCTCGAATTTTCAAAAGCCGAGCAAAAACGCGAGAAAATTGTTCAGGCCTACACTACGTTCGCTACTGTTTTTTATTTACCTATTTTATTTTTCATCTCGTTGGTAATTTTAATTTTCCGGATGAAGATACGGCTAGTTTCGAAATCGAGATGACTTCGAGCATTTCAAGAGAGGGTGCACGCATTCTGTAGGAATGTGGAATTTTGAAAGTGAAAAAGAACAGCTCGAAATGAATCGTCCTTAATTTTTTATTTCAAAATGAAATGATGGGCGTCTTGAAACGATAATTTATTTGCAATAAAATATGAAACGAAAAAAGGTGTACAAAAAAACTCTTGCGCAGCAACCTTCGCAAGAAAAAGTAGATTTTCTTCGATTAAAAATCACCTATATCGCCAACATTCTTCTAATAAAGCAATATATAAAATATTCATATTTTTTGCAAAAAATTATTAATATCCCACAATTGCGATGGATGCGATAAAATATACTGATTAAGTTCCATGTTTTCAAAATATTTTAGGAATGCGTCAAAAATCATTATCTTATGTGAAATGAAAAATTATTCCAAGTTTCAACAAGCACAATTTTAAGAAATAATTCGACGGTTTTCTTGCATGCAGTGACGAGAATTTGCGATAACCTAAGTTATTTTTTATTTGAAAAAATGTTCGTTACGAATGCAACAGAAATGCAGGAACTTACTTGGACGTTATGGACGTACAATATACTTCCTCCGAGATATAAATCTTCATAATATAAATGTGAAACATTCATTTTCACCAATTCTTCATTCTGAATCCACGTATAACTTAATCCATCGAAATAGTTTCTCGGTAAACATTGAATACTGACATTTGCTCCCTGGAAAATACAAATACAATTTTCAATCTTCTTAGCAAATATGGTTTCGATAGAATCACTGAACAAAAATGTGGAATACCTTGTCGTGAGAGATATTCTCACCAGAAGGAAATTCAACAGAACTTAAGCGTGTTCAGCCACTTCATACAAGCGTATGGGTAAGCCAGAACCAGACCAAACACTGGCGATTTTAGAGCCGGTTTGGGTGGTTTTTATACGGCTTATTTGCACGCACACAAACACACGTACGTAGGAAAATACGTACGTCAGTGAGGGCGGCCAGGTCGCATCATCCCCTACCGTGATAAGAGATGGCTGGCCTGTTTGTGTACGGATTATGACATTGTTTGGTGATGTCACGATTCGGTACTCGTACATTACCTGTATGTACTTGCAGGTAATTACGATCGAACGTATTTTGTGTTTCGTTTAACGTCATATAGACGAATAAATTAGCCTGCCCTTTGGGGCAGCGACTGTTGTCAAGGGGTCCAAGCCCCTTACCTCATACCGTTGAGTCCCCACAGCTACTCCCCCCCAGTTTTTGTGCCGCAAAAATGACCAAAAATGCGCAAGGCCTGGGGGACATGCGGGTTTTACTTACGCCTCTGATCGGCTTCCCATTTAGCCAGGGCGCTCCCTACTGCGGCCCCAACGCACTCGTAGGATTCCCTATGGGCGTGCATTTGGGCCAGGTAGGCAGCCCTGCTGTCCTCTCCCCTACGCCTTGGCTGGCCGGTTTTTGATCGGACGTAGGGGTGATGACGGGAGTGAGGGGGCAGCGGACGTTTGAACGTCGGCTTCCTAAGCATCGGAGAGTTGGAGTTCTCCGATGTCCAGGTGGCCATCTTCGCTTTCTCATTTGCGACCCTCCCTGCCGTGAACAAGAATCTCATCTCCTCGGGTTTTGGGTCCAGATTCGGTGGTTCCGGAGTTGGAACCGATTCCTTGGGGGACCGGGGAAGAGAGATTATTGGAGGTAGTGGAGTGGTCATCTCTGCTACGACTTTGTCTACCGGAGGAGCCGTGTCCATTAACAGCTCCTCCTCTATCTGGTCCAGCTCCGTCTTCTGCTCGGTCTTCTGCTGAGTCTGTGAGGGCTCAGCAGTTTTCCGGGCGAATTGGGAGGTGGCGGACTTCAGAATGGTTCGTGGAAGCAACATAAGAATAGGTTGTAGGAAAAGGAAGCAAAAATATCAGAAAACACGTCCAAGTATTCTGGCGGTTCTGAAATGGGTGATTTTACTTCATTTTTCGATTTACCATTACAGTTATTTTTCTTTATTTTCGTATCTTCTTATCGACATGTAGAGGGGATAGCGCTTAAAATTCTCAGCCATATGCAAGTTTTCCGGTTAAGTTATGATCGGTTTAAGCAGAGTTATGCCTGAAATAAACTCAGTGAATATAATTTTCAAATTTTTACTACAAAGGAATCTCCGTTTGTGACGTCACGTCATAGAGATAAACTTTGTGTTTAACGGTAAACCATCGTTGCAATATTTTGTTTCCGTATTGCACGTGGATTTGTTTATTCCTGTCTTCTTCTTTTTGTTGGCATTCCTCATTTGCTTATCTCCGGAGTTTCTTTTGTCTCACAGAGTACCGATATTCCTCCCATATTTTTTAGTGGGTTTTAACTTCGTTGCGGATATTACTTTTTCGGGAGTAAATTTTTATTTTCTTCGCATTAACCTCTCTGACGTGCGAGAAGGGCGGGAATTTTTTCGTTTTTTACTGCCAGGGGGCCTGCCTCTTTTACGTGGGCACAAGGGGGCCTCGGGATCAAATGTTTTAGTTGTAACATTGTCCGCAAATCTTACTGACTTTTTTTGGTGTTTTCTGTTGTGAGGTATTTTTCTCACTTTTCTCGACGGATTCCTCTGTATTTATTGGTGAATCAGTATGTATATTTTCTGTGCTTTCCTTATGCAACCTTTTGATTCTTTTATCGTTGCTTACCATATAAGCAGGCTTCAATCTATCAATTGAAATTGTTTGAGGTTCGCCTGCTATGAGTATCACAAAGTTTTTCTCGTCTCGTGATACTACTTTGTAAGGACCGACGTATGGTTTCTCCAGCGCAGATCTCATTTTTTCGTCTCTAACAAATACGAGTGACGTATTGGCCAAGTGTTTTGAGACGTAAATCTTGGGCTGGCCATGGCGAGCTGCCTGTTTTAGAAAGTTGTTGGCATCATTTCGTATATTTTGTACCATAATTTCGGGGCTAACTTCTTTCGATTCTGTGAAGAAGTCCCCTGGGAGGCGTAGCTCTTTGCCGAACGCTAATTGCGCTGCAGAATGTCCTGTATCAGTTTGTAGGGCAGATCTAAGGCCTAAGAGGATGGTAGGAAGTATTTCTACCCATCTCTTGGTATCATGAGACATGATGGAGGCTTTGAGAGCTCTATCCATCTCTCGATTTTGCCATTGGCTTGAGGATGGTAAGCTGTGGTATGACTGTGTTGAACACCAAGCTTATTTTCCAGCTCTTTAAAGAGCGAGCTCTCGAATTGGCTACCTTGGTCTGTAATTATGACTTCTGGTACGCCATACCTCGCAATCCAGGTATCGTATAACCTTGCAGCTACTGTGGGAGCTGACATCTCGTGTAGAGGGATTGCTTCCGGCCATCGTGTTGCCCTTTCTATTATCGTCAACAGGTATCTGTGTCCTTGAGATGGTGGCAATGGGCCTACCAAATCCATATGAACCGTTTTAAACCACTCTGTTTGTTTGAAGGATTTGAGGGGCAAGCGAGTGTGTCTTCCTACTTTGGATTCTTGACAGTTCAGGCAACTGCGAGCCCATTTGTTGCAGTCGGACTTCATTCGTGGCCATACAAACCTTGCCGAAATTAAGTTAGCACTACATTTTGGCCCAGCATGTGACAGATTATGTACACTGTTGAAAGCCAACCTGCGATATTTTACCGGTAGAAATGGCCTATTCTTACCTGTACTGATGTCACATGTTAATAAAACATCAGTACCGGGAATTTTTCGCTGTCTCAATTTGAGAGTAGTATCATCGTTCGATAACAACTCTTGCAATTCTGCATACTTAAGCTGTGCTTTAGCTATTTCAGCATAAGGCAATTGGACAGGAACCGAGATAGCTTCGATTCTACTCAGAGCATCAGCTGGAGTGTTAAGTTCTCCACTTATATACTGGATGTCGGTAGTCAATTGACAAATATAGTCCAATTGTCGTGCTCGTCTCGGAGATGCCGGTTCTGCTTTTTGTGTGAAGGCATATGTTAGGGGTTTATGGTCAGTATACACAGAAAAACATCTACCCTCTAACTGGTGCCTGAAATGCTTCAACGCAGCAAAAATTCCGAGCAATTCCCTATCGTATGTGCTGTAATTCTTTTCTGTTTTTGAGAGCTTCCTCGAGAAGAAAGCTAGCGGTAATTTGATGTTGTTTTTATCAAGTTGGTACAAAGTTGCACCAATAGCAAAATCGGATGAATCGGTACTTACGCATAACGGCAGACTTTTGTCTGGATGAGCCAATAGAGTTGCATTTGCCAGTGTTTCTTTGATATTCTCAAAGGCCTGTTCGGCTTCTTCGTTCCATTCGAGTGGAGTTTTGTCTTTCTTTTTACTTGTCTTTATTAGTGCAAAAAGCTTACTTTGTTCGGCTGCTGCATTCTTCATGCAACATCTATAGAAATTCACCATCCCCAAGAAACGCCTGAGTTCTGCGACATTTGAGGGCTTTGGGAAGTTCAATATTGGCTCTACCTTGGTCTTCAAGGGGGAAATGCCTTCTGTCGAGACTTTGTAGCCGAGGAAGTCAATTTCGGTTTGTGCATATAAGCTTTTGCCTACGTTGATAGTGAGTCCGGCTGCGTGTATACGCTGTACCACGGCTCTCACATTCTCCTCGTGCTGATGCTCACTGCCATCTGAGCAAATGCAAATATCATCCAGGTATGCATATGCAAATGGCAATTCCCTTAACAGTCCATTGATGAATCTTTGGAAAGTTTATGCTGAGTTGCGAAGTCCAAACGGCATTCGAAGGTATTCGAATAATCCAAAGGGGGTTATAACCGCTGTCTTTGGAATGTCCTGGTTGGCCATAGGAATTTGGTGGAATGCCCAGTTGATGTCAATTTTGGTGAACATCGTTTTACCCTTCATGTTCGTGTTGAAGTCCATTATGTTGGGGACTGGGTAGTGATCAGGAACTGTTATGGCATTTAAGGCCCTGTAGTCTCCAACAATTCGCCACTCTCCACTTGCTTTTTTTGTCATGGGGATAGGAGAGCTCCATGAGCTTTTTGAGGGGCGACATACGACTTCCTCAATGATGCGATGGAAGTACTCTCGTGCCGCTTTGAGTTTGTCGGGTAATAACCTCCGTGCTCTAGCATGACAAGGCTGTCCTTTGGTTTCGATGTAATGAACCATGTCGTGTTTGTACGTAGGATGCCTGCGAATTGAGGGTTGAGTGACTCCAGGATAGTCAGACAGGATTTGTAAGAGTTGTCCGTCGACTTTGGTACAGCTGGATATATTTGTGTCCAGTCTGTAAGCTAGCGTTTTGCCATCCACACAATGTTTAGATTCACTATTGATCAATTTTCCATGTTTGAGGTCAATGATCAGGCCATAATGTGCAAGGAAATCTGCACCCAGGATCGGGTTTGGAACATCTGCAACCGTGAAGGACCACGTCATATTTTTGCTGAGTTTGATGTCGACTTTGCTGGTCTCGAGTCCGTAAGCTGGAAGGTTTTGACCATTCACAGTACGGCGATAGTATTTCGGAGGGAGTACTTTTTGGGTTCTGTTAACTGGCAATATGCTCAGGTCTGCTCCGGAGTCAATTAAGCACCTTCTCCTGTTAGTCCTGTCCTTTATGAACAGGCGGCGTAAATTATGTGTATAATATTGTTCGCTGGTTGTTCATTCACAGTTGAAAATCCAAAACTATGAATGAATTTGGTTCAAAAACAATTTGTTGCAGACCCAATTCATCACCAACAGTGAAATTTTTATGATATTTTAGCTGATGTTTGAAGATAATGTAAACGCGATTTTATTAAATTCCAATCATTAATTTCATAATTATTCTCAGAAATACTTCGAATAGCCTCAAATAATAATTCATCACTGATAAGGGCATAATATAACTATATGAACTGATAAGGACTTGGAAAAACATTCAAGTATCAGGCTTAACCCTTCACAATTATACAAATTATAACAAATCTAAATCAGCTGGATACTGTTACCAAGAAATTATTTGGTCCTCAAACATGCAGAGAAAATTATTAGGTTTGTAGAACCTGGTGATTGAGTGTTTATCTGGGATGCAAGTATCTAAAGGGAAATGACTTTTGAATTTCAACTTGATTCCAATATCAAAATGGCAAAAGGAATCACTGATGTAGATATTAACTGACTGTTGAGACCATATTCCCAATTTATTTATTTATTTTTTCAACACAAAAATAATTACAAATGATTGAAGACTATATACTTGAGTGAGAGCTATTGAAATATTAAGCATGAACATCAGGGTTTTTAACCTTTCTTTTGAAATTAATTTGGGTTCAACTTATAGCTGGTGTATTGCTTTCTTCTACAGCATCTTTACAATTGGAAGTTATTTAAATAATTTATTTTGCTTGCATTATTACTGTCGCTGGATCTTTTCATCATGAAATTTGAGACAATCGAAAGGAGCAGGTGGTGTAAGAGAATGTGATTTAAAAATATTGTGTGTATGCACTAGCATTTCATTTACTCCTATTTATATGAACCGCAGCATACTCAAACGTAAAATAATAATGGAATGTATGAAGTGCTCCTGTGTGAATTCTACTCACTATCTTTCAAAAACAAAATTGAAATTTTGTTTTACGCTAAATTAACTTAAAGAATATTCTAAAAGATTCCCAGTTATTTTACTGAATCCAAAATATCGAATAGAAAATTACCGAATTACTAATTGACCTAATTCCGATTTACTGAAACTGTTTTACAGAAAGACCTTCTACCGAAACATATTTTTCCCGAATATCAATTACCATTTTCAATGTTGATAAAAAGAAGAAATGGAAAAATGTAGTTGCCCCTTTTATTTGAAAAAAAACTAAAAACCCACAACCAACCTCACCTAACTAACCACCAAATGATAAAGAAAAAGAAAAATGCCAACTTAAATTTGTTGGGATACGATTCCCTCACTACCTCACGAACACATGATTGTATACCAATCAACACTGCATGTAACACAATATTACTTTTACTCTTTTTACATGTGGCGACACTGATCGCCAATATAATATTCTTTCCGCCACTGCTCGACGGAGAATGTTCTCCGCTCGTCAGTCGTTGTACTAAAGTCGTAAATAAACCTTTTTATTGATAAATGTCCGTGCTTCATTTTCGTTGGATGAAAAGATCAGAACTCACCTCAACATGGTAGCCAGAGCTGCGGACCAACGGAAATAAGTGCGGAGTTTGAAATATGTTCATATTAATCGTGTAATTAATTAAAAGTAAAAGTTTATGTGTCATGAAAAAGTGAAAATTTTACATTGTGTAAAACCTCCACGCAAAGTGGAAGGATAGTTAAAAGTTCGTGAACGCAAAGATCGTATTCAGCGATCGAAGGAAGAATCCTGGAATAGACGAAAAAGCGATGAATCAAATGAATCAAAAGTAAAAATTAAAATTGATGAAAACTTCAGTGAAATCGTGGGCGCCGAGTAAAACGTCAAAGTCGAGAGTTTGGTGTAAGCAGATCAGGTACGAAAGGATCCTGTGGTTTGGAAAACCGGCTTGCAGAGTCAAAAACGGCTGGCAACTGTTCGTGCTGTGTTCCGGAAAGGAAGTTCAGATCAAAAAGTCGAAAGTCTGAAAGTTGCAGAGTCAATAGTCAAAGTCAACATCGGAGCAGAGGAGCCAAGAAACGGAAAATTACGAAAACAGAATAAAGATAAGTAAAAATTAGAATAATTAATTAGTAATCGGTGTGATTTTTGCCTCAAAATTAATAATAAAAATTTGAAAATTCATTAAAGTAAAGTAAAGAGCTCGAAATATTTTCCTGTTGACTCTTAACCAAAATTAGAGGAAAGTTGAAACCTGAATGATTCATTGGTAACCTTTCAGACTTTATCTCGTTGGTCAAAAGTGGTCGAAATAGGGAAATATTTAGTGAAAGAGATACACTCTGAATAACAAAAGAAAATTATTGAACATCATTGGTTTTGAGTGACAGTTTATTCCTGTTCACAATATGTATAGAGTATTTCAAATTGACAATAGATAACGAATTATTTTCCTTTCAGCATCAACCTCTTGTATTTCTGTTGAATAATTTTTGCATTGAAATCTAATCTACGTTTTAACCTGTTCAACAGAATTATTTTTCGATCCGGAACAAGACCAAAAGCTTAGACTATTTCGAATTAAAAGACATTTTGGCGACAAAGTAATAGAAAACCCATGAACTGAAAAGAAACCGAAAACAACGGCGGAGAGATCAACTCATCGTCAGCGGCAGATTGCGTGAGATCCAACTAAAACGTTAATTAGTTATTAAGATTTATGACATAATATTTTGACTTGCATTCCCGATCAAGCGGTTGAGACCGTGTTTGCATAATTGTGCGGTTGAGACCGTGTTACCCCCTAGAATTAAGCTCTCGTGTTTCTGAGGTAGGAATAATAAGCCCCGAAAATAAAAATTGAACAAGATGTCACGATTCGACACAAAGAAGGTTTTCGACGGGAGAAATTATGACGCCTGGAGGACCATGATGGTCTCCACACTTTACGCAGAGGGATTGTACCCGATGATGCATGATACAGAAACGGAAGTACTTTTTTTGGGATTAGATTTGAATAATTTTTTAAACCCTGAGTCTAGTAATGCCAACCCAGCAACCCGAATGACATATTTCCGAAATCAGGAAAAGGGAAAGGCACTCATATACGAGGGACTTAACAACGAACTGATCGAGAGAGTGAAGGATCTCAAAACAATAAACCAAATTTTGAAAGTACTTGACGAGAGATATAAAAGCTATACTCAGGTCACGTATATTAACGCAAAACAAACATTTCAAAGACTAAAATTTTATAGCGATGGGAACATGAGAAGTTATTTGGATGTTTTCTCGAGGGCAGCCCAAAAAATAAGGGATTGTGGAAAAAATCTGGACAGACAGGAAGAGATAGAACAGCTTCTAATCTCGTTAAATATGGACTACGATATGACAAGGCTGGAGTTTAATACATTAAGTCAGGACCAGAAAACAATTGAGACACTTCATGCCATGTTAATCGAAAGGTCGGATAGGCTGTATGACGAAAAGAAGTCAAAATATAATAATAATAAATCTCGAAACTTCACAAATAACAATAAAAACCAAAGATCCCAATACGGAGGAAGTTACAACAGGTACAATTATACAAATAGAAATCAAAATTTAGATCAGGGAAAAGTAAAATATAATAATAACCAACAAAAAGAAACACCCCAATATAATAATAATTATGAAAATAAAAAATATGAAAATAATCAGAATCATAATACTTTGCCAAATTCGAATACGTTAGTTTGTTTTAAGTGCCACGGCAAAGGGCACATAGCCAAAGTATGTCCGTCAAATAAAGAGGGTGTAATACCCCAAAATAAACTAGATGGTCCTGCACAGAACACAAGATACGGACGAAACAACTCTAATAATAATAACAATAAAAACAAAAAATAAAATGACGTTCAATGGTCAATGATGATCAGATATAAAAATCAAGAACCACATAACAATAATAAATTAATAAATCTAATAACGTCAAAAGACACAAAACAAGAGTCAGATTCTAACTATATTCCCTTAACTAAAAGAATAATGCTAGATGGTGGAGCCGTTGCCCACGTAATATCAGACCTGTCAAAACTGTCCAACCCAACAATGCTTGAGAAACCAATTGAATTGGAATGTGCCATCCAAGATACTCTTTTAATAGCAACCCACATTGGTACAATGTTCATTAGAGTGGAAAACTCTGAACAAGATCAAAAAGTTATAAGACTAAAAAACGTACACTATGTACCATCACTAAACGTAGACCTGATGTCAGGAATAAAAATAACTGAAAATAGGGCACTGGGAATAGACCAAAATTTCTCGGTGGCACATATATGTCAGAGGAACAAACGAAGTACTCTTCTCAGCCCCAAAAATAAAGGGGGTATACATGGTCAAATACGAGATTGTGCCGGAATCCACAGTCAATTTAATAGAAAATGAAGATGAAATAAATAAAATATGTCCTTACAAAAATCAATCAAATAAATTGGCATGTATGCCCAACATAAATTCCCAAGACGAATGGATGGAATATGAAATAGAAGAGGAAATAATCGAGGAAAGCCAAGAGGAAAGTGAGGATAATAGAGAGAATACAACTAATAATATTGAAGATAATAATATAATAATAAGCCAAAATGACGAACAAAACAGCGATCGAACCCAAAATAGGGAGATCAGCGAGGACGATAAAGAAACGAATGAGGATATAGGTTTAAACGATAATAATAATGCTATAGATAATGAAATAACAAATAATAACCAAGAATCGAATGAAAGTAAAGGGGAATTAAAAATAGAAAAAAATATGATATGGCACAGGAGATTGGGACATTTATCGGGAAAGAATTTGAGATTCCTAACCAAAGTCTCAAGAGGTATCCCTAACGGAATAACATTCCGAGATGATGAATTCAGTTTGTGCGAGATATGCGTAAAGGCTAACTCAAAAAGATTAGGGCATAATAGTACAAGGACCCGACCTGAAAGGAAACTGGAACTCATTTCATCGGACACAATGGGCCCCTTTTCACCGGGAATATACGGTGAAAAGTATGTATTAATATTTGTAGACCACGCCACAAAATACACCTTTGTCTCTACCATAGAAAAAAAATCAATGGTGTGTGAAGAATTCAAAAAATTATATATGAAACTAAAGTCAAAATTTCCGGATTATCCCATTGCCACTTTAAGATGTGACAATGCTAAAGAATACCTGGATTCACACGTGAAGACATTTTGTGAGGAAAACGGCGTAAGTCTCGAGCCTGTAGTTCCATATTCACCAGAGCTAAATGCAATGGCTGAAAGACAGAACCAAACAATAATGGCTAGAACTAGAGCTATGCTGTTTGACTCCGAAATGGACTTTAAATTTTGGTCATTGGCAGTTCTGACGGCGGTATATGTCATAAATAGGAGCCCAACAAGGGCAAACAAAGAAAACAAAACCCCTTTCGAAATGCTTTACGGCATAAAGCCGGACCTATCAAACATGAGAGTTTTCGGGTCTCTAGCCTATAGACATATTCCCATGGAAGTTCGCCAACACCAGGCCACTAAAAACAAAAAGAAGAAAACAAATCCTGAACATCCAAAACTCACACAAAGGGCAGACAAGGGGGTATTTGTGGGATACACAAGTAGTGGATACTGCATAAGAGACCCGATAATTGACAAATCACACGTAACTTGTGATGTCAGATTCGATGAAATGAGGAACATAATAAACATCGACAACATAAATAATAAAAATAAAAACACAAATAATAATATAATAGAAAACCCCCTAATACTAAGCGTATGTAAACAAAGATATAGGCATTATATAGAGGACCACATCCCTCAAAAATGGGAGGACGTGGAAAACAATCAATTTAAAACAGATTGGCAAAAAGCTATCACTGACGAGTTGAAATCATTGTCTGATATGGGTGTGTGGGAGGTCGTTCCCAAAGAAAAGAATGTGAGATTGGTAGATACCAAGTGGTGCTTCACCACAAAACCCGACAATCAAGGCATCCACAGGCCGAAAGCTAGATTGGTTGCAAGGGGTTTTAAGGACCTTACGCACTACTCCTTAACTGAAACATATGCCCCGGTGGTACAGTATTGGTTAATAAGATGGACGTTATCCATCACAAATAAATATAATTTAAGTATCATACAATTTGACATAAAAACGGCCTTTCTTAATTCAGAGATAAAATACCCCATATATATATCTAATCCAAAAGGATGCCAACTAGGTGAAAACAAGTGCCTAAGACTAATTAAGTCAATATATGGACTAAAGACGTCTTCTAAAAGTTGGTACGACTTACTAAACTTGACAATAGTACAAGCTGGATTTCTTCAATCAAAAGTAGATAGGTGCTTATATACAAAACAAAATAACAATGGTGCAATGGCACTCCTAATAGTCTACGTGGATGACATGTTGTTGGCTAGCAACCACGACGAGTGGACACGAGACCTAATAAACATATTTAATAAAAACTTTACACTAAAAATAGAAACGAATCCAACTTTTTTCGTCGGTTTTGAAATAAGTCGAGACATCCCGAGGAAACAAATAATATTAACACAAAATAGGTACATAGACAAAATCTTACGTAAATTTGGTATGACGGAATGTAACCCGACGACCACACCTATGGAAACAGGCCTTAAAATAAACAAGCCAACAAATGGTAAAGATGACACTGAATATAGGGCCATGATAGGGAATTTGCTATATGTAGCGAGACTGACCCACCCGGACATTGCTTTCGCCGTCAATTACCTATCACGCTTTCAGAAATCCTCTAATAGTGAAACCAAGAATTATGTTCGCCGAATTATTAGGTACCTTAAAACAACAAGGGAATTCTCTCTCGTATTTCACTCTGATCAGACTCAGATTAAGGCATTTGTCGATGCGTCGTATGCACCCGACGTAGACGACTCACCCATAGATATGGAAAACTTGGAGAAAGGGTGCTCCACAACAGGCTATATGATTTTCGCAAACGGAGACTTGTTAAACTGGGCCGTTCACCGGCAAAACTTAGTTGCAACCTCGTCAACTGCAGCTGAACTAATTGCGTTGAATGACGCACTTGACGACATATATGTGATCTGGAGACTCACTGAGAGCATTTTTTCTGTAACCGACTCAGTGCAAGTGTACGAGGATAACATATCCGCATCACGCATTGCATCTGGGGGAGGCCAGAAACGCTCCAGGTCTTTAGCGATCAAGTGTTATGCAGTTTTGGAAGCTTTCCAAAATAAATTAATTACGTTCAACGATATTAGGTCGTCCGATCAAGTTGCGGATATTTTAAAGAAGGCACTTGATCGGAAAACGTACCAAAATATTGTTATGAAGATACTCCGAACAAGTCAACCTTTCGGCCAATAGTCTTAATTGACTCAACCCGCAAAATTTTTGTTTTTTGGTTTTGGACTGCGGATGGGCGTCGGTCTTTTAGCGCCTATCGTAAACCGAGCGGTCCATATGTCGTTTCACCACTCATTTCACAATTTTTCAATAGGTTCCCCGTCGCTGCTCTGCCTCTCTTATTGGCATCAGCATTCCCTGATACATACCATTGATTCCCACAATAGTAAATTTATATTAAAACACAAAATTAATTATAAGGATATATATATATACATAATAATATTATCTCCCTACAGCTGACGATGAGGAGACATTGATCTCTCCGACACGTTTTTATATAGGTTAAATCGAAAAACCACACAATATTTATAAGATGTGACACTATAACATAAAGTTCAATATATACCTCATGTTAACATTTACACGATTTATTTAAGATATAACAATACATGAACGCATGAACATTTATTATATAATATCATACTAGTCAACGACATACCCAAAATTTTTTTAATTAATTTTAATTTTTTTTACCATTTTTAATAGCAACTTTATATGACAACTACATGTAATAATTTTGACTGCTTTTGCTTATTTCTTGTTTATATTTTGTTTTAAATACATGCGATATGTAACACTAATTCATATACATGTTCGTTCGTCCGTTTTGAATCGCAGGGGGGTGTTGGGATACGATTCCCTCACTACCTCACGAACACATGATTGTATACCAATCAACACTGCATGTAACACAATATTACTTTTACTCTTTTTACTTGTGGCGACACTGATCGCCAATATAATATTCTTTCCGCCACTGCTCGACGGAGAATGTTCTTAGCTCGTCAGTCGTTGTACTAAAGTCGTAAATAAACCTTTTTATTGATAAATGTCCGTGCTTCATTTTCGTTGGATGAAAAGATCAGAACTCACCTCAACAAAATTGAGTCATTTTAATTAAAAAAAAAAAAAAAAAAAAAACCTACCTCATCTTACCACCACCATAAAATAAAGGCAAACAGAAATGCTCATTTTAAAGTATTTAAAAAAATAATTTTGATTAATCAGTAGAAGCGTCTTTCGGTAAAATATATTCGGTATAATTGATTTAGGAATAATGGCCATTCGGTGAAATGGTCATTCGGTAAAAAGGATTTGGTGAAATGTCCGCATACCATTCTAACATACTAAATCCATCTTCCACAGTCAAAATTCTTAAAAAATCATTCAAAAAATTTTAATTTTACTTTAATTCTTTACTAGAAATAATATTTTTCAAGATAAAAATTTAGGTTGATTTAATTTGAGCGAAAAGGTTACATTGGTTCTATTTTTTAGGGAGTATACGCTTTTATTGTTCAGCGAATAACTGTAAATCATTAAATTTGGGTCTGTAGATGCCTATGTTTTCCTATTTTTTGATAAAATTCAATTCGATTAGAAGTATGAAAATAATAAAATTTTCTAAAATACCCGAATTTTTGTTGATGGGTAGAACTTGAAAAAAACCAAAGTTCCCAAAAAATTCTTCACGTTTCGACCAGACACAAGGTGCAAGTTCCCATAAAAAGTTTTTTTCGAACGATATGTATTCGAACCGCTTATGCTACTTTCTTTGTAAGTGGTAATTTTGATATTTAAGTGAATATTTGTGAATTTAAAACAAATTAAGGCATACACTTTTCGTTGTTGCCTTTTTGTCAAAAAGTTCTTTAAGTTTTTCTATTTGAGATATCAATATTTTTTTTTCCAATACTTTACAGAACTGACACACGAAAGAGAACGCAGTAGGGCTAAACTGCGTTGAGGTACGAGGTGTGCAGAGTGTGTTTGAAACACAAAAAAGAGACGACAATTTAGCAGCTGTATACTTGACGATGTGTATTCATCAGAAAGAATTAATGTAATAATTTACAGAGTTCAAGTTCACAACGAAATATGACGAAGGCGGACGGAAGCCAATGTGTACGATCGTTCATAAGTGAAAGTTTACAATGTGTGAAATGTTCGTAGGTGAGGTTAAACTGAGAACTAACTTCTTCAAGAACTTAATTATACAGAACTAAAACTTCAAGTGTTTTACTTTTTCCTATACAGCGTAGGTAGGTACACCCAAAGAATGTAGTGAATTTATGAAATTATACAAAAAAAGTACCTAACCACCATTTAGAATAACTGTTTTTTTTTGTTTTTGTTTTTGTTTTAAATTTGAGGGGGACAGTTAAGAACATTTTTTGGTGAACTTTGGATTCCTTCAATATTTTCAGTTTGTGAAACCCCTCTTCCACGAAAATCCATTAGGATTCACCTCTGGCCGGTTTTAGGGAACGATTAAGATAATTCAAACGTATCGTTGATCGTTAATCCTGTGCAGGACAACACTTATGATATGCATTCTCCCGAATGACGGAGCAGTTTCCTTAAATTTTTATGGGCACCTGTTCAAATGATTCACGTCCGCCAGTGAAGAAATCATACAGGCTGTAAAATTAGCCTCTCGATGTGAGTAAAGCTGAGATTAGCTATAGGTACATTTTTGAGGTTAAGCCAACTTTGCAAATCGTTCGTCTTTATTTTGTCGCATTATGAACATAATTGGTCAAGTGACCAACGTTTTGTCAAGTCAGGTACCTACGTGATGAGTTATACATAATATCTTGTGACTTGTATTAGTGCATTTAAGGCGTTGCAATGAAAAGACAATGCGCGCACGCTTTCACATCGCTCATTTCAAACAATAAATCTACTCAATTATAAACCGGCCACTGATCTACGTACTCGTTCTACGATGACACTCGGCGGTCGAATTTTGACACGGTGCTTCTCCAAAATGGCAATGCTAATTGATCGACATTGTTGCTTGTCCCAGTCTTTTACCTGGCATCGATATACTCCGGTATCATCAAGTACGGCACGTTCCACGGCCAAATGACTTCTGTACAGGCCATTGTCCGACACAACATTGATCCATAGCCCTCTGTAATGCACCAAATGAGTAGGTATAATTTACAATATTGGCATCGCCGAAAACGACTCGATAAGATAACCAAAATCGACGATATCTCCACAATATTTTGTTTGTGATGGTCTAGATCTCTATGGAAGAACGTACCTGACCGCTAATGTATCATTTATTAGCACGTCGTCTTTATACCACTGAAAATCCAACGATGGCGAGCCTTCTGCAACGCAAGATAGGATGAATTCTTCTTCTTGAGGCACAATGTTCCCATAGATATTGGAACTAATGTTCTGCCACAAAAAAAAAAAAAAACAAAAACAAAAAAGAAGATAAAAAATTGAAAAATTCTCAAAAAACCAGTGGTGTTTTGTCATATTTATAGAAACCCAAAGTTTCTTTAAATATGTCTAAGAAATAATGATGTTAAAGAGCATTTGGTTTTTAGCATTAAAATTGCTTTTTGAGTCAGTTTGTGAAAAAGTGTCCACCACCCAATTTTTACCAATGTTTTATGTGCAAATTGTAGGAGAAGGGAAAAATAACGACGGTAAAAAAAGTGAAAGGAAAAAATGGTAATGAAAAATAAAGTGGAGGTGGTAACGTTTTTTTGTTTTTTACGGAACAAATATGAAAATGAAATAATACGAAAAATGAACAGCTCTTTATTTTTTTTTATTTTTATTCATTTTCAATGCCCTCCTCTCGTATTCTTACAAAATGTAAAACCTGTGAATTTTTTTTTAAATGCTCACCCGTTTGAGCATTTTCTCAGCAAATGTTTGAAAAATAAATCCTGAAATTTAAAAGCATACGCTCAATAATGAATATATGCTCAAAAATGAGTAAATGATTGAGAACATAGTTCTGGTCTCTGGCCTAAACAAATGAATAGTAAGTTTACAAAAAATCAATTTTCAAAATACACATTTATTATTGGGAAGTCCAGAACAAAGGGGTCTCACTCTGGTGGCAGAAATTACAAATGCTCAAAGTGTAATCACGTATGTTTGATAACTGTTTTCAAGTACAAAACAAGTATTTTTGAAAGAAAATATTTAATGTAAGAGATGAAATTTTTGATTAGTAAAATATGATTTTGTTTTATTATTGTTGCTAGTATATGAAGAATCCAGAAGGAAAATATAGATGCTTTTTTCTTATGAGAAACAGCTCAAATAGCATGTAAAAAAATGTAAAGAATCTCTATAACTCCCTTTCAGAAGTGATAACACTTGATAAGCACTGGCGCTTCACCACCACTGGATTTCTCATTAAGATTAAAACATTGTTTGATATCTAGCACACGCACATGGTTGTTTCCCATACTATTTTTTGTTCTCCAGTGAGTGCACTATCCAATGAGCATCCTTAAAGTCTAAATTTTATCTTTCCTTCAGAACTTCTGGAAAATCCGGACTGAGTAAGCATATAATTATCGCAACTTCCAAGTTTGCAACTGATTATATCTTCTTTAAAGAGGAAATATTAAAAATGCTCTAGCACTCTGAGCAAATGCTGAGCATGTTTGAGAATTTTGAGCATGAGCATGTGCTGAGCAAATGGTGAATATGCATTTGTTCATCAATAATAAATGCTGGAGCATTTACCATCACTACGTGGAAACAGTAATAGTGGTGTATTTTCTATTTTGCAGTATAGTATGTGCATATAGGGTTGCCAAGCCAAAAAATAAAACTTTGGCTTTTTGACTGTTGATTATGGCCTTTAAAAATAAAGAATCAAGTTCGGTTTTTAGCTTTGCAATGTTGTTTTTTGGCTTTCGGCTGGCTTTGCAGCCCTGGGTATGTACGTATGCATCTTGTATTTATAAAAATTTGGGGAATTTGTTTTGATGAACTCTCCCCTATACACTGTGGCTTTCCAAAGTTCTCAAAATTGTCAGGACCGGATTTAAGAGGGGCAAAAGGGGTTACCAGCCCCATTCCCCAAAAAACTGAGGGCTTCCACAAGAAATGTTCAGACGAGAAAGAGAGTGAGAGAGAGAAAATGTAAACATTACAGGCTAATTATATTACGTCATTTCTGGTTAAATTTTTAGTTCTGTGAATAATGGAAAAACTTGAAAAATTTGTTATCGTTTGTTGGAACATAGCTGTTGGTAGAGCACTCGTTGGTAACACTGTATATATATATATATGTATTATAATGTTAGGACTACTAAAAAATACAGCGTGTGCGATTTTACTCTTCTCTCAACCATAAGTGATGTAACATATCTTCAAATACATTATTCTCTTGGTGCAGTATATAATGTGTATTTATTAGTGTGTTAAATATTTACTTTACATTCTACATCGTAAATATGATATCCCCAAATTTATCATGTATCTAATATGGTGGAGGCGCCAGGTACCTCTGAAAAAAGGGAATTACCGATTCCCGTGGAAAAACGGTCCAGGAATTTTTGGAGGTTTTCATTGGAGGTGCTCAGCTGAAAGTCAGTAAGTAAATTCTCTCTGCCCTTGGTAACTGTTAGGTTATGAGTTAAGTTACGTTTACTTATATACTTTTTTTTTAAAAAAAGACGGTCGACAGCAGTAATATAATAGGCAATAGCTTTACTTATTATATTGAAATTACCTGATATAATGTCAATTAATTGTAAACCCGTTATAATGATATTCTAGCAATTATGTTATTAGTAAGTATTATCGATATAGGTATAATATATAGTTAATTACGCTGGGGTGAAATAAGTACGTATTGTGGTTGACTGTATACAGCTGAGTCGGCTATTAAAAGGAAATTAACTGAGGAGTAAAATCGTATAATGGAGAATAGTGATTGAAAATTATTTTTTTAAATTAATTACAGATGGGAGAAAAATATTAATGAAATATAGCTTGACTGGAATTGTCAATGGAGGGAAATTAAAGGAGAATAGGAGTGAAGCTTAAGCAATTACTGATAAAAGGTGTACATATATAAAATATACGTATGAAATGACGTGTACTTAAAGGGAGTAAGTATATATGTCAGCAAAAAAATGGAGATGTACTGTGTTGGTATGGTCGTAAATTAAAGAGGCGAATGTAACGGCTAATAATATTTGTATAAATATATATATGTACATATATATATTGAGAAGATGGACAACCGAATGAAAATAACATGTGATTGTATGTTCTGGAATAATATAGAAGAAAATGAAACGCAAATAGGAGAGTAATGGCGGCAGCAGTGATAACGATATATAGGTGTCGATAGATTGGCACTGTTGCCGATGTGATGGAAATATATATATATATATATATATACACAAGAACAAAACAAAAGAAGAAGTTAGCTAACTACCACACAGATAAATTTGTGGAAATCTCGTGACAAAAGGAGTTTTTGTTTAAAAAAAAAAGGGGTGGACATGAAACATAAAAAAACGTACGATAGTTGAAACGACAAGTGCAATTGCATATGTATATGCGTGTGTGTGTGAATAGCGCATTTTGGAGAAATACGATAATAGTCAAGGTTATTTGGAGTGTTTGAAACAAAATCAAAAGGAGATAACTAAATACATGCATTGACGTGAGAAACTTTTTTTATTATTTTTGAAGTTAGGGATAATTTGGCCAATCAGGGAGTAGGACGGAGCACAGGTGACTGATCGATGTTTGTTATTGGAGAATACCAATTGTGGGAATTAGTCTTGTGAAATAGTTAGATAAGGAGCAAAGTATGACAAGCAAAATGTTGTAGAATTCACTTGAGATAGTTCTGTTGAATAGTTCAATTGAATATGAGGTTCGTCGATATTATTCTGTTAATAAACTTGTTAATGTTCTTTATGGCGCAATTGTGGGTCGCTCTGCGGTACTTACTTATAGAGCAGGAAGTAATTTTCGTTAAATCAGTTGTGATTGTGAGTTTAATCGTACTTTCATTTTGGCTTAACCAAAACCGACCATGTTTTGTTTCTTTCGCTCTTTTTTTTTAATTTGAACTTCTTTGAATATTTTTTTGGTGTGCCTAAATCTTTGCTGTCACGAACTTCTTTTATCATTTTTGTTCGCCTTCCATTTTAA
Organism: Ericerus pela; assembly: GCA_011428145.1. Classification (NCBI taxonomy): domain Eukaryota; kingdom Metazoa; phylum Arthropoda; class Insecta; order Hemiptera; family Coccidae; genus Ericerus; species Ericerus pela. The sequence goes on along the minus strand of WOFM01000582.1, from coordinate 220,777 downwards.
TTTGATAATTTCCACTGATTATTGTTTGCTTTGTGCAAATCAAATCATCTATCTGAGGTCGTTAGGTGAGTTCTTTCAGATTTTTTATGTTACATGCATTCCTTTTTTGAATATTTGGTTCAGTCACGAGTTTGCTCAAAAGTCTGTCTCCGGGATGGGCTGAATTACCTAACATTTATTTTTGCACGTGTTATTTTATTTAAAAAAAAAAAGGAGAGAAATTTAGCCCTAATAAAAAAAATTGATCGAAGATCAAACAAAGAAATTTTTGAAGGAAATTGGAGTTATATGGAGTATATATAAAAAAATGTCTGTAAGTACACATGTATAGACTCTTTTAATTTTCTATAATAAATAAAAAGGAGTAAGCAAATGGTACCTCAAATTTTTTATACCACTAAGTACGTGATTACTTAAATATAAGAAGGGGAGAGATTGTATAATTTTTTATGTAATAATAAATGATAGCTATAAATAAAACGGCTGCCTTTTAACAAGAGTCATGGTTCCATATAAATTTGTTTGTTGCTCAAGAAGGAGAATAGGAGAAGTAGTGGCGTAAATACGATTTCCCTATTTTTTTATTATAATGAAGAATAAAAATAAGATGGTAGGATCGAGTGTATTTTAGTACGGCTATCATAGTAAACCATCTATTGGCTTCAAATTTTAAATAATACCATATGAAAACTCAAAGAAGGAGGGAGTAGTATACTTTATCTCTTTAAACTAAGCTAGACAAATACACTCGATCAAAATTAAATCTTTGTTCATAGGTTACTTGTGGGAATAGATGTTGCGTTCGCATCTTGAACTACAAGTGACTAGCTACCCTTGGAGATACATGTGTGTTCCTTGTTTTCAAAAAGGGTGGTGTTTCAGGCCACAAGTAGTGATGTTCATGCTTGTAGCCTAGAAGCAAGGTTGGAAAAATCTCCTGTTCTTTTTATTATTTATTGAGCCAGTCGGACTTGACGAACTAAATATTCAAGTTATTTTCATATATATATATACATATATATATTATTTAAGTTAATGAAGAGTAGAAGGTTGATCGTGCATTTTACCTCTAGTAAAATGCTGAACTCTAAATTGATCAAGTCTGGCAGGAGAGGTCATCCATGAAACTGTGAACAAAGTGGTGGCCAGAGCAAGGCTAGTCTGCCAACAATTGAAGAAAGAAATGAGCCTAATAATTCAAACTCTAGTCTAAATTCAAGTCAGGAAAAGTCAATAGGAACCAAAAGTAAGCTGATAACTCTCATTGAGGTTGCTTTTACTTATTATATAGGAGTTAAGTGATGTCACAAAAACAGTGTAATTGGGATTTTGTTTATTTAGCATTCAAAACAAAGGCTCAATTCAAACAAACTGAAAGAAAAACTACTTTAGTTACTAAGCAAAAGTCCCAAACCGCCGAACAAAGGGAAATCTCTCGACGAGAGACGGATCAGCAGGATAGGTCATCAAACCAAAACAAATTAAGTGGCTTGATGAAATTAAAACCGCATACAACAGCGGATCTTTCTAGTTTTCAAATTCCTCGAATCAAGCCATAACAAGTTATTATTGCTAAGGAGGCTGCGATGGACCCGTGTAATCAGGGCAGTGGACAACAACCAATGACATCGCGAGAATCTGATGCCAGAAATCTCGCTGCTCAAGTTGCGCAACAAGTAGTTGATTTATTGCAGCCGTCCCAACCATCTCCGAAATCAAATCAAACTACAATAGTACAAGAGCTACAAGACCGAATCGTATCATTAGAAAATACCCTAAGTCAATTAACCCAACAGGTAGGCATTAGTAATTATGGTGGTGAAAATGGAGAATATGAGAATATAGAGGCTTTTGACAAATACGAAAATAATGAATACACGGAGGAGAGGGAAAAATTAGATAATAATGAAAATGATACCCAAAATAAAATAGACAATGATAATGGAGACGCTAACGAATAATTATTAAATTTATTCATTAAATGTTTAAAAAGGGGAGAACTAAGTTCTCCAGGAAGTCGCCAACACCATCCTCCAGCGCAGACGACATTATCAACCTGTGCGCATCCCCATTGCAGTCCCTGGATGTGGAAGAGGAATGCAAGAAGCCAGGTAAGAGAGGAACCGTGGTACCCAAAATTTTGCCTTTGTTTGCACCCGACTGTCTAAACCCGGAAGATCAGCCATCTTGTTCTAAGATGGGAGATATCGCAAAATGCGATAAAAAACCAACCCTCGAGGAAAGCAAGCGGGTCAATCCGAGGGTCAAACCCAAAAAATCTTCCAATGCTTCGGAGTTGTCAAAAGCATCGGAGGATTTGAAGGTAATGGCGGGTGTTCCATGTGCACAGCCTATGGCGAGGCAGGCTGGAGTTTTGTCCAATCGGACTGAAATTCCACGGGCCAAGGATGGGGCTTCTAGGAGCTCAAACTCATTAGTTTGTGAGCACTCGAAGGCCAATTTGGCCAAAACCATCCTAAAGACCAAGCCCGTGGAACCAACTTTGGCAACCGCTTCCACACCCAAGGTAGTGAGGTTTGGCTCAAACTCTGTGGCTGAACAAAAATTGAGTAGATCGAGCCTGACTGAAAACCATGTGTCCTTGGACTCACGGCTTAAGAAGGCTCGAACACTGATAGCAATTCCTCTCATATAAAAACTGTTTCAACCAGTATGAAGGAACCCATCGGTGATTTCCATGTGGCTGCGGGGTTGATATCCCCAGATCTGGTAAAGGTCTACATAAACGACCGACTAAGCACTCCTGCTCAGCCAGATGCTTACCCAGATTTTGATGATGGACTTGGTCCATTCGATCAGGGACCGATTGATTTTCCGACCTTTCTGATTGTTCCTAAAAAGTTTCAAAGTAAGGTAACAACAGCTCAAAATTCTCTTCCCCCACCTGCTGTTGTTACAACTCAGTCCTCCACCAATTTGTACCCATAATGTATCCTCGAAAACGGATGATTGTCACATGTTGGCTGTGGCAATCAATAACACAAATTGCATGGTGTCAAACAATTCCACCTGTTCGTCCCATGCCTTCTTGGTGCCTGACACAACCCTACCCCCATTCTTCCAGGATAGCAGAGATGGAAAAAGTGAAATGCAGACTGTCAGGATGGAACAACAACAAGGTGTTGACCCACATTTTGTGGAGACAGTGCAGTCTGGTAGTTCTAACTTTTTCCAACAAAATTTTATTTTCCAGGGGTCTGATTTTTCAGCCTTGCCTCCCCCCTTGCCACAACAATTTGACACAATTGAGTCATCTTCCTCAGATGAATGTCCTTTGGCATCATCTGAACCACGTAGGCCCGTTGTATTCTGGACCCAGATCAAAGGGGATAGAAATTGGCTCATCCAATTCGACTCCGAGGCCTCTCACTCGATGGCCAGCAGGGTACCGTTTAACAACTCCACTCTGCGATGTCAACGGAAACTCAATGGTACAGTTTCTATCATGCTTCCATGGAGGATCAGAGGGTCTGAGCCTTATTGGTTTGATTCAACGTTGCCGATGAGTCTTTATCTACCCTCTGGATGCATGGTTTCCGTGGAAGTTGGGATCGTCACAAATCTTTGTGATTTGATCAATCTAGGGCAGGATTTCACCCGTCTGTACTATGTCCAGTTGAATATTCCTCCTGGACAAAACCATGGAACAATTGTCATAGGAGGGGAGAGTCTCCCCTGTGAATATGTACGGTTGAACCATGGTGGTCAGGGTGGAAACCCTTTGTCTGGGCACCGCCAGTATCAGCCCTATTACCGAGGATGAGCTCTGGCCTAATTTGTCGTAGGTCTGTTCCATGGAACTTTGTGGTGCATACACCTCCTTTTTGATTTATATTACCACGGATTCACTTACCTGGACCCTCAGATTGTTCTTACACGACTTGTTCCTTTTATTTTTATATTTTTTTATCATTTTTACCTTTTAACCCGGATATGTCTTTTCCCCGGAACTTCTACCCCTGTTTTGGGAAGTTCCAAATCGATTTAAATTACTATTGTCTTATCAATTTTGTGTTATTCGATATTTTTCAACCTTGTTTTTACCAGGTAAATTTTGCTAAATTATGTAATTATTTATTTATTTTTTCCCCTCCGAGATTAAAACCAAATTTAAATTATGTTAATAACCTGATCTATTGTAATAGCTAATTGTTGACTCTTCCTTTTAAGCCCTCGTCCTTTTTCTCAAAAACTGACGTGGTCTAGGAGGGGAATGACGCATGAGGCTACCACCCCTATTTTTTTAATTTCATAAATAATAATTAATCTTTTTTTTCGGCCATTTTTCAATAGTAATAATGTTTGCTCATAATAACTTTGCCATGGTTTTTTCATGCTCACTCTCTTTCATTTCACTCTCATTCTTCTCTCTATTTTTCTTATCTCATCTTCTATCTTTTTCTCACACATTTTCTTTCTCTCTCTCCTTCATATTCACAGTCATTCACCTTCAAATACATCGATCTTTCTACTTACTTTCAGAAATTTTCTAAATTTTACATGTCTTTTTCATGTTTTATCTTTTAATTTCTTTCAGTTCACTCATCTCTTATCATAAAAACCAGGCATATTTTTTTTTTCTATTCATAATTCTCCGCCAAATCTTCTACAATGTTCCATGTATAATATATTCTTTTTATCTATTTTATTAAAAATCTCGGAGGGAGAATCTGGTTTGCAACCAGTCGTTTTTCTGAAGCTCAGTGAGCAACATGTTGTGTAAATTTTTCGTTTTTCCTTGGTCTAATATATTTATTTATTTTTGAAAAATGTGCTAATTAATTAAAAGGCAATGGGCAATAATTCGGTGGTGTGGTTCTTGATTTGTATCTGAAGCAGAATGGCAGTATGTAAGTACATTTCCATGGATTTCCGAGATGCACAGATGTAAAAATATAGTGGTTCCACGCTGACATCGGGTCCACAAATTCTAGTAGGCTGAGCTGGCTGGGGGGCAACATTTTGAAGTTGCCTCCCTTTGCAAATGGGATTAATTCGTGTGTTTTTCAGCCGTGGCCGTGGACTTTTATAAAAAATGATGTGCAACCTGTTGGGTGGTGGGTCCTGAGTAGGCTCCCCTGGCATACCACATTGTTTTCTTTCAACAGTAGCTTTTTTTTATCTGCTTTTGCGATTAAAAAAAACTAAATTAAAGATTTTAAGTACGATTAGAAATGGTTGTATTCTACTGTGTGAAGTATCTGTAAAATTTTGAAACCAGATAATTTATTACCTTCTTCTCTGAAGAATGGAGTTTCATTATCTGACATTTTTTCCCAATATCATCTTCCATTTCTGCTCGTGGCTTGTTTTTTTTGTTAACTTGCTATCCAAAATGGAAGTTAATATAGTGATTTCTCCTTCTCTTGCAAACTTTTGGGCTAGCTCTTAGTTTTCAAGATAAGAAGAAATCACTCCGTTTGGTACCTTCATTTTAGTAAGACCTACGAATTTTCTTGTTGTAATTTTGCTTTTAACATTGTATAAAAAATTCACTTTGATGAAACCTCGTCGTTACTTCATCTTGTTTTTCTTATTTTGTTAATCTTTAGTCCGTCTCGAAATACTTCGTCCAATTCCGCAATATGAATATTACTATGTTTTGAAAAACAAAGGTATGTTTTTTCTATTTCCGAATAAACCGGTATTTTTTGTTTACTCGTAATTATTTTGTTTAACAATATGTCCGGATAAAGTGGTCACGTATGGTAGGAGAATTTGGTGATTGAGGATGTAGGTTTTCAAAATGGGGTAAAAAGTTCCGAGAAAATAAGGGAAAAATGAGGAAAGATAATGGTGTGATTTTCGATCTTTTTATATTTTTATTATGAAATAGCACACGAGTTCGGCGAGAACAAACCTTGGGCTTATCCCTTCCAGTTTTTCTCCCCCACAATGAACTTTGGAATATCTCACAGTGGGGAAATATTAATTTAATATTTAAAATTTCTGATTTGTTTTTACTTCAACATGTTTATTTCGACAATTCTTTCAAATTTCATCTTCATTCACTCACGGGTAAAACATGTATTTTATCGATGTTTTCGTCTTTAGATACCATGTGTATGTTATCTCGTTACGTACTTAGGTAAGTAATTGATTTAAAAATTGAGGGAGCCAATAAAAAACCAAAACTTGTGTAAATGGTAAAAACCAATTTGGCATACCACATTTTTTCTAATCTTTCACTTCAACGGTTGATAATGATCATAGTCGCATTGATACAAATACCTACACCCTTCTTATTATTTGTCTCAAACTTCACACATTTCTCTCTTCCCTGTTTCTTCTTTTTACAATAACGTAAATTTTAAACTCTCTTAATTTCTTGCTTGTTTCCCATATTTTGGTGAAATATTAAGTTACTGGAACTTAAAGCTTGATTTTACAAGTTTCACTCTTTTGATCACTAAATTAATTTTTTTTAGTATTTGGTTAAACTCTATCTTTTAATAATGTAATTTTGTCTTCATATTCACTTCTACCATAATCTGTCTCTCTTGTTCTAAAAATCACTTTTCTTCTTTCTCATTATGTTTTATTTTATTTTTATTTTCGTCTTACTTTTCACACTCGTTCACAATCTCTCTTTCACACCTCACCTCTTCCACCCCACCACACTCTGCTTTGGTTTTCATCACAATCCAAATTTGGCTCCCAAACAGGGACTCGTGTGTCTATAATTTTTAAGATCTAGTTTTTTAAACTATCAAAATTTAATCTATCCATGTTAGCTTGTTAAAAACCCCATGTGGTAGATATATTTAAATCTACTGACCTTTAAAATGGTCAGTCCCCTTTGTTGCTTTCCCTTTTAACGTAACATTTCTAATAATAAGTTACCTATGTTAAAAGTAAAGTTTTGTTCTATATACTTAATGTTACGAGTTCTATTCAGTTGTATCGAAACTGGTAATTCTTTATAACCAGTCTTTTGATATTTGTCAATCTGATAGAATTCTCGTTCACAAGTGTACCCGTTGGTCTTGACCATGTATTATCAACTAGTAGTATATTTTTTACGATCGTCTATAATACGTCAAACTAGTTTTGTTTTTCTTTTGGAACTTTGTTTTGATTTCCTATTTTGGAACCTTTTTGTGTAGGTCCAAAATTGGATGGCGCCCAAAAAATTGTTTTGTTTTTGTCTTGTGTTTTATGAAAGATTTGTCCCCTTTCATTTCTCACATTTTGAGTAAATTTTTAGGATTAGCTTCCCTCTTAATTTACATTTGTAATTTTGTAGTCGAATTTGATTATGAAACAACAAAATTCATTCCCTAATCGCCATTTTTCAATTCTAAATATTTCCCTAGGAACTTAACCCCTTAGAAACCCTATGAATCTCCACTGAACTACCTACCATTGACCATATGTTGTCGAATTTTTTGTTTGGACTTTTGGCTGTTACTTTTTGTAACGTAATAGATACTTTGTATCTACAGATTGTTTTGTTTTGTCTTGTTGTAAGATTTTGTTTTATTTTGTCCTGTTGTCAAAACATCAAATTGTTGTCTTGTCATCCTGTATGATTTTGTCTGTTGAGTTCTACTCAACAAATAACGTAAATTTCCACTGATAGGGAATCAACGTAAATCTGTTCCCCGGAACACCTAAATTACTTGTTCATCTTTGAACATTTTATAGTGTAGTAATATAGGCTCTGTAAGAGCAGGATATACTTAGTTTCTCTCAAAAATACCGGTTTTAAATATTTATAAGTTACTCCCTGCTTTATGTATTTTAGCAGGTTTTGTTCTTTACCAATATTTAAAAAACCCCTTGTATTCTTCCTGGGCTATCAAAGTCAGAACCATCCTTTTTGGTTTACTATCCCCGCATTCAATCACTACCCCAACAATGGCTACCTCAGCCAAAACTAATGTTAGAGCTTTTGAAAAAGAAAGTGTCTTTGAGTATCAAGGAAAATGGTACGATCTTGAACAATCCCAGGTAATGAGAGGTGATGAAGAAGAATTAGATGACGACCCTATCTCTACCCAAACTGTAGTTTTAGGAGGTAAAGATCACAAATTACATCAAACTCATAGATATATCTACTTAATTAATTCTGAAGGTGTCTGGTACAAAGTTGCTCACGCGATTGACAAAGACCCTAATCCTCCCAAACCAGAAACTATTGAAAAACAACTTACCGATCACCGAAACTAAATTAGAGACTTAAATGCTCGATTGAAAAAATTAGAAAGTATCCCTAAACACATCAAAGATTTAGGAGACAATGTCCAAGCTATGGGAGACGACATTAGCATAATGCAAAAAACGGTTCTCGAAGTAAAAGAAAATATGGATTCTCTCCAAATCCATAATCAATATCTCAAGGCCATGATAGAAAATAATGACTCAAATATAAGTAAAGTTAAAGAGGAGGTTCAAGGCTTCGACAAACGACTCTGGCATATTGAGGATACCCTTCAACTAATTTTACAAAATATGCAACAACTGGTTGCACCTCCTGCTTTTCCCAATGCGCCCCCATTAATTGTTGAAAAGTCACCGAATGAGGACAAAATTAATTATCGTCGTTATCTCTCGGCCAAAGAAAGAGAGGAAAGAGAAAGAGAATTATTACTTCTTAGTCATAGAGGAAAAAATTCTAGTACCCTGAATGAACCAGAACCAAAACCTAAAGACAGGACATATATTAGAGAAGTGACAACGCCCACTAACAAAATTTATATCCCCGGAAGTGGTTCCACATCTTGTAAAAATTCTTCTGAAGAAGACACTGCTGAAGAAATTGATTGTAGTAGAATCTCGAGGAAAAATCGTTCTAAAAGATAGAACTCGAATACTCGTTCCCACACTCGACCACTTCCAAATTATGCGAAAAGTACCTCTTATAATTCAGGTACAAACAAAGCTCTCCAGAGAATGCAAGAGAAAGCTTGTAAAGTTGACCCATATAAAGGTCCAAAAAATGATGATCGTTCTCCACTCCAATTTTTGAAAGAATTCCGTGAAAGAGTTGCCAAATTGGTCCCCAATGATAAAGAGGCTGGTGAATTATTCTACCAACTAATTCAAGAATCAGACTGGTGTTGTACTTGGTGACATGAACTAAAGAAAACTATGGGATTTGAAGTTATGGAAACCCGTTTCCTAGAACAAGAATGGAATACTGGAATTCGTGATATGTTCTATTTTCAATTTAAATCTTCATCTCTAAAAAATTCCAAATTCACCAATTTTAGAGCTGACTTTGATTATTGGCGAGGAAGATTAGCTGGTCTCCATGTTGCTACTATACATTTAGTAGAACACTTTTGAAAAAACATGCCACGGGAACTTAGGTTGAAAATCAATACCAAAAAAGTAAAAACCCTACCTGAGTTTGCTAAAATCCTAGACAGCATACCTATCGATGATCTCGAATGGGTAAATCAAACAGCCATGGAAAGTGTAGAGGAGAGAGAAAAGGCCGTTATGAGATATTTAGATTGTAAAAAATTGGGAATTTCTAAACCAGAACATAAAAAACAAACATTGGAACTTAATAAACCAATTAACTCTACATCTCGTAATAGATTTGTTAAAAACCCTTTAACCTCGGCCTCGATCAAAGAAAAAGAAGATTTAGAAAATACCACCTTTGAAAATAAGAACGAAGATATGCAGGAAAACTAGAATCTCCATCTCCCTGCACCGACGAAGAGATGGAGCAACTTAATGGGTCGCTACAAGAAGAACCTATATCAGTAGCGGGAGTAACGCTAAATACTCCTACAGACTTGAAAACACCTGTGTTCAAACCAATAAAATTACTTGGTAATGACCTAATTCCGATTTATTTCTCTTACAAGGATCATCTGGTTATGGGAGATAAAATCGCTGTTGAAATCTTAAAGAGAAACCCTTCCAACTCTAATGTCACAAAATGTTCTTTACTATCAGACATCTTTTGTAGAGAAGGAAACACTACTGATTTAATCATTGATCACATGATTAAATTTCCAAAAACTGTAACGAAAGTCCTCATAGTACTAGGATTTGAAGAACATCTCTCATCCGGTTTTCACCCTGAAAAATTCCTCGATAATTATGACAAAATTGTTCAAAAATTAAAAGAACACCGAGTCATAAACATCGTAGCTTGTAAAGTTTTTCCGAAAAAAGAACACCATGAACATCGAAGATACTGGTTAGACCATAATTGCCTAAACGCTAATGTTCATAAAATTTGTCAAGAAAGAGAAATAGAATACGTAAATCTTGACCAAGTAGTTCTTGACCTTGACAAACAAAAACCGTATAATACAAACGAGTATTATTACACGAAAGATAAAAAACCGAGATTTTGTCAGAAAGACAAACTCTACAAAAGTGAAACTGAATTTACCGATATGGCCTATGAACTTATGGAGAAGAAAATAGCCTGGGTAATCGATCAAAAGACGTTTCAATTAACAGGAAAACTTCCCGAGAAAAAGGACTCGAAAACCTTAGGTAAAAATGAAAAAGTAATTTCATTTGAAGTTGAAATATCTAAGGATTTACGGACGAAACCAATTAAAACTTGTACTGCTACCATAGACGGTTTTTGAGAAGTTGATGACTACGAAGATTTAGATGGTGATAAAGAAATAATTACTATTCAAATTCCAAATTATTACCTAGCTCCTTATGTCCTTCTAGTTTTTAACAACTTTGTACTCGCAGCACTCGTGGATACAGGTAGTTCTTATAATTTTGTTAGCAACGAATTATACCAACGCTTTACAGGAGGTGCTGATCCAACAGAAATTAAAGAAATCACAGCACGCAGCATCCTCATAAATGGTGTGTTAGGAAAAAGAACTGCTAAAGTAAAACATAACATCAACGCCACTATCAGTCTCCTTGATAAAAGTCTAGACAAAGTTCCTCTTTGGACAACCTCTCGAGTAATAGACGGTTTCAATACACCTTTAATTATAGGCCCTGAATTTCTCGAAATTTATAGTGCAAAAATAGACCTAGGAATTTGTCGAGGTATGTCACTTTTATTAGAGAAAGAAAAAAGAAAGCTAAAGATCTTTAGCTATAAAGAAATCCATGCACTCGTAGGCAGCGGAAAACTCCCGGATCCACTCGATGTTTTAAAAGGTTGTAAAGTATCCTTCATAGAAACTGTTGGACTAGTAAATACTGAACTCGAAACACCTTTACCTCTGATTAATAAGGACATCGATATGGAAAACGAACAAATGGATTTCGAAACTATAGAAACATTTATAGAAACCCCACTTGATTTACGTGTTTCAATAAATAAAATTGAAGAGAATAAAATAGAAGAAAAACCAACTGGCCCTTCTTTACATCTTCAAGGACTCAAAAATCGATTTAAAGACGTCCTCACTAAAACTTTAGGATGTTGTAACTTGTACAAACATCAAATACAAATTAAACCCTCGTATGAACCTCACATGTGTAAAAATTATCCTTTACCATTAAAAAAACATGAAGCAATTTGTCCAAAAATAAGGTATTGGCTATAAACTGGAGTAATTTGAAAATCCAATTCACATTATAGAGTACTGTTAGTGGAAGCTCCAAAGGGTGATGGAACACTAAGAGCATGTGGAGATTTCCGTCAACTAAATAAATACATGGAAGTACGAGGAGATTTGGTTCCAAATATTGAAAACATGAACAAAATGTTTGGAAAAGCTAAAATTTTCACTGTGGTTGATGTAAACGAATCATTCATGCAAATCCCACTCACTGAAGACTCTATGCAGTACACAGCCTTTACATTCGACGGAGTTCCATACGAGTTCACCCGAGTTCCATATGGAACTAAAGACTCGATGCAAGCCTTTCTTGCAGCACACCAAATAGCATTAGAAGGCACTGAAAATTTTGTAGCAGCATATGTAGATGACCTACTAATCTACAGCAAAAATGAAGAAGATTACTACAAACACATAGAAATTGTCCTTGAGAAACTTAGTAAAGCTGGGATAACGCTTAATTCAGATAAATGCCGATTTTTCAAACAACGAGTAAATTTCCTAGGATATGAACTGAGTGAAAATGGAGTAAGACCTACACCATCAAAAACCAAACCTATCAATGACTTTCCAATACCTCGATGTAAAAAGACGTACAATCATTTTTAGGTCTGGTAAATTATTACTGTTCACATATACCTAATTGTGCAGACATCGGTGAACCTCTCTATAGGTTATGTGGAAACGTTCCTTTTAAATGGGAAACTCAAAAAGAAACCTCATTCCTTAGACTTAAAGAAGAAATGTCTCGTTTGTTACTGGTTGCTCACCCTGATTTCAACCGTCCATTCTACGTGATGACTGATGAGTCAGGATACGGGATGGGGGGATATGTGTATCAAATAGACGAAAATGACCAGCCCCATCTCATCGCAATGGTCAGTCGCCTATTTAACTCAGTGGAGATGCACTATTTCACCTACGAGAAAGAACTTCTGGCGATAATTTATACCCTTAAAAAATGTAAATACTTTTTAAGCGGTTTTGAAACAATCATATATACTGATCATCAAGCTTTGACAATGCTCTGTAATGACAAAATGAACGCATCAGACCGTATAATTAGATGGTTAATAACACTCGAAGAATATAACATCATCGCGATTAACTACATCAAAGGTTCAGAAAATCAACTAGCCGATATACTGTTGAGATACCATCGCTCAGCCATTGTACGAGATCCTGATTTCACAGTTCCTCTGTCATCAGTCAAAGCTCCTAAAATTCTATGTTCTAACATCATGGCAATTGTACAAAATCAGACTACCATTGCTAAGAAAATTTTCCAAAGTCAACTTAAAAAAATTACAGAACTTCAGCAAAATGACTCTGAAATTCAACTGGCCTTTCTATCACCTAAAAATACTCGTATAATCTTGGAAGATGGAATCTATAAAATAAAAGGTAGAGATGGTATCTTTCGAACTTATTTACCATTTAAAATGCGTAAAATCTGCATAGAATTCTACCACTGAGATGCTGTACACCCGGGTATTAATAAGACTGTCTTAATTATTCACCGCTTTGTAGACTGGCCTTAATGCAAGTCAGATGTTATAGAATACGTAAATAATTGTGAGACCTGTAAAACTTGTAAACAATGAAAAATGGTACCCTATGGCAACATGAAAAATGTTATTGCCAAAACAAAAAATGACATAATTTCTATCGACTATTACGGTCCATTACTGAGAAGCCGAGGAAATACTGAAAAATTGTTAGTTGTCCTAGATGTATCTACAAAATACGTTAAATTGTACCCTGTGAAAAAATCTAACTTGAAATCCTCGATTGCATGCCTAACTAAACACTTCACAAATTACAGGAAACCTAAAGTAATTTTAAGTGATAATGGAACACAATTCCAAAACAATCAATGAATAAATCATTGGAAGAAAAATAATATTGAAACTCGTTTTACTAGTGTCTATCGACCTGCTTCAAATCCTACAGAACGCGTTATGCAATCTATATCTGAAGCAATTAGGATGAATGTCGATAAAACTCACAGAAAATGAGCAATGATCTTACCCGAAATAGAGAAAAAAATAAATTGGACCGAACACATTGTAACAGGAGTCCCTCCAATCGTCCTACACGTCATCCAACTATTGAAGGTGATCAAAAATTTGAAAATATACCCGAAGATGAGTTCAAGGACATATTAAAACAAGTAAATGATCGAGTAAAGAAAAAGTTGGAAGAGGGTCGTAAACAATTTGAAAAAACACATCACAAACCAGTTGAACTCAAAATTGGTGAAATTGTATACGTGAGAACGCATCATCCTCTTAGTAACAAAGAAAGGAAGTTCACAAAAAAATTTGCTAAATTATTTAAAGGTCCCTATGTCATTGTAGCTTGTCAAGGTTATAATAGTTATCTCGTAGAAAACCTAGCTACAAACGAACAAGAAACCCAACATATTAATAATTTAAAATACTAGTTTCGACTAGTCTAAATTCACAATTAACCTTTGGCCGAACTGAGTAAGCTAAAGGTAAATCATCCTATGTATGTTCGGTCTTTTCTTTGAAAAATAAATTGTATAATAGTTTTATGATTGTAAACCCAGTTATAAAAAATAAAAAAATAAAAAAATAAAAAAATAATCAAAAGACTAAAATACAGAAAGATGGGCCCGGCAAAAGATTAAGACCTAATCAACCTTGATAAAAATTAATAAAGCCCCATTCAAGACCGGATAATATAAAAGAAATGATAAAAAATAAAGAAGAATAAAAGAAATTGTAACTTGGGTATTTCCTAAAATAACGAATAAATTCTTTAACTTGTAACTATCCATCATTTTATCCATTTCAATAGTCGACCAATAGATAAGAAACCTTAGACGCCGATTTTGACTGACTACAGCAAAACTGTCTACTCACCAACACTTAAACAGTTTTTTGCTCCATATATAGTTTCGACTGTCTACCCATTGCTGATATATTTTTTACCCTTCCGTTCTTCTATCCTTGAAATTATTTTGTTGCAAGGATCTGAACTCGATAGCCTCGGAAGATGAAGTAGATCACTATCTGATTTTAGTTCATACATTGTCGTCTTGTGATTAACATCTCGTTAAGTGTTAGAGTCGATTAATGTGATTTTGTACTTCACTTTATACTTGTATCTAGTCATTATTTTTAGTTTCGTATTTTTTATTTGTAATTCTTGTGTTCCTTATTCAGTACTTAATTGTACAAGAGTAATTTCTACGGTAAAAATGTAAGTAAAAATTCTGATTATACTCCTATTACTCGTGTCTCGTATATTTTTCAAAAATCTTGTATTTTAAAATTGTAGAGTGGGACGTCGCTTCTCTACTGGCAACACCTGAAGCTTCCCCGGTGATTTCTGAAGTGGAACAAAATTTTGAGACCTGTTTGGCTGAAGAAATTCCTGATGTTCCTGAACTTCAGAAAACTCAGAGAAAAACTGTTTCTCATCATATTGCAACCTCGAAAAAACAAGTAAAACCTCGCTCTCGTTCTTCTTCAGAAGATTTGTCGATTTTGAAAACCAAGAATCCCGAGTTGATGAATCCAAAAGTCATCCTACACAGATGTGATGCCCCAGCACTTACGACAATGGCACAACCTCAAGCGGCTACAACCACGATTTTGTCAACAAGTACTGGATCATCGACGCAGACTACGAGTACAATGGGCAGAATCCCAAAAATTTTCACACGGCCTGTAAGCTTGGAACCCTCGTCAAGTAAGCACCTTCCTTCTACTTCCTTTACTTTGTCTACTCCTTCTGTTTCTTCCTCTCAAACTTGTAAGTTAAACCTCGACAACTTGGCCAAATCGTTGGGCGACAAGACCAGACCCGCGAGTTCCAACTCCGAGTCTGGTACGGAGTCCGTGCAAATAAGCTGTTATCGGAGAGCAAGCAGCCACCTACACCGGTACAGTGGTGGTACCGAGAGACAGGGGGTGTGCTACTTTTTCCCTCTGTTAACAAATTATGAGGCCAAGCAGAAAGGTTTACCGATCGGCTTCGACATCAACCCAACTTCGTTGGACTTGGAGAGGATTGAAGCGATGGCGAACAAGGAGTACATCCTTCCTTACGCTTACGAGTCCATACAGAAAGAGGAGGCAGTCGAGTGGCCGGTAGTTTTTTATCCTGGTAAGAACTCGATGGTGTCCGACATGGTTCATATTGATCGTCATTGTTGGCGGTTGGTATGCGGTCCAAATGTTATTGATGCGGACACAATGATTACTCGGTTACCTCGTACCCAAACTATTTTAATTCCTTGGTATGGACGAGGCGAACCGTATTACTTTTCAGAGATTGTCCATTTAACTATTTATAGTGTACCTGGGCAATGTATCATGGCGGAATGCGGTTTAGTCTCGGCCCTCTACAAGTCACTTATTTTAGGGCGGGACTTTTGCAAGATGAATCGAGTTTTCGTGGGGACACCCCCAATAAAAGATCATGCTTACTCCGGTAAGCTTCTCATCTGGAATAAGACCTTGGCTTGCTCTTGGGCAAAAAAGGCGTACACCGAAAAACCACATCAGCCTCCATCGAATTTCGATCCCAAGTATGACTGGTCCGCATTTCCCAAGGGTGCTACGGGTGGTTATCGGAGCTACAGGCCCTAAAAAGGTTTTTTATGGTATTGTTATTATTTTTATTATTTTCATACTTTTCTTGTTCTTTCTTGTTTGTTCCTACTTTCGTTTACTTTTATTTATTATTTTGATTTGTTCTTAATTCTCGTTGAATTCTTGACTATTATTTTATAAGATTCCCCTAATTTTTGACTTATGTAAACCAAATGGAGTCCCTTGTTTATTTTTTTGTTATATTTTCTCATATTTTCTTATTATCGTATTATTTTTCTTGTTTGATTGAAGAAAATTATTATCTTACTTTTACTTTCGTCTTATTAACAATCAAACATTTATTTTCATTTTTTACTAGTCTTGTTCTAGTTTTTTCTTCCAAACTAATTTCTTTTGTTTTGTTTTGTTTTTCAAATTAGTCTTATTTCTTTTCTTACGTTTTTATTTGTTTGCTTTTTCTTAAAGACTTTTGTTTTTGTTTTCCTTTAATTTTTAAGATAATCTTGCTTAACTTTCGTTTGTTTTGTTCCTGATATTTTTTATTTTGAATTAAAGGACTCTTAAGATTTTACGTCCTAATTTTGTTTTTCTTATTTTCTTTTTCTTAGTACCGATTTTTTTTATTATTTTCCTCCTGATTCTCTTTTTACTACAGATCAAATCGGTATACAACTGTAACAGCCAAAAGAGGTGGTAATGTACCTAATTAGAACCACTTTCAGTGTTACACCATACACAAAATATCACGTACTTGAAAAGCAGTAATAATTCTAACATAAATTCACGTTTATCATCCACAGACTATTGTGGACCTTAACATTGGTTAGAGACTCAATAATATTTAAAATACACGAGTGAGTTTATACATTTAATAAAATAATAATTCGTACATCACAGTACATAAATATACGTTAATATTTATACATATACAACCACAATTCAACAAGCAAGACTATCTGTTCACTAGAGACTTCTAAAAGAGAGGTTCCAGGTACTTAGAAGTAGCTGTCGAGGAACTCTGTCTTATTCCACTGAATCGAGGGATTATATACTTGTTCAGGGTATGAAAACGTACGTGTTGCATAGGCAAAAAGAGGTAGGGTGTTGTTATTATAGGGTTGTGCTGACTCGTCAAATACACGAGGGACAGGCACAATTAGGTCATGAATATACAGAAAGTATATCTATATTTATAAGATCAAATACGGGTAATTTAGTGGTTGTTTATAAAGAGTTATAGGATGTTTATTGTTGATAAATATCTACGTTTTTGGTATTTGAAAATGTGTGGATGAATATGTTCGTCATTTCTAAAAATAGACGAAAATATACGTTACACAATTCTCCGGGGTACACAAAAAAAATCAGGAAAAAAAAATTTTCCAAAGTCTATCCAACAAGTATGAAAAGAGAAGAAGGAGAAAACATTCTTATTAATTATGCATGGTTAAAATTATGTCATATAATGCGAGTATAAGTATATATGCTTACAATAAAATATTTTACGAATATTAATTATGAGTATTAAATTTTTTCTTAGATGTATATAGGAAATTAATATATCACATTATTTTGCGTAATTTTTACAATGCTGTGCTTTTTGTTAAATTAGTACAGTTTCAATGGGAGGTTAATTTTAAATATACCATAATAAAAATTAACATAAACGAGATTGTAATTAACCATAATAAGAATATCCCATTGACAAAAGTTAGATAATCATTAAAGTTTTGGTCAGGTATTTGTAGTTCAATGGATTTAATTTTGTTCTCCTAGTCGTTAACTGGAACAGTGTAGGGAACAAAATTATTCCATTTGGGGTTGTAGACCTTTGTCGTTGCCAGATCTATAGCAAGATCAAAAGGTTCTGTAGAATCAGAAAAATATGTCCACAGTAGTGGTAAATGATTTTCAATTTTAATAGTCTCTTCCAAAGATTTAGAGAGACAGGGGATTTCTATTGGGATAATTACTGTATTTTTATTATTTTCGTCAATATTTTCAATTTGGATATGACAAGGTACATCTAGAATAAAGGTTCCGGGGGAATTATTATTTATTTTTAGTTTTTCGGATTTTTTCGTAATGGAATTAGTTGCTACAAGGGAGTTAAAGTTTACAATAGCAAATTTGGTATGTCCAATAGGATGCACTAATGTTTGATTATTATTAGGATTACATTTAAATGAACAAGATTGCAATAGGTTTTGATTTAAATCATGAAAGAAAAGATTCTTTGCACATGAAGATAATTTATCACTTCCTCTATTAGATGGAAGGAAGCATAATGGTTTATCCGAGTTACAGTAATGGAGATTAGTTCCACTAATGTAGCGTACCAAGTTTGTTCTGATTTCATGAATAATCAGAGATGGTTCTTGATCCCAGCTGCACAATTCATTAGAATGACTTTTGAATGTGAGTGGAATGAAGTTGTAAATTTCGTATTTAGAATCTAATTGTTTTAGGGGAATTTTGATTTCTAATTCTAACGTATTTTTAAAGAAGTTACAGTTTATAAGTTCAGCATGATAGTAGTTTTGAATATCCTTAATGGGGATTGTTAGATCAAGGTCTAGATTTTTTGTAATTTCCACAAGTTTTTGTATGTCTTTTCCTTATATTTCTTTCAAAATAATTGAAGAGGGGACCATATGAGATTTACAAAACGTTAGGATATTTGATAATCTTAACGTGTTTATAAGGTAGTTGTCGTAGAATCCTTGTATGTAATTTAGGGAGATTAGAAGTTCATGTTCTTCTAGCAAATTTTCCATAAAAGAATTTGTATGCAAAATGAATTTTGTCTTAAAATTATTTGTATGGTCAATAAAGCTATGCAGATTAGTAGACGTATTTACCAACGCTGCATGCTCGGTTAATAGTTGATTTTTTATTATGTCATATTCTTCTTTTAACGAGATTTCATTAGCCAGAAAGTTTCGTCCATCTCTAAAGTTTAGTACTCGACAGCAAAAGCGTAGCGCATCTCCGAAGAAAGATCTGATCAGAGTGAATACGCTTCGTTTGCTTCGAATGGAAGATGGTGTTGAATAGAAGTCTTGGATCATAGCGGTATTTTGTTCTTTAATGTTTTTTATTGCATTTTTTAGACATTTTGCCATTTCTGAGTATTTGCAATTTTTCCAGGTTGTTTCATTGAACAACCGATGTTTAAAGTTTGTTGCTAATAGTTTATCTGCTGATTCATGCAAATCTAGCTTAATAGAGTAAATTATTGGGACAGATTTAGAATATACGAAAATATTGCTTATTTCTTGAAAATAAGCGCCAGTTGACGACGTCGTAATCCTATATGGGTCAGACGATGTTCTTTGCGCAATAGTAATCGAAGAAATAGTTATTGTGAAATAGAAAAGTAGATTCGTATACATTTTCTGAAACAGAAAAAAATGCAACGTCTAAATTATTTACGAGAAAAATGGATTATGAATTTTAGGAATTTATTACGACATGAGCTAGTTGGGGCACAGGGGAAGACCAATTTTGCCGACATTTGAATTATAGATTTTGGTCAAGTGATTAATATAAAGTTTATTAATTTCGACCAATTAGTCTGTGTTTTGCATTTGATCGTTATTGATCTGTCTGTTTCGTTGTGTCATATTCTTTGTGTGTTTTTTTTTCTTTCGTATTTTCTAGTGTTGTTCGTGGAGCCGATTTTCAGTGAAGTGACTTGTGCGGATTTTTTTTTCTTTTTTGTTTATAATTCCAAATTATTTTTAAAAAATGTTGGTCGTTTACATGAATGACCGTATGTTCATGTCATCGGGAGTTGTTGAGGCTAATGAGACCTGGTTTCTCGGAGATCAGGTTCTCACCAAGATTTGGATATTTCAACATTGTATGTGGGAGCCTCGGTTGTATTTTTTGCTCCATCTTCTTTTCTCGCTCGTTTTATCGCGTGTCTACAATATCCGATCATGGTGCTTTTTTGAATAATTGCGAGCCGTCGTGGATCCCAGGTGAAGTTATTGAAGAGGATTTGGGTTACTGGAGCCATTCGGTCCGGTTTACCTGTTGTCCTGAATCTGAGGAATATACCAAGAAGCTACTATTCGAGCTTCACATATTTTATCCTCATTCCATGGTTGTCGAGTTTGGGCCATCCAGGCTCAAACTAGTTTTCCGAGGCAATCTGGACACTCGGGGATTGGTCAGGTTGGGCATATTTTCCAGGCTTTTGGTTGGTCTGTTATGTGTATCCCAGCAGACCAATGAGAAAGTTACCGTCGAATATGTCTGTGGGGACATTACTCGTATGAGGTAATAGGCTCTCGCACCTCTCGACAACAGTCGCCGCCCAAAGCTGGCAATAATCGTCTTTATGACATTAAACAAATTTACACTGGTGCGTTTGTATGTTCGTACCTATACGTACGTACAGGTAAGATACATTGTACGGGCCAAGATCAATTACCTGATAACAATCTCGGTAATGTCACAAACCGGTACCAAACGCACTGTGTCATTTCTTATCACCTCAACGGAGACAAGAAACCACGTAACGCATGACATAATTATGTACATATGTATACATGTGTGTCTGTGTGCATGTACCAAATCCTGTATATAAACTCTCAGAACTGGCTCAAAAATCGCCAGTGTTTGCCGAGGATTTGGCTCTCCCATACTTAATCGTATGAAGTGGCAGAACACGCAAATACTGTTGAAGACCTTCTAGTGTGAATATCTCTCACGACAAGGTATTCCACAGTGGTGACCCCGACGTGATTTTTTGGCTATGTTGTGGGTGTCTAGGCGCGTTGCGCTAATTCTAAAACCAGGCGCGGTGCGCTGGAGAGTTACTCGCTTGTAATACAAATATTTTTACAGACCTAGACACCTTTGACAGTTGAAGCAGAGGTAGGACATTGAAAGTGGGAAATTAAACCCCCCCTTCCAAATATATTTGCCAAAATGGAACCAAGAAAAGTAGACCTGGAGGAACAAAGTTGCCTTCATCCGCCAACTCCTCCAGCTTCGACCAGAGACTCTGAAGTCTTTGAGACTCTGGAAAAACAAAAACAAATCCAGAGGCCAGAAGCCTTGCGTTTGGGAGCTGTAGTCAATCCAAACGAGACAACAGCTCGCACACTCAGAAGTGGTTGTCTTTTGAGCCAAGTCTCCAACCCTTTGACCCCAGACCAACAACCGACAGCGTCTGGTGGAACCTTTGCCGAAAATAAAAACGAAGTACAGCAAACAACAATGCCAAACAGAAATGGAAATACAACAAACCCATCATCAAATCAGCCAGGAACAGGTGGAAGTGGTCAGCCACAGCTGACCCCTGAAGTACTTGCACAGCTACTACAGCTGTTGCAGATGCAGACTCTGCAGAACCATGCGATCCAAAGGCAGAGGATTGAGATTCCAGAATTTTTACCAAATGAGGAGGAACTCTGGCTAACTCTCCTCGAAGGTCGTTTTAAAACAGAAAATCTACAAAACGACCAGAAGTACTCCCACATTTGTAGCAGCATGCCCGCATAAATAATACGCCGCATTCCGGATATAATGGAATGCCCTCCGGCGGAAGCAGACAAATACAGTTGGTTCTGCAAGAAAATTAGAAATGTGTTTGTTAAGACTCAAAACCAAATAATTGATGATGTTATATGTGGAATGAAGATTGGGGACAATAAACCCTCCGCCTTCATGGCCAAATTAAGACAGAAGGCCGACAATATAGTATCACCATCAGTCATTGGGAACCAGTTCTGCAAACAACTGCCCCAACACGTTGTGCAGTGTCTGGCAGCTATAGGTACCACGGTAATCAACAATTCCGAGGACCTTGACTTCTTGGCAAAGAGTGCCAATAGCACATTAGAACACTCGAGATCAACATCCCCGATCAGTGCAGTATCGGCAGAGACTGGAGAACTAGCCCAGCTTAGAGCCCAGATAGCTCAGCTGACTAATGAAGTAAAAAAGAAAAACAATTATACCAACTCAAGAAATAGTAGAAGCAACAACCGCTCGAAAAGCAGGAGCAATAACAGAAACAACGATAGGAAACCTAGGTCAAGAGACCGTAAGAGCAATTCTACCAGGGGTCAGAGTCCAACTCACCCTAGAAGAACATCATCCCCCAAACCCGGGTCTCAAAACTGGGATGGTAAATCCTGCTTTTTTCACAATAGATGTGGTGCAGAAGCCACCAAGTGCAACAACAGATGCCAATGGTGGGGAAAAACATATAGTAAGTCGTCAAACTAGAAAGAGGGGTCGTCTATGCGGCTGAAGATCCCTCGAAAAAGTATTCACGCCGCCTGTTCATCAAGGACAGGACAAACAGGAGACGTTACCTAATAGACTCAGGTGCTGACTTGAGCATTTTGCCAGTAAGTAAAAACCAAAAGGCATTTCCTCCGAAATACTACCTCCAAACTGTGAATGGTCAAAACCTTCCAGCTTACGGAATAGAATCCAGCAAAGTAAGCATCAGTTTGCAAAGAGACATGACGTGGTCCTTCACAATTGCAGACGTTCCAACTCCAATCCTGGGCGCAGATTTTCTCACGCACTACGGTCTGGTCATTGACCTCAAAAATGGAAAAATCATAGACAATAAAACTGGTCTATGGGTGGAAGGCAAAACGCTAGCGTACCAACTGGACACCAACATATCCAGCTGCACTAAAGTCGACGAACAATTCCTACGGATTCTGTCAGAGTATCCTGGAGTCACTCAACCATCAATTCGCAGGCATCCGACCTATAAGCATGACACCTTTCATTATATAGAAACCGAAGAGCTCGCAGGCTACTGCCTGATAAACTCAAAGCATCATGGGAATACTATGATCGCATAATAGGAGATGGCATATGCCGCCCCTCAAAAAGCTCATGGAGTTACCCAATCCACCTGACCAAAAAAGCCAGTGGAGAGTGGCGAATTGTTGGAGACTACAGGGCCTTAAATGCCAAAAGAGTTCCTGACCGCTATCCAGTCCCAAACATAATGGACTTCAACGCGAATATGAAGGGTAAAACGATGTTCACAAAAATCGACATCAACTGGGCATTCCACCAAATTCCAATGGCCGAACAGGACATCCCAAAGGCAGCGGTTATAACCACCTTTGGCTTATTCGAATACTTTCGAATGCCGTTTGCACTCTGTAATTCTGCACAAACTTTCCAAAGATTTATCAATGGATTGTTTATGGATTTGCCGTTTTCTTATGCATATTTGGATGACATATGCATTTGCTCAGAAGGCGGTGAGCAACAGCACGAGAAGAATGTAAGAACCATCGTACAACGTATACACGCTGCTGGACTTACCATCAATGTTGGAAAAAGTTTATACAAACAGACCAAGATTGACTTTCTCAGCTATCAAGTCTCGACCGAAGGCATTTCCCCTTTGAAGACCAAGGTAGAGCCCATACTGAAATCTCAGACGCTTCTTAGGGATGGTGAATTTCTACAGACGTTGCATTAAAAATGCTGCAGCTGAACAAAGTAAGCTGTTTGCATTGATAAAAACAAATAAAAAGAAAGATAAGACTCCACTCGATTGGACAGAAGAAGCTGAAAAAGCCTTCGAAAATATAAAAGAAACACTGGCAAATGCAACTCTACTAGCTCACCCAGATGAAAGTCTGCCGTTATGTGTCACAACTGATGCATCCGACTTTGCTATTGGTGCAACACTGTACCAAAAGGATAATGACAAGAAGTTACCGCTCGCTTTCTTCTCCAGAAAGCTATCAAAAACCGAAAAGAACTACAGCACATACGACAGGGAGTTACTGGGAATATTCGCTGCGTTGAAGCATTTCAGGCACCAATTAGAGGGTAGATGTTTCACTATGTATACAGATCATAAACCCCTAACACATGCCTTCACGCAAAAGACAGAACCAGCTTCCCCGAGAAGAGCTCGACAATTGGACTACATAGGACAGTTGACTACGGACATCCAGTATATAAGTGGAGAACTCAACACTCCAGCTGATGCTCTTAGTAGGATCAAAGCCATCTTGGCACCGTCTCAATTACCTTACGCTGAAATAGCTAAAGAACAGTTAAGGGATGCAGAATTGCAAGAACTGTTTCGAACGATGACACAGCTCTCAAATTGAGACAAAGGAAAATCCCTGGTACTAATGTCTTACTAACATGTGACATTAGTACAGGCATGAACAGGCCATTCCTGCCAATAAAGTATCGCAAATTGGCTTTCAGTAGTGTGCACAATCTATCACACCCTGGAACAAAATGCACTGCTGGATTAGTAGCATCAAGATTTGTTTGGCCTCGGATGAAGTCCGACTGCAACAAATGGGCTCGCAGTTGCCTGATTTGCCAAGAGTCCAAAGTAGGAAGACACACTCGTTCGCCTCTCAAATCTTTCAAACAAACAGAGCGGTTTAAAACAATACATATAGATTTTGTGGGTTCATTACCCCCATCCCAAGGACACAGATACCTGTTAACGATGATTGATAGAGCAACCTGGTGGCCAGAGGCAGTTCCTCTCTATGAGATGACAGCTCCCATGGTAGCTGCCAGGTTATACGACACCTGGATTGCCCGCTATGACGTACCTGAAGTCATCATCACAGACCAGGGTCGTCAATTCGAAAGCTCGCTCTTCCAAGAGTTGTCTAAGAAGCTTGGTGCACAACACAATCACACCACAGCTTACCATCCTCAAGCAAACGGTAAAGTTGAGCGATGGCACAGAGCTTTGAAAGCCTCCATCATGGCTTGCGACACCAAGAGATGGGTTGACATACTACCAACCATCCTCTTGGGTCTTCGATCTGCTCTTCAAACAGACACGGGTCACTCTGCGGCGCAATTAGCACTCGGCGAAGAGTTACGCCTACCAGGGGACTTTTTCACCCACTCGAAAGAAATTAGCCCCAAAACGCTCGTCCAAAACATACGGACTGACGCTAATAGTTTTTTGAAACAGGTAGCTCGTCATGGCCAACCAAAGATTTATGTCTCCAAACACTTGGCCACAACATCTCATGCATTTGTAAGAGACGAGAAAATAAGATCTGCGTTGGAGAAACCATACGCTGGTCCTTATAAGGTTGTATCACGGGATGACAAGAATTTCGTGATACTAATCGCAGGTGAAGAAAAAACGATTTCAATTGACAGATTGAAACCTGCGTACCTTATAAATGAGGACAAGAAAATGCTCCAAAGAGCAGTAAGGAAAACAACAGACAGGTAATTAGTAGAAGAAAAACAGACTACACAGTCCGACAACACCCAAACACAAAAAACTAGTCGAAAAAGGTGATAAATCACAAAAATCACCAGAAGAAAAAATAAAAATAAAGAAAACGGTGAAGTTCAGTGACAAGATTGTCAAAATACAATACGATCCATCAGCCCCCTTATGCCCACGAAAAAGAGGCAGGCCCCTAGGTAGTAAAAAGCAAAAAAACCAGATTCCAACTTGAAAATCCGAGAGATTAGCAAGGAGAAACTAAAAATATTCACGGAAGTTAATATCCGCAGAGGAAAATACATACCCGCATAAAAATACGTACGAGAATCTGGGAATATTCGTAACAAAAGAAATTCCTCAGATAAGCAGAGAAAAAAAGTGCGTACAAATAAAACACGACACGAATAAACAAATCCACGTGCGATACGGAAGAAAACATCGCAACGTGTTTCTATTGACAAACATACAGATAACAAAATAGTAAATAGATCGTGACGTCACAAACGAAGAGTGCATTCCTTTGTGAAATACAAAATTCAAAGTAAGAAAATTCAAACATGCTTAACTCTGCTTGTACTTAACCAATTTGAACCAGAAAACTTTTCATCTAAAGAATATTTAATGCACTATCCCCTCCGAACATGTCTGAAATGAGATAACGACTTGGAATAAAGCTGCGATCGAAATTATTCTCGCAAGGTTCTTCACTCGCCTTTGTGCTGTTGACTGTGACATGCCAAAAATTTTCTATCATTTTTTGTTCATATTTTCTCGTAATTTTCCTGTTTTCCTTACAATGTCGTCTCCAACCAAAACGTCGTTTTCAACCCCTAATTTCCAATTTGTAGTTCCACCGGTACCTCAGCCTGTGAAGACTAAAGAACAGATGGAACACAAAAAGGAGATTGAAAGAATTGAAAACAAACTCTTGATGGATACGACCTTAGCTGCGGACATAGTTCAAATGATGTCCGCACCCCTTCCTGCCCTGATCCCGCCCCCAAAATCGCCAGAGAAGGCACCAAGAGTGGAGTGCCCACCCCGGGAGTCTTGAGCCCTGGCAAAATTGGAGGTGAGAAGGCAACATCCGGCAAAAGAGGTGCAAAGACCATGCCCTCCCCCCTGCCTTAAGCCTGACCTATAAGCCATTTGGGAATTCAAACTCCCCGATGTACAAAAGGCCAAGGCTCATAACCCCATCTAATCCTCGTCTATACTACCATTCCCGACCATATACCCATCTGGCTCCACCACAAAGACTGCATAGACGAAGGGGACAGGTCAGCAGGGACGCCTACCAGGCTCGGTTCGACGCACACAAACAATCATATGAGTGTGTAGGAGCTGCGGTAGGCTCAGCCCTTGCCAAATGGGAGAGGGATCAAAGACAGCAGTAGACTAGATAAGTCCCCCCAGGCACGCAACTTATCATTTTTGCGGCGCAAAAACTGGGGGAGTAGCTGTGGGGACATTATTCGTATGAGGTAATAGGGGCTTGCACCCCTCAACAACAGTCGCTGCCCAAAGAGTGGCAATAATCGTCTTTATGACGTAAAACAAATTTAAACTGGTGCATTTGTATGTTTGTACCTGTACGTATGTACTGGTAAGATACATTGTACGGGCCGAGATCAATTACCTGATAACAATCTCGATAGTGTCACGACCCGGTACCAAACGCACTGCGTCGTTTCTTATCACCTCAAGGGAGACAAGAAACGACATAACGCATGACATAATTACGTACATATACGTATACATGTGTGTCTGTGTGCGTGTACCAAATCCTGTATATAAACTCTAAGAACCGGCTCAAAAATCGCCAGTGTTCGCCGAGGATTTGGCTCTCCCATACTTAATCGTATGAAGTGGCAGAACACGCAAATACTGTTGAAGACCTTCTAGTGTGAATATCTCTCACGACAAGGTATTCCACAATGTCCATCTTGATCAATTTTATCTCAAAGATCTTTTAATCGGGACAGCTGGGGTTTGCTTCGTTTGGTTTGTAAATGACCACTATAAACCACGGTTACACCTTTCGATCTCTACTGCCGGTTTCCATTTCCAATGTCACTACGATGCAACAGAGTACAATCGAGCGATGTCGTACCGTGGTGGATGGCTGCTGTCTGAGCCAACTGTTTACTCTTTCTTGTGGAATACTCCTTCCATAGAAGAGAGTGTGTCCACAGAGGAGAGTGGGTCTTCAGATGGCGCTCGAGACGAGGGGAATGCGTCCCCAAGTTCAACCGAGACCAGCAGTTCAGCCAGTGGGGAACAGTTAGAGGAGTTTCTCGAAGGATATTCCGAGACGTGGGCTATAGGTGAGTTTTATTTTCAAATATGTAATTTTAAATAATTTAATTTTGCTACTATTTTGGATAAAAAAATTTTTCCTAAGATTAAATTAGGTCGGAAGGAGTAAGGGGAAAGAGAGAAGAACTAAAGAGGAGATGAGAGGGTTATCTAAAAAAAAAAAAAAAATCGTGAGTGAAAAAACTGTAGCTGCAGGTAATATACTTTACACACAGTTACTTTGGTTTTTTCCGAGGGCGACCACTTGGTTTAGATACAATTTTGGTTGGGATGTGGTTTTCAAGATTTTCGTCGTTTTCTTCCAACTTTATTTCAATATTCGTTTCGTTGTTGTTACGAGATTTATACGGAATTAATCGTCGTACGTAAACTGTTTTGTCGTATGCCGTTTTATCGTCTGTTTTAATACGGATTATATAATTTAGATCCGTGACCTTTCTAACAATTTTATATGGTCCGGAGTATTTTATTTTATTTTTCGCGACGTTTTTCAATTGATGCAGCAAAATAAGGTCGTTTGGCTTGAAGTCAATGATCTTGTGGTGCACATTATAATGTTTCACGTTTTTTTCCAATGCTTTCTTTGCTAAGCTCGGCATTTTTTCCCTCGTTTGAAGGAGATTTTTAATTTCTTCTTCACGAGTTGTATTATTTTTCGTGTTTTCCGGTATTTCGAGTGTTCATAATCGGTGTTAAATTTCCCTATGAAATCGATCTCTAAATGCGAGATTGGTTTAGGCTTTTCAATTTCTATATGTTTGAGGTAGGCAGCCTCTTTCGGGGAATTTTATGCCATTTGACACTCATGACATGACAATACATATTCTGTTATTTTTTGTACCATGTTTTTAAGGAAAAACTGGTTTTTCATTTTATTTTTTGTTTTCTTAATTCTGAAATGACCTCCATACAACGGATTGTCATGTAGTTTTTTCAGAACTACCGGAATTAATTTTTCAGGGATTACCGTAACCACTTCATCATACAATGAGGTTGGGTTAGGTAATTTCTTTAACACATTATTTTCATCGAGAAAGTATAATTGTATTGTACGATTTAATTTTCTTATTTTATTTTTATCTTTTTTAATTTCGTTGTAATTTAGTAATGAAATAACATTTTTCCAATGCGGGTCATTTTCCTGCATTGTTTTTAGGTTTTCGGGTAACTCAATTTTTTGGAGGGGTTCAGAAGTTTGGTCTTCTGATTGGGGAGGTGGTGTGATGTTGAGATTTGACATATGTGTGACAACTGGGGTCACAGGAGGGGTTGGGGTGATCTGATTATCGAGGTTTGCCTCTTTAAGAGCAGATCTTGTGACTACATTAGTAGTTTGGGTGGGGTAATTTTTGGAATGATTTGATTCATTCGGTGGGGTTGTGGTTTGTACCACAGGGTAATATGGGAAAGTTGATGCAAGGGAAGGAGGGAAATAATGTGTTTGGGACGTTGTACTTGGATAGTACCACGTATTTTGATTTTGGTAAAATAAAGGGTTTAACAGGACAGAAATGTCATTGTGAATTCTACACAACACATTCACATTTTTCTCTTCATCCTGAAGAGCATATTTTTTATCTACGAGAAATTCAACTTTTTCAAATGTAATTTCGTCCGGTTCATCATGCGGGCGAGATAACATATCGGCCATGCAATTATTTTTTCCGGCGATATGTTTAATTTGGAAACTATATTCGTTTAATTTAGATATTAATCGAATTAATCTTGGGCTTGGAGTATTAAATTTCTGATGATAAATCAGGGGTTTATGATACATGAATACTACGAAGCGTAATGCTAGTAAGTATCCACGAAAATGAGCTAATGCATTCGTAATAGCTAACATTTCCAAGTCAAATGAACACAACTTTGACTGGGCAAGTTGGACTCTTTCAGAGAAGTATCCAACTGGATGTTTATACTTCGTAATGGGATTAGTTTGCAGCAACACTGCACCTAATGCGATTTTCAAAGCATCAACTTCAACACAGGTTTCCAACTTTGGATCGTAAATTGCTAATACAGGTTTGGAAATCATAATTTCTTTTAATTTTTCAAATATTTCAAGATGTTCTTGATTTAATTTTATTTTTGCATTTGATTTGCTATCTGTTCCTCTTAGTAAATCAGTAAGAGGAGCAGTGATTTTAGCTAGGTTAGGAATTAATTTCCTATGATAATTTATTGATCCTAAAAATGATCGTAATTGTTTTAATGTATTAGGGGGATTTAAATTTTTTATTGCCTCAATATTTTTGTTCAATGAACGTAATTCGTTATATCGGACCGCATGTCCTAATATTTCGATTTCGTTCATTGCGAATTGACATTTTTTTGTTTTTATTGTTAAGTTTACTTTATTTAATCTTTTTAATACTTCCCTTGTATTTTCGAGACATTCTTCGAAAGTTTCTTGGAAAATACAAATATCGTCCAGGTAACATACCATTTTTTTCTAGAATATGTCATGGAATATGTCATCCATGATTGTTTGGAAAATGGACGGGGATATACTTAAACCTATTGGGGTAGAATTGAATACATATCCAATTCCATCCACATTTATTCCAGTGTATTGTTTAGATTCTTCCGTGAGAGGAATCTGTAAATATCCACTGTTTAAATCAATTGTCGTAAACCATTTTTTATTTCTTAAATATGGCCAAATAACATCAATCGTCGGGACACAATTGTTATCCATAATAATTCTTTGGTTCATTCTTCGGTAGTCTACTAGTACTAGATAGACTCCATCTGGTTTCTTTTTTACAAATATTGGGGATTCAAATTTTGATTTTTGTTTTTTTAGGACACCTACTTTTACTAGGTCATCGACCAGTTTGTGTAGGGCCTCATGTTCTGCGTGTGAGAATTTAAAGTTTCTACACCACAGTGGGGTTACGTCGTCTACTCGGACAACTTGTTTGGGTACTTTACAAATGGAAACTTCATCTGTTTTACCCGTAAAAATATTATTAAATTCATTAATTATTTCGTACATTTTTATTTTTTGTTCAAGCGACAATTTTGGATTTATTGGGATAGGGTTTCCTCGATTATCCTTAAAAATAGTATTTTCTTTTATTTTTTCTATTTGGCAGGAATCAATTTCTACTGCACTACTTAATTCAAATTTTCCTAAGTATTCGCCTTTATAGATCACGTGAGGTCTGTTATTATGATTAACAGCCGCTATCGTGTCTTCTGATACGATTACAAAGAAATTATGTTTTTTTTTCCATGGATGTTTCACACAGAAACTCCAGGTGTTCAGGCAAAGTTGCTAAAATTAGCAACAAATTTGCCTCGATTTTAAAAGTTTGGGGGGCATAATATTTAAAGGGCTTAATATAACCAAACTTATTTTCTTTTTCAATGGGAAAATTGTGACATTCAGGCATGTCAAAACATCGCTCTTCGTCACCACACGGTAGAGTGAATTTGTTTTTTGAAAAGTCCATTTTGGCTTTATGGGTTGATAAGAAGTCGTAACCCAGTATGACCGGTTCTACTAAATTTCGAACAACGAAAGTGGGATGTGGGTAAATACAATGATCAATGGAAAAAATCACATTGGTTACTCCTATGACCTCAAGAGGTTTACTATCCGCACCACAAAATCTTACTTTGTTAACCAGTTTCGATTCTTTGTTCGAGACATCCCTTACAGCTGACAGATCACCTGTAAGGGGGACACTTAGTTTTTTGAGCAACTATTTTGGCAAGCCTGGGGGTTTGATGTTTGGAGGTAATTTTGTTGTGGAGCTGCCATCAATGGTGCCGGAGGGGCAATCATTTGAGTGTTTGCAGCCACATAGGGAAGATTTTGGGGAGTATTAAATGAAATTCCAGACCATGCTGGAGCATTATTCCAATTTGGAAGGGCACATTGATTCCAATTTGGGATTCTATTGGAATAGTATAAATTATTATTTCTCGGAAAGTTATTTCTACGAAAATTTGGATTAAAATTTCTACCTTTATAATTAGAATTGAAATTTTGATTATTATTCCAATTTCTGTTTTGGTTATTTTGGTTCCAGTTTTGGTTCTGGTTCCAATTACCGTTATTATTATTATTATTATTATTATTATTATAATTATTATTATTATTTCTATTTTGATTTTGGTTTTGGTTTTGATTTTGATTCTGATTTTGATTTTGATTATTATTTTGGTTCTGGTTTTGGTTATAATTATTTTGTTCATTATTTTTATTTTGGGGATTTTTATTTTTCCTAGATTCCTGAGATTTCGAAATGTTCGTTATTGCAGCGCTCATTTTCTCCATCTCAGCTTTCCAGATTGGGTCGGATGATATTAAATTTACATTTTTTTCAGTTTTCTTTTCTGTTTTCCCAGATTTTAATTCTTCAATTGTTTTTTCCAATTGATCAATTTTTTTTCGTAACAGGGGATCTACATGTCCAAATGCTTTATCCTTAAATTCTAGATATTTAGAAAAAGCTTTATCGAGTTCCTGAATTGTTTTAGGTTCTTTTTTAATAAGAAATACTCTTTCTTTTTCGGGAAGGTTAGGCATAATTTTTTCAATTATTTTTTCTTCGGATATATCGGGTTCAATTTGTTTTATTATTCTTTTTACAAACATAATATACGCAGAGAAATCAGCTTCTCCATTGTAATTTCTTTCGTGTAGTATTTCACGTAATTGAGGTTTAGTCCTCGTAAAGACTTCCAAAATTTTTTGTTTTGTATTTTGCCAGTTATTACATTCGGGATTTGCTTGAATTCTATCTTCAAACATTTGTTTAGCGAGGCCTGAAAATGCAATTCTTATTTTTTTGAATTTCATGTTTGCATCCCAATTGAATGATTCCGCCTCATTTTCAAATCCGATTAAAAATGATACGATATCTTCAGTTGGGGTGTGTCCATATAAGGAAGGTCTGATGTTTACTGCAGCCTTTCCTGATATTTTGTTTTCTATTGGGGGAATTAAATTTTCTAAAAGTCTAGTTTCAATTTCTGGGCTGAGAAAATCTTCGTCAGATTTTTCTAAGCAGTCAGTAATATCCACAAGATTAATAGCAGTTTTAACTCTTGGAAATGGTGTGGGATTATCCAAATTTTCCAAAAGTGGGGTTGAAGTAGTAGGAGGATTAAAATATTTTCTTATTATAGGATTTTTTAATTCGGGAATTTGTTCACGAGTTTTTCGTGTTGTTTGTAAAATTATTTTTATATTTTCAGGGGTTAATAATTTTTGTATTTCCTTGCTAGATTTAATTTTTAATAGGATATCCTCTTGGGTTTTTATACGAGAAAAATATTTTTTATCGACTTCGATATTCAAATTTTGACATACATTAATTAATTCAAAATTTTTAGCATCGATTAGCCAATTTAAATTTGTTTTAGTAGTATTGGGTTCGGATAAATTTTCCCAAGTTTCACTCATAAAAATAAATTTTTTTGTGACTTATAATTATTTAACACTTCTTATATTTAAGGGAGGGACACGAATTATAATTAATATTAATTATTACTTTGTTTCTTCTTTTGTTTGAACAGGAGCTTGATGGATCCGTTGCCGCACTCCGCCGAACCTTGTCACCAATTCTATGTATACATGTTCGCTTTCTGTTCCTCTTTTGTACAATAAATATCCTTTGTTGATTTTGAAGTTCGAGTTTCTTTTTCACAACTGGTTTTTTTCCACTCGCGACTAACCTCTACTTCCTTTCCTCAAGAGCACGCCTTACGCGTTTCTTTTTAAGTACTTGACTAGAGTTTTCAAGGTTAGAGCAAAGTACTTCGAACCAGCAGAATTGAAACAGCAGCTTGGATTCAGCAGTTCCATTGAATAGGTACTAGAGCGAGAGTTCAATTCGCAATAGCAGACCAGTTGGGCGCCAATAATGTAACGGCCAAAAGAGGTGGTAAAGTACCTATTTAAGACCACTTTTGGGAGTACACCATACACGAAATATCACGTACTTAAAAGCAGTAATACTTCTAAAATAAATTCAAGTTTATCATCCACACACTATCGTGGACCTTAACATTAATTAGAGACTCAATAATATTTCAAACACATAAATGAGTTTACACATTTAATAAAATAATAATTTGTACATCATAGTACATAAATCTACGTTAATATTTATACATATACAATCACGATTCAACAAGCGAGACTATCTGTTCACCAGAGACTTCTACTAGAGAGGTTCCAGGTACTTAGAAGTAGCTGTCGAAGAACTGATTGATTATACTACTGAATCGAGGGATTATATACTCGTTCAGGGTATGAAAACGTAAGTGTCGGATAGGTAAAGTGAAGTAGGGTGTTGTTATTATAGGGTTGTGCTGACTCGTCGAGTACTCGAGGGACAGGTACAACTAGGTCATAAATATACAGAAAGTATATCTGTATACATAAAATTAAATACGGGTAATTTAGTGGTTGTTTACAAAGAGTTATAGGATTATAATTGTTGATAAATATCTATGTTTTTGGTATTCAAAAATGAGTGAACGAATATGTTCGTCATTTCTGAAAATAGACGAAAATATACGTTACAACGTTAATATTTATACATATACAATCACAATTCAACAAGCAAGACTATCTCTTCACTAAAGACTTCTACTAGAGAGGTTCCAGGTACTTAGAAGTAGCTGTCGAGGAACTGTGTCTTATTCCACTAAATCGAGGGATTATATACTCGTTCAGGGTATGAATCTACGTTTTTGGTATTTGAAAATGTGTGGATGAATATGTTCGTCATTTCTAAAAATAGACGAAAATATACCTTACACAATTCTCCGGGGGGAACAAAAAAAAATCAGGGGAAAAAAATTTTCAGTCTATCCAAGTACGAAAACAAAATTTCTTATTACTTACACATGGTTAAAATTATGTCATATAATCCGAGAATATATACTTAAAATAAAATATTTTTTGAAATTTAATTATGAGTAACAAATTTTTTCTTAGGTATATAGGTAACTAGTATATCGTATTATTTTGCGTAATTTTTACAATGCTGTGCTTTTTGTTAAATTAGCACTATTTCGATGAGAGGTTATCTTTAAATATACAATTATAAATATTAAAATAAACGAGATTTTAATTAACCATAATAAGAATATCCCATTGACAAAAGTTAGGTAATCATTAAAATTTTGGTCAGGTATTTGTAGTTCAATGGATTTAATTTTGTTCTCCAAGTCGTTAACGGGAACAGTGTGGGGAACAAAATGTTTCCATTTGGGATTGTAGACCTTTGTCGTTGCCAGGTCTATGGCAAGGTCAAAAGGTTCTGTAGAATTGGAGAAATATGTCCACAGGAGTGGTAAATGATTTTCAATTTTAATAGTCTCTTCCAGTGATTCAGAGAGACATGGGATTTCTATTGGGATAATTACTGTGTTTTTATTATTTTCATCAATGTTTTCGATTTGAATATGACAAGGTATGTCCAGAATAAAGGTTCCGGGGGGGTTATTGTTGATTTTTAATTTTTCTGATTTTCTCGTAATAGAATTAGTTGCTACAAGGGTATTGAAATTTACGATAGCAAATTTGGTGTGTCCAATAGGGTGTACTAGAGTTTGGTTATTATTAAGATTACATTTAAATGAACAGGATTGCAATAAATTTTGGTTTAAGTCTTGAAAGAAAAGATTCTTTGCACATGAGGATAATTTATCACTTCCTCTATTAGATGGAAGGAAGCATAATGGTTTATCAGAGTTACAGTAGTGGAGATTAGTTCCACTAATGTAACGTACGGAGTTTGTTCTGATTTTGTGAATAATCAGGGATAGTTCTTGATCCTAGCTGCACAGTTTATTAGAATGACTTTTGAATGTGTTCGGAATGAAGTTGTAAATTTTGTATTTAGAATCTAAGTGTTTTAGGGGAATTTTGATTTCTAATTCTAACGTATTTTTAAAGAAATTGCAATTTACAAGTTCAGCATGATAGTAGTTCTGAATATCTTTAATGGGGATGGCTAGATCAAGGTCTAGTTTTTTTGTAATTTCCAAAAGTTTTAGTATGTCTTTTCCTAATATTGCTTTTGAAATAATTGACGAGGGAATCATATGAGACTTACAAGACATTAGGATGTTTGATAATCTTAATGTGTTTATAAGGTAGTTATCATAGAATCCTTGTATATAGTTTAGAGAGATTAGTAGTTCATGTTCTTCAGGGAAATTTTCTATAAAAGAGTTTGTATGGGAGACGAATTTTGTCATAAAATTATTTGTATGATCGATAAAACTATGCAGATTAGTGGACGTATTTACTAACGAGGCATATTCGGTCAAAAGTTGATTTTTTATATCGTATTCTTCTTTCAACGAGATTTCGTTAGCCAGAAAATTTTGTCCATCTCTAAAGTTTAGCACTCGATAACAAAAGCGTAGCGCATCTCCGAAGAAGGACCTGATCGGGGTGAATATGCTTCGTTTGCTTTGAATGTAGAATGGCATTGAATAGAAGTCTTGAATCATAGCGGTAGTTTGTTCTTTAAGGTTTTTTATTGCATTTTTTAGACGTTTTGCCATTTCTGCATATTTGCAATTTTTCCAAATTGTTTCATTACACAACCGGTGTTTAAAATTTGTTGCTAGTAGCCTGTCTGCTGATTCATGCAGATCTAGCTTAATAGAGTAAATTATTGGGGCAGATTTAGAATATATGAAAATATTGCTTATTTCTTGAAAATAAGCGCCAGTTGACGCCGTTGTAATCCTATATGGGTCAGACGATGTTCTTTGCGCAATAGTAATCGAAGAAATAGTTATTGTGAAATAGAAAAGTAGATTCCTATACATTTTCTGAAACAGAAAAAATGCAACGTCTGAATTATTTACAAGTAATTAGATTATGAGTTTTTTGGAATTTGTTATGAAATGAGAATGCTGGGGCAAAGGGAGAGATAATTTTTTGCAGACGTTCGACCTTAGTATAAAGTTTATTAGGTTTGATCAGTCAGTTTGAGTTTCACTATTGTCTGAGTTCGGTTCTTTAATAGTTTTCCGTTTCTTTCGATTTTTCTTTCGCTTAATTTGCCATTACTTCTCCAACTTTCCTCCTTATTTTTTGTTTTGTTTCGTCGAACAGTGTTTTTAGTGAAGTGGACTTTTGTAGTTTTTTTTTCGTTAATTTTTTTATTACCATGCCTGTAAAGTACATGAATGATCGAGTTTTTACTTCTGTTGGGTCGGTGAAAGTGAACGAGACTTGGTTCCTAGGGGACCAAATTCTTGCCAAAATGCACCATTTTCAACGTTGTCCCTGTGAGGCCAGACTCTATTTTGCTCTTCATCGTGTTTTTTCTTTATTTTATCGTGTTTCCACGGTTAGTAACCGTAGTGCATTTTTAAACGAATTCGAGCCTCATCGTATCCCTGGTGAGGTGATAGAGGAGGATCTTGGATTCTAGAGCCATAGTTTTTGGTTTCTGTGCTGTCCAGACTCCGAAGTTTATGTTTAGAAACTGTTATTTGAACTAGGAATTTTTATCCTCGCTCTCTTATCGTCAAATTTGGGACCACCGGCATAAAGCTAATTCTTTGAGGAAATCTGGACACAAAAGGTTTGGTAGGGTTGGGCATACTTGCTGGACTACAGGTAGGGTAGGTTTGTGTGTCGCAACAGACCAATCATACTGTGACAGTTGAGTATGTCCACCTGGACAGATACTACTTAGTAGATCTGTTGACAGGGGTGGACTGCTCCAAGTTTGTCCTCTTTCTGAACCAGCATAACAAACCTCGTCTTGATGTGTCGACTTCGATGGTAGGGTTCCATCCCTCCAGACACTATGACACTACTGAGCACGGCTGTTCCAAGTCCCTGAGAGGAGGGTGGCTATTGTCTGAGCCAATAATCCACTCCTTTCTATGGGATACCCCATCCATAGAAGATAGTATCTCCTCTGCAGAAGGCAGTTTGCCAGAGAGCCAGGTTACGGAAGATGGAGCCTCACCAGTTTCCACCGGAAGCAGCAGTTTGTCGGATGGTGACCAATTAACTGAGTTTCTTTCCACATATACTGAGACATGGGCTGACGGTGAGTTTTCTAAACACATTTTAGTACCGATTGTGTGTAGTATTTCGGATTTATGATTATTTAAATTTTTATGACTAGAGTAAGCCAGAAGGAATAAGGGGGGAGAGAGAGAGGAAAAAAAAGGGGGAGAGAAGAGAGAGAAGAAAGGGTGAGAAAATCGTGAGTGAGAAAACCATGTAGATGCAGGTAATATACTTTACACACATCTACTTTTGTGTTTTCCAATGGCGACCCCTTGGTTTAGGTAAAATTTGGGTTGGGATGGGGGTTTCGAGATTTTCATGGTTTTCTTCCAAATTTATTTCACTATTTGTTTCGTTCTTATTACGGGATTTATACGGGATTAGTCGTCACACATGCACTGTTTTGTCATATGCCGTTTTATTGTCTGTTTTAATGCAAATTATGTAATTTAGATCCGTGACCTTTCTAACAATTTTATGCGGTCCGATGTATTTCATTTTATTTTTCGCGACGTTTTTCGATTGACGCAGCAGAACAAGGTTGTTGGGTTTAAAGTCAATGATCTTATGGTGCACGTTATAAAGTTTTACATTTTTTTCCGATGCTTTCTTTGCTAAGCTCGGCGTTTTTTCTCTCATTTGAAGAAGCGTTTCAATTTCTTCTTCACAAGTTATATTATTTTTAGAGTTTTCCAGTATTTCCGGTTAATGTAGTTCAGGCTTAAATCCATGAAGTAGGTAGAATGGGAATTTATTATTTAAGTGTTCAATCGGACTTATATTGTACGCAATGATAATTTTATTAATAGTCTTGATCCATTCTTTTTCATTTGAATGTTCGTATTTTGAGAGTGATTTTTAATGACACCGTTGATTTTTTCAACGAGTCCTTGCGATTGGGAGGAATAAAAAGAGGAGTAAATAATTTTGATATTATTCTCTTCACAGAATTTGCGAACGGATTCATTGGCGAAATGACCTCCGTTATCGCAAGAAATTTTTCCGGGTGTGCCATACGTGTAACAAATAAATTTCAAATACTCAATTACGCATTGAGCATTTGGGTTTTTTGTTGAGCGTATGGTACAAAAGTTTGTGCTTTTGTCGACACCGACAAGCACGTATGAGTGTTCATATTCGGTATTAAATTTCCCTATGAAATCGATTTCTAAATGCGAAAATGGTTTAGGATTTTTGATTTCTATATGTTTGAGGTAGCCAGCCTCTTTCGGGGAATTTTGTGCCATTTGACACTCATGACACGACAATACATATTCTGTTATTTTTTGTACCATGTTTTTAAAGAAAAACTGGTTTTTATTTTATTTTTTGTTTTTTAAATTCCGAAATGACCTCCATACAACGGATCGTCATGTAGTTTTTTTAAAACTACCAGAATTAATTTTTCGGGAATTACAGTAACCACTTCATCATATGATGAAGTTGGGTTAGGTAATTTCTTTAAAACATTATTTTCGTCGAGAAAGTATAATTGTTTTGTACAATTTAATTTTCGTATTTTATTTTTATCCTTTTTAATTTCGTTTTAATTTGATAATGAAATAACATTTTTCCAATGCGGGTCATTTTCCTGCATTGTTTTTAAATTTTCAGGTAAATCAATTTTTTGGATGGGTTCAGAAGTTTGATCTTCTGTTTGGGGAGGTGATGTAATATCGGGATTTGAAATTTGCGGGGAGTTGGGAGTCACAGAAGGGGATATTTTGATCTGATTATCGAAATTTGACTGTTTTCTAAGAGCAGATCTGGTGACTACATTTGTAGTTTGCTTGGGACAATTTTGGGAATGATTAAATTCATTCTATGGGGTTGTTGTTTGTACCACAGGATAATATGGGAAAGTTGATGGGTGGGAAGGGGAATAATAGTAATTTTGGGACGTAGTACTTGGGTAGTACCACGTATTTTGATTTTGGTAAAACACAGGGTTTAATGGGGCAAGATTGTCATTGTGAATTCTACATAACGTATTCACATTTTTTTCTTCATCGTAAAGAGCATATTTTTTGTCTACTAAAAATTTGCCTTTTTCGAATGTAATTTTGTCCGGTTCATCATGAGGATTTGACAACATATCAGCCATACAGTTATTTTTTCCAGCGATATGTCTAATTTGGAAACTATATTCGTTTAATTTTGAGATTAATCTAATTAATCTTGGGCTCGGGGTATTGAATTTCTGATGGTAAATCAGAGGCTTATGGTCTGTGTATACTACAAAGCTTAATGCTAGTAAGTATCCATGGAAATGGGCTAATGCATTCGTAATTGCCAACATTTCCAAGTCGAATGAACATAATATACGTTACAGTTACTCTTTGCATTTTCTTCATTCCTCCAAAATCTTAGTGTTCCAAGTTTCTGGAGGGATGGGAGGGACAGTTGAAGTATCCGTAAAATTTTGAAACCAGATAATTTATTACATTCTTCTCTGAAGAATGGAGTTTCACTATCTGACGTTTTTTCCCAATATCATCTTCCATTTCTGCTCGTGGCTTGTTTCTTTTGTTATCTTGCTATCGGAAATGGAAGTTGATAGAGTGATTTCTCCTTCTCTTGCAAACTTTTGGACTATCTTAGTTTTCAAGATAAGAAGAAATCACTCCATTTGGTACCTTCACTTTAGTAAGACTTACAAATTTTCTTGTTGTAATTTTGCTTTTAACATTGTATAAAAAATTCACTTTGATGAAACCTCGTCGTTACTTCATCTTGTTTTTCTTATTTTGTTAATCTTTTGTCCATCTCGAAATACTTCGTCCAATTCCGCAATATGAATATTACTATGTCTTGAAAAACAAAGGTATGGTAACGTATATTTTCGTCTATTTTTAGAAATGACGAACATATTTGTCCACACATTTGCGAACACCAAAAACATAGATATTTATCAACAATAAACATCCTATAACTCTTTATAAACAACCACTAAATTACCCATATTCAATTTTACAAATATAGATATACCTTCTGTATATTCATGACCTAGTTGTTCCTGTCCCTTGAGTACTTGACGAGTCAGCACAACCCTATAATAACCTCACTTTACCTATCCGACACATACGTTTTCATAAAATTCTTGAAAAAATATTATTCCAGTAATTATTTGTTTTCCAGTTTTCTCGTAAACCAGTGAACCAATATGCACTAAACTCCTATCAGATACATTTTCTGAAAATTTCAGCTCTATCCCTTTTCTAATTTTCTCAAAACCGTAAAGAAAATTTCTGAGTGATACATAATTACATAATGCCTAATTATACTTGACAACATTAAAATTTTGGTGAAATTGAAAAGTTTTCTTTCCTCGTGGTCGTGAAACGAAAAATTTTCATCATCAACAACCTTCTTCCTTTCATGAGGTAAATTTACTGTAATACCAAGTTTGCAAGCAAACCGGGTAAAAATCACCATACAAATTTTTTTTCTATTTGACATACCGAGTTTCGCATTGCTTCAGCGAGAAAATTTATTATTGACCTCTAATTCGCAGTTTTCGTGCATTAAAAGCAAGATTGTTTTTACATGAACAAATTTTCAGCCTAGAAAAGAACTAATAAAAGCTCCCAGATTCAATCCTGCCGAACTGAATACGCCATTGGTTGGGCTACATGAATTTTCAAATATTGGGTACAAATATATACGTTTCCAATAGAGACAACAGGCTGTTGACGTAATAATATTACGCCAGATGTGGATTTCTGATTAAGTATAATGTGTACGTTTGTATAGCTAAGAAACAAACTATATAGGGCCTAACACGCGGGTATCGCCTACAACAGCAGACAAGAGAACTGTAATTATGACAACCTACACGAAACGAATAACTACTCCTCCTAAAAACAAGTAAAATCGTAAATTAAATGCTCCATATTTTCCATGATATCGGATCGCACATAATGCTATATATAAAACTGGAAAATTCCAGCAACATCAGCGACAACCATAGCATGCCGTTTGGAAAAAATCATTTTACTTTACACGTATAAACGAGAAAACGAGACGGCGAAGAAAGAATAACGATTTTATATGAACAAATTTCACTACGAAGATACTACAAAAAAAAAAGTAAGCACGAGTTAACGACCTTGTCGACTCGAGTCCTACAACTGACTTTCGTATTTTTCAATGTGGAAATATTAAAATTTCGTTAAAATGCGTTCAAACCTGCACGATTACATAGTTATCGAGTGCGACAGAGAAAGCTAAGCAGAAGAAAAACTTAGAGAAAGAAATAAAGCTCGTTGTAGGCTACCGACTTAAATTTTTAAAACCTATAAACGTATTTTCGTAGTATTTAGGTTTTGCCGAAACAAAATTTAGCCCATATTCAACTTCTACATAGGTACCTATATAATATTATCATTCCGAACTCCTCAACACTTGCTCACGCACGCACAAAATGGCTGGCTTATGCTCTCATACGACATAATACCAGACTTGAAATAGGTATCGGAAATTTACATCATTCGCCGCCGCCTTCGTCCCAACTTGAACGAATTACGTGTTCATCATTTCAAAATAATATCCATTTTGTAAGACCTCGGCGCAAAAGCACGATTATATAGTTTAAAACGCGGCTGAATTTCAAAATAGGCCGATTCATACATTTTCAAAGGGTGAGCGGAGAAGAAAATTATAGGCTTATACCAATGACAGAGAAAGCTTGGTAGGTATACCATAAAAATTACAATTTTTGTCGAATATACTTACTCTTACATGGTAGAGGACTAGGTAGCTAATACCAAATAATTCATATTATAAGCAACTTAATTTTATAGTTCTTAAGAGCTAAGAAGTTGCCGGACCACCCACCCATAATTTTTCAGACACAAAAAAAAAACAAAAAACTAGGAATAGTTATTTGTGATACAAGTGCAAAAAGGAGTATCAATCACCTAATTCGCACGGGTGTCACACACTATTTTTTGTAATAACTCCCCACTGTCCCCCAAAAAATATAGATGAATTTATTTTTATTTTTAAATACAAATAATAAATAATAATGTTTTTGTAACACCTTGTGGTGATTAGACCATTACTCGTATGAGGAAATGGGCTCGGCCTATCGACAACAGTCGTCACCTTCGGTGACAATTATTCGTGCCTTGCACGTTAAACCAAATACCAAATGTATGTTCGTTTGTACTTGTCTATTTTTGCAGATAGACAAGTTACAAATCTCGGACCGTGACGAATCGATAGATAATTATCTCGGCAATGTCACGGACCGATACGAAGATGCATTCTCCGTACTTTACCGTTGCCATAGCAACCATAAAGTACGAATAAATTATCTACACAATACTTATGTAAATATTACATAAGTGTGTATGTGTGCGTGTAGGGAGCCGGCTATATAAGACGAAAAAATCATAGACGAAATCGCCAGTGTTTGCCGAGGTCTTGGCTCCCTCATACCTTTCTGGTATATTGGCATAAACACCCAAACTGTTCTGTTGAACACCTTCTTTGTTGGTTTTACTTTCCACGACGTAAGGTATTCCACACACCTGTTCATGAACTCCATTTTTATTTGCACTTTGATGATGTATAAATCAGAAAATTTTAGAACTATTTAGGACCGATATACAAAGTACTTACTTTATTCATTTGACTTTAATATACATTGTCTTAGATGCATGCATCATTTTATACATTGGTCTTACTACTGCACCCGCCAACATCGTAAGTTTCTTTCATTATATTATTTTTTTATTTTTGTAAATTTTTCTCCATTATGGTGATTCAAACTTTTGGCATCAGCATTGGTAGGCCTGTAGCCATTATGCCAAAAGGTTTCATTGAAAGGTTGGAGATAGTTTGTGC
The DNA here is from genome assembly GCA_011428145.1 of Ericerus pela. NCBI lineage: Eukaryota > Metazoa > Arthropoda > Insecta > Hemiptera > Coccidae > Ericerus > Ericerus pela. The sequence continues at coordinate 177,238 of WOFM01000582.1, read as the reverse complement.
TTATGTTTCCCATTTGCAAAAATATTTATTTTTCTCTTTTTTTATTTTTTTTATTTTTTTTTAGGGGAGATGTTACAAAAAATAGTGTGCGACACATGTGTATATAGCAGGTGATTGATACTAGTGTGATTTGCATTACTCACCTTTGGCTTGTGCTTCTGTGGTACTCCAACTAGGATGGCAACATGCCATAACAAAACAAAACCCAGTTGTCTGCACATTAGTTACAAAATGTCACACTCAAACAACTCAAGATTACTAAAACATCCTTAGAGCCCACAACACCAAGTCAAAAGTCTAGTGTGCTGGGATAGCAAGTCCAGTTAAAGTTCACAACAGAACCCCTGAAACTTAGAAATTTTGACATAAAAATGGAAAACCAAAAACAGCTGTGTTGAATAAAACACCCACCAATGAAAACACACCACTACATAGGCCACATGGCCATCTCCACCCATTTGCCCATGGGTAGAAACAAAATTACAACATTATAAAAATAATAAAACACAAGGATGACATAACTGGACCTTTATTAGGAAACATAAAGGTAAAAACCACAGAAATTGTTTAGATACAGAAAGCCATATTTGTAAATAGGAATGAACAAATAAGCATTGCAAAGTGTAAAATGACAAAAGCAGAAACAAGGTAAAGTACAGAACAAATATATATAGCAATGCCAGTGTAGAAGTCAAACAAGCAGTGATTGGCCGGATCACAGTTGATAGAAGATAAGCTACTGTTGTCTGAGATAAGGCAGAAACATGATAAAAATTTCCTTTTTTTAATTACATGTATGCGACTAAAAGAGAGAAATTTTTAATAAGGTGACAAGACCTGGTTACCTGTTAAGATAAGAGAAAACTCTAATTGTGACAGTTACTTGGAATAACTCATTTCAGAAATCATACTCGGATTAAAATCAACTATTTTATACACATTTGTATCACAAAAAACTTTTTTTTTTAAATAAAAATTTTTCTTTGAATTTTTTGCAGTTTGCTTGTTTTAAAAATGTTTTTGAAAAATATAGTATTTAGTTCCTGGTAAGACATAATGAAAACTGAGAAAGTGGCCAACTCATGTGAGAAATTAATCAATCCATGCAAGAAATTTAAGATGCAAGTGCACATGTGTAGAAGATAATTTTTTGACTTTGTATCGAAATTCGCTAATTTTTGTTTTATCAAGGCATGTAAAAATACGTATACTTTTGGGAAGGATGTTGCAAAAATTAATCTTTTTCCAGATTATCTCATTTTTCTATGCCTTTATTCTGTACTTGCTCACACCATAAACGCCGAGGACTTGAGGACTGTTTAATATTGTTATATTAAGTATATACTTATTCCACATGTTATCATGTCCAGTTGTAGGCACGTGGGTAACATGTTTCCTTTTCATGACCAAAGGCGTGATTCGAATTCTGGGCAGGCCTAATTTTCAGGGTACTATATTATGACAGACGACAGAAAAGTGTGTTTCAACGACAAACAATTAAACAGTTAATTGATGAATACAACCACCTATTGAATGAAAATGCAAGACAACTCCCACCAGCCATTTATTGTTATATCCACAATAATATGTTTGATATGAAGCAACCAAAAAACATTTTACAAGGGTTATAAATTTTTTAACTGACTTCAAAAAAAGAGTGAGATTATCTATTTGATCCATATATATGGTTTTTTTTTAATGTTTTTTCCAGCATAATTTTTCAACCTTGGCACAAATTTTGATGAACTTCTTTTTAAATGATAGAGCGGATGATTCCATGGTGGTCCTATTATATATTTTTTTAAATCGATGAGGTAGTTTTGGAGTTATCTTCTAATAAAAAAAATTATTGTTTTAAAGTAATATTGCCGCTAAGTTTAGAAACAAAATATTGAAAAAAATTTTTTTTAAATAGAACAGGCTTCAAAAAAAATAAAAAATAAAAAATGTACCTACTAAAAGGTGAAAAATAATTCTTTTAAAATTTCTCCAACAAGATTATGTTTAGCAACTGGAATTATTCAAGTTGGCATTCTTTTCCTTCACATGTAAGCTTTATACCAATAATTCCTTCCAATTTTATGACACAACTTTTTAATTCACATATAAATTTGAATCCCTGATAAAGATAAAAATCTGTACCATGAGAATAGATGATGTGGAATACCTTGTTATGAGAGATATTCACACAAGAAGGTCTTCCATAGAGTTTGCATGTTCTGCCACTTCATACTGTAAAGTATGGGAGAGCCAAATCCTCGGCAAACACTGGCAATTTTGTAGCCAGTTTTGAGAGTTTATATACCAAATTTGGCACACGCACACAGACACACATATGTACATATATGTATGTGATTATGTCATCTGTTATGTCGTTTCTTGCCTCTGTTGAGGTGATAAGAAACAATGCAACGCGTTTGGTACTGGGCTGTGACATCACCGAGATTGTTATCAGGTAATTGATCACAGCCTGTGCAATGTATCTTACCTGTACGTATGTACAGGTATGAACATACAAACGCACAAGTGTGTAAATGGTTTTACATCTTAGAGACGATTAATTGCCAGCCTTTAGGTGACAACTGTCATCAAGGGGTGCAAGCCCCTAAATCCTTATACGAGTGATGTCCCCACAGATGACAAAACAAATAATTATTATGAAAACCAGAATATGACAATCCATAGTAACAACTTGATGTGAATTACAATTTTTATTGGGTAGGTAGTGATATTTACCTCTGGCTAAGTTTTTATAATTTTCTGGGTATTTAGGTAGTAGTTTTTTAATTTATTTATTATAATCTTATTAATATACAAGCCATTAAGCGCTGCTTCATGGTGCCTTGAATTGGACCAATCCACAATCTCTGCTGCCACAATGAATATAGAAAAAAAGTAAAAAATATATCTTTCACCCATCAACAAAGAAAAAAAATTTATCACCTCCTCTTCTTTCTCTTTTCCTTTTGCTCTTTTTATTTGTAAATTGTTTGGCCATGCATCATAAAAATAAAAATCTCTTGTTTCTTTTTTTCGTTCTTTCTGACACATGCCCATCGAATTTAGGGGAATAATTTTGTCGTATGAATTTATTATAATGATGAATCAATCAACTTGTTTATGGCTCTTTTTTGCAGTAAATCTCAGTTGTAAGCATATACTAAGAATGAAAATAAAATTAAAATCAGTTGATGTGTCAGGAGAAGACAAATTGGTTTCTTCAGAACAAAAACAGAGGAGATGAAGACCCATAAAGGCAAAGAAGGAATTAATTGTATAATAATTTTATAACTTTTTTAAAAATATTATTTTACTATTAAATTTGACGTTTTTGTGGTTTTGATTTTGCAGGAGGAAATATTTTTCAACTATTGTAAGTATACATAGGTGCATACGGAAACATACAGCTAAAAAGGTGTCCAATCCTCTATATGTAGTGTGGTTTAAAAACATGTAAAGGTAGAAAATAAGGAATTTGAGTTGTACATTTTGTGCAGTTGAAGCTGTGCATATATCATTGTAAAAATAGACACATACGAGGTGTGGCTATTAAATACTCGGACTGATAATGTAAAAAAATTTATTTCAAATCAATTTACAATTTATAATTGGGCATGATCCCCTTCAATATACTCCCCTCCTCTATCTCTACAACGCTCCATGCGAATTTTCCACTGCTCAAAGCAATGCTGGAAGTCAATTTTGGTTAGCCCCTTCAGTACTTCTGCCGCTTTCTCTTTAACCACTTCCACAGACTCGAATCTTGTGCCTTTCAATGCCAATTTGACCTTTGGGGAAGAGATAAAAGTCAAACGGGGCTAAGTCTGGAAAATATAGTGCATGGCGTAACACTGGAATGCCATGTTTGGCCAGAAACATCTGAACAGACAAGGCAGAATGCACAGGCGCATTGTCTTGATGAAGCAGCCATGATTTGTTCTTCCACAATTCGGGTCTTTTTTTTTTCAAATTTGTTCACGTAATTGAGCAAGGACATGAAGATAGTAATGCTGATTTATAGTTTGACCTGCAGGAACCCAATGGACATACACAATACCGTGAATGTTGTAAAAAACAATCATCATTGCTTTGAATTTCAATTTGCTCATGCGCGCTTTTTTTGCTCTTGGTGAGTTTGAGGTCTTCCAGTGAATGAATTGGCGCTTCGTTTCCGGGTCATATGTGAAAAACCACGACTCATCACATGTGATCACTCGTTCCAGAAGTGTCAGGTCATTTTCGATGGCCTCTAACGTGTCCATGCAAACATCGGCACAAGTTTGTTTTTGCTCTTTGGTGAGATTTTTAGGGACCATTTTGCCACACACTTTTCTCATGTTAAGATTTTCATGTAAAATCTGCCAAACGCATTCTTTATCAATACCAACAGTTTCTGCAATTACCCAAATGCTCAACCAGCAGTCAGATTGCACCAGCTTACCAATTTTTTCAATGTTTTCATCCGTTGAGGACGTGGTTGGGTGATCCAGATGCGCATAATCTTCGACATCTGAAACTGCTTATACCACTCGAACACTGTTGTACGGGATAAACAGTCATCACCATATACCCCTTTCAATAAACGATAAGTTTCCGTAGCATTTTTTCCAAGTTTCGTGTGAAATTTCACAACAATTCGTTGCTCAATTATTTTATTCACCATTTTTCTGGCAAACCGTCACAACAGGTCTCATAAAAATGATAGCTACAATCGAACTGCGTAGTGCTCGAGAGCTTTTACATTACCATGGGAACAAGGGGGTTCAGGATATACAGCTGATGGTTGTTTGTCGTTGACACATGCGTACAGCGCGCGTAGTCACATCAGTCCGGGTATTTAATAGCCACACCTCGTACATGCTACCAAGCTATAAAACATATTCTAATTTGAAAAATTTGTTCATTGTTCTATCTTTGATATGTTTTTGGGCAGATGATGGAAATCTCTTTAGCTGTATATATGTCCCTGGGAATTTATCATTTAGTGCTATTTCTGCTGTTCAATATATTTTTCTATTGGTCCACAATTTTTTTTGTCATTTATATTATTCGTTAGGTGTGAAATGCTAAAAATCTTGTGAAAAGTACCTTTACATAGTTTATAGCACCTTTTTATTTGATTCAAAAACAAATCTACGCATTAAAATTGACTGAGTATTTGGACTCAGTGGTGGGAGCAGGTACGCTTTTCATTTCATAATATTCAGAGCATTTTGGCATTATTTTTGAGAATTCATTTTTATATACCCCTATTTGTGTTGAGTCCATTTTCATATGTAATTTTGATCGGATGGTTTCAAAATTTGAAACACATATTTAAATTCCCCCCAGGAAAATCTCTATTGCTTTTAATCCAGATTGGGCGCAAGGTTTGTCTTGTAGGTAAGTTTATATGCATTTTTTATTCAACAGCGTACATGTTGCAATTTTCAGTTGATAGGCCTGAAATTTAGTATATATGTGTATTTTATATTAAAGATAATATCCACAAATTTTTGTGCGGATAGGCCTTATGGTACACCCGGTATGGTTGATTTTGTTGCATTTTTGAAGATTAATTACTCTAAAAGGAGTAATTTTCAAGCTACAATCACAAAATTTGGTACAGGTATTGATTTGAAGTATATCTAACAAGCATCCAAATTTGATTGCTATTGGTATTATAGTTCATTCCCTGGGATTTTTGGAGTTGCTAATTTTTCATGTTATCTCAATAAAAGTTGCAATTTTCTTTCATAGTCACAAAATTTGGTACAAAAAGCACCACCCATACAAGGACCAGACCTGCCAAGTTTGATTTTGATTGGTCAAATATTTCCCAACTTATTAGTTATTTAGTGTGATTTTTCCTCTTTTACCATTCTGATAATAGTCTTGAAAAATTCATTTCCTAGCTTCATTGAGAAAAGCATTCGTTTTAACCTAAAAACAACCCAGTCTCAGCAAAAGGTCAATCTTTGCCCATCTTCTACCCGCTTCCTCACATTAGATTTGAACACGGACCCTAAAATCTTTGCTAATATTTTTGTAACCAAAATGTAGGTAACTGCACTATAGGTACCTACTTCATTTTGCAATGTGGGAGATTTTTTTCTCATTTAAAATTGTTGTTTTTAGCATTGTAAATACTTCTCGAGTCAAGTTGAGAAAAGTATCTGACACCCACTTTTTACCAATATTTTATGCGTGAATTGTACGAGAAGAGGCAGATAATGACGGTAAAAATAATGGAAGGAGAAAATATAAATGAAAAATAAAGTGGAGGTGGTAACGTTGTTTAATATGGAACAAATACGAAAATGAAAGAAAATGAAAAATGAACAACTCTTAATTTTTAGGAAAATTTACCTATTCCACTTGGTGCGGTATCAGCCTTCAGGATTATGGGTGGGTAGGTTTTTCGTTTCATGACCTCTGGAAAATTCAGGCACTGATAACACAAATTGATATACTGTATATATACACATATTACACATATAGATCGATAATAGTATAAGTCAATTTCTTGTTCCCATGGCACAAGTCGAAATTTTTTTCCGTTAATTATAAAATTTGATATGAGCATTTGTACTAAGCCAAGGAACAGACCTATTGATTTTGATGCGGATCGGCCGGAAGGTACTTCGAGTACCACCATTTTTGTTTTTATTTTGGCTATAAAATGTTCAAATTTGTACCACTAGCCAAGAAATTCAGAATAAATATTTACTTTCATTCATTGTAGTTTGCTTTCAATTTTGGCGTGGATCAGCCGAACGATATTTCTGGTAGGTACAGCTATTTTTGTTTTTATATTTGTCATGACTGTACTTCCGGTAAAACTTGTTTTTTCTTTTTTTTTTTTTTTTTCTAATTTGCATGAACTTTTTTTTTTACAAAAATTATAACCACATGTTCATGTTTTCATTTTTTTTATTTCATAACTTTATTTTTTCGATTTTATTTGAAATTTTACGATTATTTACCATATTTTATCATCTTAATTAATTTTTAATTTTTTCAAGAAATAATTCTATTAAATTTCACGTTGTCCAATATTTCGTCAGCAGTTAACACATTCATACAATCCTAACATACCTACCATTAACGTATATAAATTTAAAGATAATTAATGTGACCATCAAAATTCATAATTATTTTTCTCGAAAACCTACTATTTCTAGCTTTTTAATTTTTATTCATTTTCTATGCCCTCCTCTCGTTGTTACAATGTGAAAAACCAATGTTTTTTATTTTTTTTAATTTTTATATAATCTACAATTTTTTGTTACTGCAGGAAAGAAAACTATCGGGATCACCTATTTCCTATAATCGTGCTGGTTAAAACTTGAAATAATTTTTCATTTTACAAAAAAATAATGATTTTTGACATAAAAATTAAAAATTTATTCATAAAAGGTTTTGAAAACATGATACTGAATCGTATTTGTGTGATATTGGTAATTTTTTGCAAAAAATACAATATATAATATAATATAATTATATTACTATATTAGAAGAATGTTGATGATAGAGGTGATTTTTAAACAAAGAAATCTACTTTTTTTTCCGAGGTTTACCGCGCACGAGGTTTTTGTGGTTAGTTTATTATTTTTTATCTTGTTAAATCATACTCTAATTTTTATAGTGGTTTTTTCAATTTTTAATGTTTTTTTTTTTTTTTTTAACTTTTTTCAAATAGGAAGTGGTAGGTTTACTTCACATACTGCTTTACATGTCATATTATAGTAGCGTATATTTAAAAAAAAATTATTTTTTAGCGTAATATTGTTTACCCTTTATCACTACATTTCTTCCGGATTAAAAGCATGTAATAATTATTATATTGGGTACCTTTTTACATCATAAAGAATAGAAATTCACTATCAAAAAACTAGGTACATAGGTACCTACTTACCACTTCTGCATAGGGTATATGATACCCTGGTACGAGCTGCATGCCAACCAGCCCCTTAATCTTCGCAAGATTATTTGGAGCGCATGCAAATTTTCAGCGAGAGATGTAAATAATTCAGCCAGTGATGAGTTCATGAAAAATCTCAAGAGTATATGCTCAAAAAACAATGAACAGATAATCAGGCAAAAAAAAAAAAAAAGAAAAGAAATGCACAGGCAGAGAACAAATAAAAATAAGTAAAACTCAACAAACATAAAACTTACAAACCAAAAAGTGTTTTGAAGAACTTGTTGAGAATATGCGGCTCGTTATCAAAAAATTCTTAATTTTTCTTTAAAGTATGCTACATGTGCAGCGTGTACCCAATGTGGATGGGGAGTGTTATAGTTGAATGCAAAGCACCAATCCCCCATTCTAAGAACATTACAGTTTCCCTCATTTTGTATGTACCAGTTCCTTACTCGCATACCCATACTCTGAGAATGAAAACAAAAAGTACACAATATAGCTGTATTCGATTTTGTGGAAAAGTACTAAACTCGAAGTACTAGTTCTGCACATGTTCTATTAAATGTTAGTTCTCAACTGAAGCCTAGTAAGTTTTACTTCTGTGTCAGTTTTGTGACAGTACATGACCAAATGAAAAAAAAAAAAGTTTTTTCAAATACAACACTTCATTTGAAAAACTTTTTCATAGGAGGGACGTACAGGACATATTAAGATACAAAGATGATTACATCGTTAGAAGGAAGACTTTCATCAGAATTGACTCAATGAGTTGAATCAGTATTAAATTTGTCACTTTTTGAGAAAAAAAAGAGGTTTTTTTTTTCAACCTTGGAAAATTGAATAATCTATCCAAAGAACCAACCTGTAATTAAGTACCAGATATTTTTGTTTTTGGAAAACCTAATAAGTGTTAAAATAATATTCCTCAGCATTTGTTTCCGGATGTAAACCAAGCTGAACTAGTTCATACTTCAAAATTTTAAGACTGCTCATCTGTTCAACTGATCTCACTCCTACCTTTCTTTGTATGTATTCCAAGCTCGTTTACCGCCGTCCTATCAATACCTTCCTAAATCATGTTTTAGCATGTCTGTATTGCAAACATAGATTTACAACCCACATTTATTATAAATACTCATTCAAATAAGCTGGTTCATGAACGACCGACACATCTGAAATCTCTATTTACATTCGTTTTTGTCTTCGTAGGAAAGATTTCTCTATATATTCACATCCAAAATTCTCAAAGCAAATCATTGGATTTTCAGTTCGTCTTCAGACGTGTGTGATGCAACATGTATACGAGTAATCTAATACGCAGCACTAATTCAACTCTTGTAAATACCTAATTAGAGCGATAACAGCAGCTCGATTGATTTAAATGGATACCTACCTCTAGATCTACGTATTAGGTTGTCAGCAAACTGACTGACGCTGATGATCACTTTGAATTCACAAAGGAGCAAATTCGATTTTTTTTAAAGGTATGACTGGAGACGGGTCGAGGAGAGGTGGAAAGAAATTCGTATAACTATACAGAAATGTGGGTGTTTGTGTTGAATAATACGCTATAATACTACATTATACTCGGATGAACGCATCCTCAGTTTCGTTTCAGTCAGTTGACAATAAAGTCGATTTATAAAAAAAAAGGACTACTCAAATACTATGAGCGGTCAGATAACTAAAATTACAGAACAAAGGCATGAAACAGTTGGTTGAGGGTTTCGCAGAAAATTATTAAGAAAGAAAACTCGAATGAAAATGAGCAAGTCTACGCTAAACAAACAGACAAAATCAACAAAACTGAAAAAATAATAATTAAATTACAGCTGGTTAACCAATTCGTCAATTCTTGTCTTTTATGAATAGTGTAAATTGAAAAGTTTTTAATTAAATATTTTTAATCATTTTTCATTTAAAAAAAGCAAGAAAAAAAACCAGAAAAAAAAGCATAAAAAAACAAATAAAATAAGAAAAAAAAACATAAATTCGATGGGCTAAATTCTATTTTTTATGGTATTTCTATTTTCTTCGTGACTTAATAATTCAAAGTATACCTACATACCATATAATTGTCATTTTTAGATAAGAAATACTTTTTTGCAACACCCAACAGATCAATACGTTTTCTAATACTTCTTGACTGAACGAAAAGAAGAAAATTTCAATGCGAAGCCAAGAAATACTGTTTGGCTCATGCGCACTTTCAAGTTTACTTTCTCCCAAGGCTCGAACACTTAGATAAAAGAAATGAAAAATAGTAGTTTTCTTACATTAAAAATGTATAAAACACTTTTCAGCAGAAGCAAAAGTTGAATTACCAGAAGTGATTCAGATTAAATTTGTAAATCTAGATTCACATATACCAACTGTGGGGATGTGAATGTAAATGAAAGCACCTTCGTCGGCTATCAGCAGCGTCGTAGCCATGTGGTAGCGTCGCTGCTATTTTCAACCTATAGGTAAGCAGTATGATTCCCCATGCCAACGACTACAGAAATGATGACCCTGATGTGTTGTGAAGCATACCTCTCGTTTGTTCACACATCCCCCTCCACAGAGTGGCACTGAACCATAATGGTGTAAGCCTGCGTTGTGGGTTTGGTGGTTTCCCCACGTAGCAGCAGCCTAGCTCGGCCCTCTGTATGCTGTCATACTGTAACCGTGGCTGCAGCACTGGGGGGAGTGGTTGTAGGAAGATGAATGTAAATGCTCATCTACTAGCGGCATCATAGCCATGCGCTAGTGTCGCCTCTATTTTCAACCTGTAGGTCGTCAGTTTGATTCCCCATACCGGCGACCTACACCAACATTCAGAAGAACCAATATTGTAATTGTTCAGGAAATTTAAGTTGGTGAAAATGTAGATAACTTACAAACATAATAATCGAATGTGGTGAAAGAGTGTAGGTAAGGGGAGGGTCTTGGCACCCTGGTTCCGAAAAATAAGCTTGAAATATAAAAATAAATCTGATTATACAAGGAGAGTAAACATTAAAATATTATGAAATAGCCACCAACTGAATATACTTATATCAAAACCAGGGCCGGCAACTTTTCATTTTCCCATGTGTAGCGAAAAAAAAAAAATTTTTTTTGGTGCAAATTTTACACAGAATAAAGAGTAATTGTGTGTAAAGATAATTATTTCCCATGTGTAGCGAAAACCACTTGGGAATTTCTCATGCGTAGCGATTGCTACATATGCTACACATAACTTTCTGGCCATGAAAACCAGTATGTTCTTCGAGTATTTAGTGGTTTTTTTTTGAAGTGATCGAATTATCTTAAATACTGATAATTTTCATGGTAGAAGTGAATTGGAAAATGAATATGAGTTAAAATTAAAAAGAAGGTCAAATTGGTACCTTTGGGGTAAATATGGAAGAAGGGAGGCCCACAAAGGCAAAGACAGGATTACTTGTAAGAACCTACAGTAATTTAATGTTTTATTTTTTGATATTAGATACCTATTATTATGTTAAAGATCATTTTTGATTATTTTAGTGAAACATATTTTAGCTGTTCAAACTTATACTTATCGTATTATGATATTTCTTTCATTCAATACATTTTAGTGTCCATCAACTTTTTTTTTTTTTTTTTTGTACAAAACCTTTTTCAGGCATTATATTATATGTTGAAAATTTTGTGAAAAACACTTTACTGTCGTCCATGTAGCATTTGTTTTGTCTGGTTGTTAATGTATAGGTAATATACCAACTCTTATAAATTCACCTGCGAATAGAATGGTCCCAAGATCCCTAAACCCTACTCACTACTGATGCACACCTCAAAAAGATAGACAGTTTGGAGAGATTTTCTCCAGAAAGAGTGAAAATGTAAATGTAAGGAAAAATTGAATAGCCTAATACATCATGAATCAACAAAAAAAATTTGGTTTGGTACGGGTATGCTTACCCTAAATGTCCACTAAAAGTCACTTCATCAGTGTGTGTCTTGCGTTCTCTCAGAAGTGTTTGTATATTGGTAGGTGTTTACGTACTTATAACTTCTATCAAAATAATTTTCTTTGTAGCTGTTATAATAACTTTTTGTGAAGTGTGAACAAGGTTTAACGTACCTATTGTCAACTAGTATTTAGGTAGGTATTACCTTTGACTAGAACCTGATTTACACTTGGCTAATTTTGTAGCTACGAGCTATTTGGGGTACTATTCTGTTAACAGTTAAAGTTAATTTACTGTTTTTAGCCATTAAAGTTGACTTTAACTTGGCGGATAGTCTTCTAAGAATCTCATTAATATCTTACCTAAAAATCTGCAAGTTGAAGTTGACTTTAAAAGTTTAAAATGGCAAGTAACTTTAACTATCAACAGAATAGTACCCCAAGTAGCTGGCTAGTAGTAGGAAAACTAGCAAAGTGTGAATTAGACTTATACATAAATTATAACACTGGACCAGTAAAAAAAGACGATTTCTGGTTAGAAATGTCGGCGCTAAATAGGCAATCAAAGCATTCCTTTTCACGTACTTTGCATTGTGTTTATGTACGCTATCCTTGTGAATTTAAGGGATGTCTTTATCAGATATGTTCTAAATTGGTGAACTCAAGCAAAACGTTATGCAGAAGGTACGCTAGGATTACTTACTTTTTCGCCGGCACGTCTTGATATTAAAAAGTACATTGGTCTTATGGAGCTTTAAGTGTCCATTACTGTATAATCCGGGTATTACGAATACAGTAGACGTATAAATTCTGCTATTGGAAAATTTCAATCGGTCTTCAATCATAAGTTTCGTACACATCAATATGGAGTTTTAAAATCGAAATCAAGATGACCGTTTAAACAAGACCGTGACGAAATTGCGTTACTTTTTACATTCGAAACTAATCTACAGAATATAGGGTTATCTAATGCAGAGTCATCACATAATTTATGAAATGAAAACGTTCACGAATACGCGTTTTTGGCTGATCTTCGAATACCCTGAACCATTTTCACTCGATAATCGGTTCTGAGTATAGGTAACCCAAAAGCCCTGTGCTCATATCTTATAATAACCAACGTTAATTTTCGTATCTTAATAATTACAGTCTATACCTTATGTAAGTATAAACCAGCTGTAACTTAGTTGAAAATTTTAGCATACGTGAAACAAAACAACGTTATAACTGCCTTTGTAAGGCGATATAATCGAAATCGACAGAAATAAACATCAGTAATTTTGCTTATATTTAATTTTATTTTCCTATTTCGGATTCTCATTGTACGTATAGGTATATAGGCTTCCAACGTGATATTCGCCAACTTAACGCTGCACCTACATACCTACCTAATAATGTAGACACACCATACACATAGACGTACTTAAAGAGGGAATCATTTATGCGGTGCGGCGATGACAATAGGTTACGAACATTTCTCTTACGTCGACACGAACCGAGTTAAGGTAATTAAAAAAAAACTCTAGCGTAGCAAGCCAGGCAACAAAATGTAGGTCTTCTTAACTAAGATAATTTAAATAGATATATATAAATGTAACAAATAATAATAAATTATGTTGAAGATGAATTTTTGAAACTATGCTTTCAAAATTAGTGTGAGACATGTGAATTGAAACCAAGCGAACTCTATTGGGATGTCCAGTGGCGGTGGAGCGCTCGTGCTCATCAAGTGTTATCACTTCTGAAAGGGTGTTTATGAAGATTGTTTACATATTTGTGCATGCTATTTCCCATAAGGAAAAAAGCATTCATACAAACTCGTAGCCAGGATGTGACAAGAGCGAAATGCTCCCCAGGCGGCGTTCTTTGCCACCTGGAAAAATTTTTAATTTTTTTTCTGTGAACTCCATTAACGATGTTTTCTAATTTTCCAAACAATAGAAATCAAAAATTACAGTCCTATTAATAGGCTAAGTTAAAAATTTGTAATAAATTGTGTTTTATGCAGATAAGAGTTTTCGTTACTGTTCATTTTTTCTTCTTTAAAAAAAAAACATATTTTTTAAATACGGCTAGCATTATCCACAAAAAAAACTTTTCCCTCCCTGGTCTGTTGTTTGCCCATCTTGGCATTTTACTGCATCAATAATTTCATAACGTATTAGTAACAATACTTTTTTTATTCACTTATTAATTCTTATTTCAATTTTTATTTAAATTACCGATTATATTTCAGATCATTTATATTATTTCGGGTTAGGATGAATTAGTTATTCCTCATTTTAGCAGTCTCAAAGGAAAAAAGTTATTATTTAAATTCTTTTTTACTGATAAATTTGAGAAAAACAAGTGGAAAAAATGGGAAAGAGGAACATAAAACTCAACGAGACGGACACTGGGATCATTTCTTCAAACTGGGATAGATGGATAGTAGGCAAGTGTAGTTGAAGGTATCTTTTATCTTAGCCTAAATTTTAGATTTTCCCTATCGGCTGCCAGTTAATTTATGAAATAACTAGTTAAAGGGTAAAACTGACGAATATTATAAAATTTAACTGATCATAAACAGTTATTCTACGAAATAACAATAGATATTTCATTAAATAACGAATTTTACACTTCAACCGTAGGCCTAACATATATAATTATACATTTAAGCTAACAGTGCCAAAATTTTCCTAAGATCACGAAACGAAAAACAAATCTACCCTCGACCCTGAGTGTTAACACCAAATCAATTTTAATACGTACGTCTTCTTGGAAAACCTACATAAAAACACGAACGTTAACATTGCAATTTGGGCACGAAATTAGCCCTCCTAACTGAGTAGGTAAAGTTTTTCCGATTTTCCACCGACGATTTTAAAGCGGCATTATCTGAATTTGGGCAAAAGTTTTCACTTCCTCTCTCGGATTTTGAAAGAATTTACCGAGTATGTTGGTGAAAGGCTATTAAAAAGAATTATTTTTTGAGTTTCTTCAAAGCTTATCGTGCGTTAACCTGTATAACCTCGTACAGGTATATACATTTATAAAATTTTCACAGGATTATTGGGATATCACGTTTTGCGGAAAAGAGAAAAAAGTTTGATATCTATTAATAAAATTGATCATTCATTGGTAGAGATGAGGGTCGACCACTGTTGCAGAGGGTAATTCACGAAATTATCAAGCAAAAAAAGAAAAAAAAAAGAAAAAAGAAAAACGGTACAGTTTTGATTAAACTAATTTTATCTGAATATGTTTCATCCCATATTGGTCGTGGAATAAAAAATATTTTGAAATCAGTTCAACAGCTGTACTTAAAATTAGTCTATCATTCACAAACAAATGCCATATTTGTAGAGACCACAGCAAGAAATGTAAGGGAAAGACGACAACTACCTACCAAATAATGTTACCAATTATGGGCAGGAACAATACCTATGATCCATGACTGAAGGCAACAGTCGTAAATCACAATTAGTGAACATTGCTACCGAATACAATCAGTAATTACAGACGTACAGTCACTCACAGGTGTAAATTTGTACTTTCATCGGGGAGATGGGGTTAAAAACAAAGCTGGAGAAGGACGATAATATTTTAAATAGAAATAACGTTTAAAATCAAACCCCCTTAATTACCTCTATGCAGTCACTGATCATAACTCAGTGACTGTAGCCACTGAGCATGATTAAAAACCACAACTACGAACCATGGTCAAGCATCACTGTCACCAGCATAGGTCATTGACCGTAGCCATTGACTATGGCTGGAGACTACAGCTGCCAAGTTCAACTAAATAAGTTTAATATAATAGTATTATAATAGGTAGGTATAGCAGCTAAAGTTGGCAACGACAATCCCCAATTAGAGTCATTAACTATGACTGGCAGATAAATGGCCAGCCCAAATGGCATCAACCATAGAAACCAACTTCGATCGAAAGCAAGGGATAGCGAACACAGTTCAATAAAAATTCGCATAGACATAGAAAGTTAAATATATAAAAGCATATTTTTTTACCCAGTTAGCTTGCAAACGGGATATTAAAGTTGACCTCATGAAAGGGTTAGGGGTGGGGACGATGAAAATTATCCGTTTCATGAAAAAATAAAACGACTGGAATAATTTTTCTATTCTGACCTAATTTTTTTATGAGTACAGGTATTTATAATATATATGTATGTATAGGCTAAAATTTTGTGTTCACTGTTTTGAGAAAGTGACAAAATGGACAGAGTTGAAATTTTCATGGCAGATGTTTTTCACATTGAAGCAAATTTGAAAGAAGTTTGGTGCCTTTCCGTAAAACTGGAAAACAAAAAATTCCTGGAAAAGTTGTGTGAGGACATTACTCATATGAGGTGGAGTGGCTCAAACCCCCGATGACAGTTGCCGCTGAAAGGCTGGCTAATATTAGTCTTTACGACGATAAACCAAATGCACAAATTACGTTCGATTGTAATTACTTGTATTTTGACCAAATCAAAGAAACACTGACAAAGGCAATGTTATTGGCTCATCCAGACAAAACATCTCTCGAGAGCTTCAGATCTATTTCACGCTTAACTATGCTTAAACCAATTAGAATTTTACAGGAAACCTTTCTAATGGTAGAGAAGTTTTAACACTATCCCTTCATCCTTGAACTCGCAGTTCCACCTTTATGCTCCAAAATGAATGTACACCACAGTGTAAGCCAAGTGAGATCAGCCACATCTATTATAGGCCCAAATGGATGCTTGAAAGGAATCTTACGAGTGGAAGTGTGCTAGCAAAGTAGAAGGTAGACCAGAAATGGCATTAGACCATAAGTCCCCCAGTCCTGCGTATTTCTATCATTTTTGATATGCTAAAACTGGGGGGAGTAGCTGTGGGGACATTACCCAAGTGCGGTAGAGTGACTCGGACCCCTGACAACAGTCATCGCTAAAAGGCTGACTAGGTAATATTTGTCTCTATAACGTTATAACGTTGAACCAAATGCATAAATTACATTCGATTGTAATTACTTGTATGTACATGCAAGTAATGTACAAGTACAAAACTGGGACTGATCAAACAAAAATGGTGATGTCCTGTTTGCCCAGGTTTTGGTTCACCCGTATGTTTACATATGAAGTAGCAGAAAACAAAAATAATCTGTTGATTACCTTCTTATGTGAATATTCTTTCACAACATGGTATTCCACAAGTCGTTTTTTCAGAATTCTGAAAAAATGACAAAAGGTATCGGGCTGAAATATTTAAGATAAATTTTCCTCATGTTGGTGTAAGTCTGATAGTAGTTTGGTACCTATTAGTTCGGTAGTTTCCAAGAAAACTGTAGAAGAAAAATTGTTGGAAAATATGTTGTGTTCACAGTTTTGAGAAAACTAGATACCTAACAAATAGGACTGAAGTTTTCATAAAAGATAGTTATCATATGAGAGCAGGTCTGAAAGAAGTTTGGTTCTTATCGGTTTGATAGTTCTTAAAAAAACTGGAAAACATAAAATTCCTGGACGATTCATTTTTCTAGGATTCTGAGAACATGACAAAAGTGATGGAATTGAAACTTCCACGATAGATAATCTTGATATATGTGCAAGTCTGATAGAATTTTTATGCCTATTAATTCGGTAGTTTCTGATAAAACTGGAGAAGAAAAATTGTTGAAAAAAATTTGGTGTTCACAGTTTTGAGAAAACTACAAAAGCGACCGGGTTAAGATTTTTATGAAAGGTATTTCTCATACGGGACCAAATTTGATACGAGTTTGGTGTCTATTGGTTCGGTAGTTTCTGAGAAAACTAGAAAACAAAAAAGTCCTGGAATATCGGTTTTTACCAACAAAACATCGATAGATCGATATTTTGTTAAAGATATCGACAACCGCCGATAGTTTTTCGTAATTATTTTTTTTACCGTTAACAAAAAAAAAAATGTTCATAGGTCTTTTTTTTTTTTTTTTTTTTTTTAAATTATGAATGAAAATTGGTTAACTGGTTTTTTTAGTGAAGTATTGCTGCGCTAGAGTTTTAGAAATTAATTTTTAGTCAAACTTATTTTTAAATAATATATTGACAAACATTTGAAGTGATCGCCTTTCTTCAATAAATAGCGACAATATGCTTTGAAGCAAAATTAAGCTATGAATTAGATACTATCTTACCAGTAAACGTAAAGATGGTTGTTTCTGTAGGGTGAAAGAATAGCTTCGGTAACCATTATGTGATACGAAATCCACACTCTTTCTGATTTCACTTTCCGCAGACGAGTTTGAATACGAGTAGAAGTGGTAACAAACGGTACACGTTGAGTTATCATCAACACTGTAAAATTGGAGGAAAAATACCAATAATATTCATTAGACTACAAATCTTGATGTACAGTACGAAAATATTTGAAATTAATAATAATAGGTAAACTTTTCAATACATTATTTATAACAGTGTAATATAATTGTATAGATATATAAAAAGATGGATATTTTATGCAGGTAAAGTGATGTACTTTTTTTCTCACCAGGTATAGGCAATGTCGCGTATTTTTGGTCCACTTATCAACCCACTATTTTTTAGGGAAAAACCAAAGATAATATTTTGCACTACGGGGGTTGGGTTTAATTACAATTGATAGCGTACTACTTCTACAGGAAATCGAATCTTTACCATCTTTTATGTAAATACTACTTCCTCAATCCCAAAAAATATGTTTTAAACTGTTTGTTATAGTTATTTTCGTGATTTCCCCACCTAAAAGTTGATCCTACAGAAAATTTTATTCATAATTTAAAGTTTTCTTATAACATTTTCAATAAATAAGATGAAATACACATTTTTCGTAGGTCCAATAATTTTTAAGCTTACAGCTACCGAACACTTTACTTCAGAAAGTTCTACTTTCAGGGGTTTGTAAAGGGGGTGGTATTAACTTTCGGGACGGAAACTTTTCTCTTTCACGACGTCCATTTCCAATTCACGAACTTTGCATAATATCTACTGTTTCCAATGTTTTGAGAAAAAAACATTCCAAGAAGTTAAAATATAATATTAAGGTAACCTAGAAATGAAAAAGCAATAACCGGCTTTGAATAAAAAAATCAATTTCAATTCGAGTAGAATAAGGAGCAAAATATGCTCCCATTCTGACATATTGGCTGTGTGAATATACACAGTAAAAATATAAAGTCTGCCCCATTACCTTCTGTTTTCTATAGATTCTTTTCTGTAGGCCATCTATTAAGTATGATATAAAATTTTAACTTAACACGCCCAAAAGTTTTGGCCCAAATATTTTTTCCTGCATTCTAAAATATAATTTCAAATTTTGAAAAAGTGATATATTCGAATTCAACAAAATAATATAAATCATAAAAAATGGGTGTGGGGACATTACTCGTATGAGGTTATAGGGGCTCGCACCCCTCGACGACAGTCGCCGCCCAAAGGCTGGCAATAATCGTCTCTATGACGTTAAACCAAATAACACTGGTGCGTTTGTATGTTCGTACCTGTACGTACGTACAGGTAAGATACATCATACGAGTCGAGATCAATTACCTGATAACGATCTCGGTAATGTCACGACTCGGTACCAAACGCACTGAGTCGTTTCTTATCATCTCAATGGAGACAAGAAACGACGTAACGCATGACATAATTACGTATACATACGTATGCATGTGTGTCTGTGTGCGTGTACCAAATTCGGTATATAAACTCTCAGAACCGGCTCAAAAATCGCCAGTGTTCGCCGACGATTTGGCTCTCCCATACTTAATCGTATGAAGTGGCAGAACACCCAAATACTGTTGAAGACCTTCTAGTGTGAATATCTCTCACGACAAGGTATTCCACAGTGGTGACCCCGACGTGATTTTTTGGCTACGTCGTGGGTGTCTGGAGGCGCGTTGCGCTATTTCTAAAAAGAGGCACGGTGCGCTGGCGAGTTACTCGCTTGTAATACAAATATTTTTACAAGACCTAGACACCTTTGGCTGTCGAAGCAGAGGTCAGACTTTGAAAGTGGGAAATTAAACCCCCCCTTCCAAATATATTTGCTGGAAGGGAACCAAGAGAAGTAGACCTGGAGGAACAAAGTTGCCCTCATCAGCCAACTCCTCCAGCTTCGACCAGAGACTCTGAAGTCTTTGAGACTCTGGAAAAACAAAAACGAATCCGGAGGCCAGAAGCCTTGCGTTTGGGAGCTGTAGTCAATCCGAAAGAGACAACAGCTGGCACCCTCAGAAGTGGTCGTCTTTTGAGCCAAGACTCCAACCCTTCGACCCCAGACCGACAACCGACAGCGTCTGGTGGACTCTTTGCAGAAAATACCATTAGAGAAGTTCAGCACACAATAATGCCCAATGGAAACACGAACCCATCATCAAATCAACCAGGAGCAGGTGGAAGTGGTCAGCCACAGCTGACCCCCGAAGTACTTGCACAGCTTCTACAGCTGTTGCAGATGCAAACATTGCAGAACCCCGTGATCCAAAGACGGAGGATTGAGATTCCGGAGTTTCTACCAAATGAAGTGGAATTATGGTTAACTCTCCTCGAAGGCCGTTTTAAAACAGAGAATTTGCAAAACGACCAGAAATATTCAAACATTTGTAGCGGCATGCCTGCAGAAATAATACGCAGCATTCCGGATATCATGGAATGCCCTCCGGCGGAAGCAGACAAATACAGTTGGTTCTGCAAAAAGATTAGAAATGTGTTTGGTAAAACACAAAACCAAATCATAGATGATGTAATGGATGGAATGAAGATTGGAGATGACAAACCCTCCACCTTCTTGGCCAAATTAAGACAGAAGGCCGATAATATAGTGTCACCATCAGTTATTGGAAACCAGTTCTGCAAACAACTACCCCAACATGTTGTGCAGTGTCTGGCAGCTATAGGTACCACGGTAATCGACAACTCCGAGGACTTAGACTTCTTAGCAAAGAGTGCCGATAGTGCACTAGAACACTCGAGATCAGCATCCTCGATCAGTGCAGTATCGACAGAGACCAGAGAACTAGCTCAGCTTAGAGCCCAGATAGCTCAGCTGACTAGCGAAATAAAGAAAAAGAACAATAACAACAGCCCGAGAAATGGTAGAAGCAATAACCGCTCGAAAAGTAGGAGCAACAACAGAAATAATGATAGGAAATCAAGGTCCAGAGACCGAAAGAGCAATTCTACCTGGGGTCACAGGGCCTTAAATGACAAAACAGTTCCTGATCGCTATCCAGTCCCAAACATAATGGACTTCAATGCGAATATGAAGGGTAAAACGATGTTCACAAAAATCGACATCAACTGGGCATTCCACCAAATTCCAATGGCCAAACAGGACATCCCAAAGACAGCGGTCATAACCCCCTTTGGGTTATTCGAATAACTTCGAATGCCGTTTGGACTCCGTAACTCTGCACAAACTTTCCAAAGATTTATCAATGGACTGTTTATGGATTTGCCGTTTGCTTATGCATATTTGGATAACATATGCATTTGCTCAGAAGGCGGTGAGCAACAGCACGAGAAGAATGTAAGAACCATCATACAACGTATACACGCTGCTGGACTTACCATCAATGTTGGAAAAAGTTTATACAAACAATCCAGGATTGACTTTCTCAGCTATCAAGTCTCGACCGAAGGCATTTCCCCTTTGAAGACCAAGGTAGAGCCCATATTGAAATTCCCGAAACCCTCCAACGTAGCAGAACTCAGACGCCTCTTGGGGATGGTGAATTTCTACAGACGTTGCATTAAAAATACTGCAGCTGAACAAAGTAAGCTGTTTGCATTAATAAAAACAAATAAGAAGAAAGATAAGACTCCACTCGACTGGACTGAAGAAGCTGAAAAAGCCTTCGAAAAAATAAAAGAAACACTGGCAAATGCAACTCTACTAGCTCACCCAGATGAAAGTCTGCCGTTATGTGTCGCAACTGATGCATCCGACTTTGCTATTGGTGCAACACTGTACCAAAAGGACAATGACAAGAAGTTACCGCTCGCTTTCTTCTCCAGAAAGCTATCAAAAACCGAGAAGAACTACAGCACATACGACAGGGAGTTACTGGGAATATTCGCTGCGTTGAAGCATTTCAGGCACCAATTAGAGGGTAGATGTTTCACTATGTATACAGATCATAAACCCCTAACACATGCCTTCACGCAAAAGACAGAACCAGCTTCCCCGAGAAGAGCTCGACAATTGGACTACATAGGACAGTTGACTATGGACATCCAGTATATAAGTGGAGAACTCAACACTCCAGCTGATGCTCTTAGTAGGATCGAAGCTATCTCGGCACCGTCTCAATTACCTTATGCTGAAATAGCTAAAGAACAGTTAAGGGATGCAGAATTGCAAGAACTGTTGTCGAACGATGACACAGCTCTCAAATTGAGACAAAGGAAAATCCCTGGTACTAATGTTTTACTAACATGCGACATTAGTACAGTCAAGAATAGGTCATTCTTGCCGACAAAGTATCGCAAATTGGCTTTCAGTAGTGTGCACAATCTATCGCACCCTGGACCAAAATGCACTGCTGGATTAGTATCATCAAGATTTGTTTGGCCTCGGATGAAGTCCAACTGCAACAAATGGGCTCGCAGTTGCCTGAATTGCCAAGAGTCCAAAGTAGGAAGACACACTCGTTCGCCTCTCAAATCTCTCAAACAAACGGAGCGGTTTAAAACGGTACACATAGACTTGGTGGGTCCATTACCCCCATCCCAAGGACACAGATACCTGTTGACGATGATCGATAGAGCAACTCGATGGCCAGAGGCAGTTCCTCTCCACGAGATGACAGCTCCCACGGTAGCTGCCAGGTTATACGACACATGGATTGCCCGCTATGGCGTACCTGAAGTCATCATCACGGACCAGGGTCGTCAATTCAAAAGCTCGCTCTTTCAAGAGCTGTCTAAGAAGCTTGGTGCACAACACAATCACACCACAGCTTACCATCCTCAAGCAAACGGTAAAGTTGAGCGATGGCACAGAGCTTTGAAAGCCTCCATCATGGCTTGCGACACCAAGAGATGGGTTGACATACTACCAACCATCCTCTTGGGTCTTCGATCTGCTCTTCAAACAGACACGGGTCACTCTGCGGCGCAATTAGCACTCGGCGAAGAGTTACGCCTACCAGGGGACTTTTTCACCCACTCGAAAGAAATTAGCCCCAAAACGCTCGTCCAAAACATACGGACTGACGCTAATAGTTTTTTGAAACAGGTAGCTCGTCATGGCCAACCAAAGATTTATGTCTCCAAACACTTGGCCACAACATCTCATGCATTTGTAAGAGACGAGAAAATAAGATCTGCGTTGGAGAAACCATACGCCGGTCCTTATAAGGTTGTATCACGAGATGACAAGAATTTTGTGATACTAATCGCAGGCGAACAAAAAACGATTTCAATTGACAGATTGAAACCTGCGTACCTTATAAACGACGACAGGAAAATGCTCCAAAGAGCAATAAGGAAGACGACACACAAGGAAACAATAGAAGAAAAACAGACTGAATAGTACGAAACAATACAACCAAGAAAAGTTGAGGACAATCCAGTTGAAAAAGGTGATAAATCACAAAAATCACCAGAAGAAAAAATAAAAAGAAAGAAAACGGTGAAGTTCAATGACGAGATTGTCAAAATACATTACGATCCGTCGGCCCCCTTGTGCCCACGAAAAAGAGGCAGGCCCCTTGGCAGCAGAAAGTGAAAAAACCAAATTCCAACTCGAAAATCCGAGAGACTAGCATGGAGAAACTAAAAATATTCACGAAAGTTAATATCCGCAGTGGAAAAACAAACCCGCATAAAAAGACGTACGAGAATCTGGGAATAATTGTAACAAAAGAAATTCTTCAGATAAGCACAAAAAAGTGCGTACAATAAAAATACGACACGAATAAACAAATCCACGTGCAATACGGAAGAAAAACATTGCAACGTGTTTCTATTGACAAACAATACCGATAACAAAATAGTCAATAGATCGTGACGTCACAAACGAAGAGTGCATTCCTTTGTGAAATACAAAATTTGAAGTACGAAAATTCAAACACGCTTAACTCTGATTGTACTTAACCAATTTGAACCGGAAAACTTTTAAGCCAAAGAATATTCAATGCACTATCCCCTCCGAACATGTCTGAAACAAGATAACGACTTGGAATAAAGCTGCGATCGAAAATATTCTCGGAAAGTTTTTTCACTCACCTTTCGACTGTCAAACTGAACATGCCGAAATTGTCTTGTAATTTTTTCTTTCTTTTTTCTCTTATACCTTATTTTTTTTTCCTTGAATAATGTCGTCCTCAACCAATACCCCATTCTCGACTCAGCCATTCCAATTCGTAGTCCCGCCTGTACCTCAGCCTGTGAAGACTAAGGAACAGACGGAACACGAAAAAGAAATAGAACGAATCGAAAACGAATTATTGATGGACAAGACGTCGGCTGTGGACATCGTGAAAATGATGTCCGCACCCCTTCCTGCATTAATCTCACCCCCGAAATTGCCGGAGAAGACACCGGGAGTGGAGAACCCACCTCTGGAGTCCTCAGCCCTGGCAAGATTGGAGATGAGACAACAACTCCCGGTGGATGAGGTGCACAAACCATGCCCTCCCCCTGCCGCAAGCCTGACCTACAAGCCATTGGGGAATTCAAACTCCCCGATGTATCGAAGGCCAAGGCTGTTAACACTACCTGATCCCCGTCTATCCTACCATTCCCGACCCTACAACCACCCGGCTCCACAACAACGGCCGCCTAGAAGGAGGGGACACAACAGCAGGGATGCCTACCAGGCCCAACTCGATGCGCGAAAACAATCGTATGAGTGTGTTGGGGCCGCAGTAGGCTCAGCCCTTGCCAAGTGGGAACGAGACCAGAGACAGTAGACTCGATAAGTCCCCCCAGGCACGCGACTTATCATTTTTGCAGCGCAAAAACTGGGGGGGAGTAGCTGTGGGGACATTACTTGTATGAGGTTATAGGGGCTCGCACCCCTCAACGACAGTTGCCACCCAAAGGCTGGCAATAATCGTCTCTATGACGTTAAACCAAATTACACTAGTGCGTTTGTATGTTTGTACCTGTACGTACGTACAGGTAAGATACATCATACGAGTCGAGATCAATTACCTGATAACGATCTTGGTAATGTCACGACTCGGTACCAAACGCACTGCGTCGTTTCTTATCATCTCAACGGAGACAAGAAACGACGTAACGCATGACATAATTACGTATACATACGTATGCATGTGTGTCTGTGTGCGTGTACCAAATCCGGTATATAAACTCTCAGAACCGGCTCAAAAATTGCCAGTGTTCGCCGAGGATTTGGTTCTCCCATACTTAATCATATGAAGTGGCAGAACACGCAAATACTGTTGAAGACCTTCTAGTGTGAATATCTCTCACGACAAGGTTTCCACTATGGGATTCTGGGATTTATTGATGTATTTAAATAAAATTGTATTTCTAACATCTTCACTTTCATGACAATAGAAAAATTTTAATTTAACGAGCCCTATGTGAGAAAACTTCCGGCATCGATTTACGTATTCACGCGACCACAATTTTTCGATTTGAAAATTATTGAAACAGAAAAAAAGTGGAAGAACGAAGAGTGAGTGTACAACAAAAAAAGAAAATCACTGTCCATTATTTTGTGCACAGTCATAAATTTTAAAATGAAAAAATTCATTTGCCAATATTCATAGAACCCAATAATATTTTGAAGTCAGTAATTTTTTCTTATCTTTTATTTTTCTTTCTTTCTTTCGTGATAAAAAATTTATTTTAAAAATCAAAAGAAATGTAGAGATATATGAACTTTCACGACATAATGACTGGGTGTACTTTTATATGAAAGTTTGGCTGAAACACTTCGTGGTAGCCGAAGTTTATAACTTTCTGTTTTAAAATTGGATTTTACTACGTATGAGGGAATTCGAATAATTATTGAAGTTCATCACCAGAGGATTAGCCACGTGTTCACTCTCTATTCGAAGAGTAGGTAGTTACCTCCTTGATATTCATCGAATAAGACGAGAAGTGAATCAATTCTTTCATTTCCATTCGGAAAGTGTACTGGAACAACTATAATTTGTCAATTTTAATGAGCATTTTACTAATAGTGAGGAAGATCATGAGCTATTACTCATTGTATTTTATTTTATTTTTTGATGACTGCTAGGCTAAGCTATGTAAGCTGTGTTCGTTATGGCAAAAAAGTGTTAAACGAAAAATGTTTTTCAACTGGATCAATTCGGTACGTAATTTTGTTCTCAGTAATTCTGTTTTATTGTTTCAGTTCCGTGTTGGCTCAATGAAGAGAAAAACTTAAAAACATTTAAATCTTAAAACCAAATTAAACATTTGCAACGAATTTATTTGATAAGAATGTATTTGATAGAAATATGCTCATATCTTTGAAAGAATGGGCACTGAATAGTCTTTGTTCGAGGGGGCAAGTCCCCCAATAATTTTGCCCCGTTTGGATCATTTTTTGGAAGAGAACTGTTTACTAGAACTTATTCACCATATCGGATCAGAAAATTTGTCATTTTTCGAGAAAAAAACATGGTTTTTTCAATTATTCCACCATTTTAAACCGAACACACATATCAAACAGAATAGCTATTGAAAGAAAAAAAATGAAACTGAAGTAACTTTTTCCCACTTCAAACATAACTAATGTTTGTTTGTTTATGGACCATGTCATTGTAATTTTTTTTAGATTTAGATTTTTCTATACATGAATGCATAAAACAGTGCAAAAAGTTTATGATTGCAATATGAGTGCACGCAAATCACACGAATAGCAATCACCTGTTTAACGAGTGCCACACAAAAGTTTTTTTGTAATACTCCCCTCAAAAACAGACGTTTTCATGCATATTAACTATAATTATGTGAAATAGGAGATTTTACCCCAATGTCGAAAAGTAAAATATCGCGCATGCGCAGTTGAATACTTGCTAAGACTATTAAATCACTGCCTAGACTGCGCATGCGCATTATGTCTTACCAAACATTATGATACACATCCGGATTTTGCAAAAAACTGTTATTATGCCACTTTAATTTAACAGTGAACCCAACATTTCAGCTTTCAAACAAACCTCTCTTATTTCATTTACTGATTACTTAACCTTCATTCGAGCTAGAGAGATGAGGTTAGTGTTGTTGGAAAGAGGATGAAATTTATAAAATTTCCAAATGGTTTTTTAATCTATCTTTATCTGTTTGAAAATAAACAAACGAAAAAAACGCTAATTAATACAAAATTGGCCGGTTTTTAGAATCTACAAACCTCTCCTCATTCACACAATGATTCCTCAACCACTATTCAAGTTAGAGAGATAGAATTGAAATTTCTGGAAAGAAGAGAAAATATGTTCGAATTAACTTTTCTTATGATTTTTTAATATCTTCAGCTGCATGAAAATAAACGAAGGAATAAAAACGAAAATTAATAGAAAGTTTGCCGTTTTTGAAATCTAGAAACCTCTTTTCTTTCAATAAATAATTTGTCTGCCGCTATTTTAGCTAGAAAGCTGGGGTTAGTATGGCTGGAAAGAAAATGAAATTTAGCCTACTTAAATTTGAATTCAAATAAAAGTTTTATTCATTCCTAGCTACTCAAAAATAAACGAACTAAAAAACAAAAATTAAAGAAACATTTTCCGTTTTCGTATTGTTTACGTACATTTTTGAAACAATTTTTCTCACTGAATTTATTTTATTTTATTTATTTTTTTTTGAGAGGGGTGTTGCTAAAAAAGTACCGAAGTAGCTGCGGTTGCTACTAGTGTGATTTACATTACTCGCCTTCGGCTCGTACTGCAAGGATCACACTCGTATCAAAATCACTTACTTTATGCATTTGTATCACAAAATACTATTATAATACCGACTTCAGACAACATTGAATGAAGTCCCTACAAAGTTGGTGGTGCGTAAAGTATATGGAATGAAAAGTAGTCATGTGCAACATGCAAAATGTGATTGTGAATAAATTTGTTAGGTGCACAAGCCATTCATTAATTTTTGGCACTGTGTAAAAATTAATTTGCCCCTTCGTGTTTGACTACTAAAAACTTCTACTTCACTTGTAAATATTATGAAATGCAACGTTAGGGCAAAGTGAGCGATTCCTGATGTGTTGCAATTTTTCACAACACATGGGCATGCGTGATTAGGGAAAGCGTCTGATTGGTCGATGGGAGGAGTCAAACCCTTTCATAATTGGAGCAAATGCACGTATTTGCTTCTGCTGTTGTCTATTGCTCCACCTAAAAAATTTTTTCTCTCTGGTTTTAAATTCCTTACTTGCCTTGATCATTGAAAACAAAGACGTAATCGCGTATTTTGCATATTTTGCTGCAAATGTTGAAAAAATAACTTTTTTTAGAAACATGTGCACAAACAAAAAACAAATTTTACATGCATGCTTACAGAACGAATATATTTTTAGCCTGTTAATACAAATTTACACCCTGTTGCGCATCCCAATCCTGTGTAACGGTGTGTAAAATTATTTGTTTTTTTGGTAACAATTTTATTTTGTTTTTCCCTAGTTGCATAAATTATGGTTTGCTAAACGTACTAGTAGGCTATTTTAACTCGTGCGAAGTTCGCAGCATTCGTCGCGCCTACTTTAAAAACTTGTCGCATAATACAGGGTGTCCAAAAGTCGTCTCCGAAGTTAAATGGATCTTGTAGAACTCATCGAGAGAAGCAAAAAAGTTCCTATTAACGTGCTTTGAAATTGGTTGTTTCAGACATACAAGACTCAAATTTTCAAAATTTTCATAGTTAAATCAGATGAAGAAGTTCAAAAAATTCTTCAGATTTGATTTTGGATAGTGCATTTGATTATATTAATCGAGTACATTGAAAAACGTTCTTTTAACCAGGTGCCTATCTTCAATACTTATAAAGTTAAATTTATTTGAAATCGGAAGAGATTTGGTAAAATTTTAGGATATTTAATGTTAATTTTGTGAAAATTCTGGAAAAAAAATGTTCCGCAGCCTGGATTCGAACCTTCAACCTTTGTACGATGTGTACTGTCATCTCATGTAAATTTTGGTTTCAAATGAATGAATAAGCAACCTATTCGACACCTGTATATGAAAGCCTATATTTCTGAAACAATGCTAAATAAGTTCAGATTTAAAACGAATTTTTAAAAGATTTTTTTTTTTTTAGCTATAGCTTTATGCGAAATAAATATTATTGCGTTGTGGAAGGTTGGCTGCAGTATTGGTATATTTTAAAATCGCAGTAGCGAGTAGAATAAAAGCTTATAAAAAAAGATAGGGTCGCGAACTTTTTTGCTTCTCTCGATGAGTTCTATTGGACCCATTTGGCTTGGGAGACGATTTTTAGACACTCTATGTAATATTTTGTAAAGTCAAAAAGAAAACTCACCTTGCCTAAGATAAAGGCGTATGCAAGTGCCTTTTTCATTAAACCCTCTAGCAAAACAATTTATGAAGATAGAAAAAAAGGGTTTTCATCACGTCATGTTTTAATCAACCCAACACTGCCTCTCAGTATAAATATTTCTTCGAATCAATCAAAAGTTAAATACAAAGTTCTCTTGCACTCGTCTATTGTAATTTTTTCTTGTTGTAGTCAAACGATAAATTACTTCTTTGAAAAGAAAACAAAAATAATTTTAAAAAATGGTACTTATAACTCGCTCTACTATCGTCAGCAAAAAAAAAAGTTTACATAAAGTAGGTACTCATTTTCGGATAATATTATTTAAGAATCACGTCGTTCTTTCATCACCTGGGCTGGAAGCGAAACATAAGTCAAATTGCAGAATAGGTTCATTCATTTTGACATTTATTTCGCGAAGAAAGTTGAAAATAAAAACTATTTACAATAAAAACAACTGAATTGAATCGAAATTTTTATTTCTTTTTTCCCTTTTATGAAAATATTCACATCATTCTTCGTGCCATTTTAAAAGTTGATAAAAGGATAGGGAAAAAAAAGAAAAAAAAGAAAAAAAAAGAAAAAAAAAGATAGAAATCGCATGTCTTTCATAATATTTTCTCGAGTTGACAACGGACATCGAAAAACTCTCAACCCGCGTGTATAGGAAGGTATTCATGGTTCAAAAATATATCCTTTTTTATATTATATAGAATTCGAACGATGTGGCACGGCGGCAGGCGGTTTGTTTACAAGAAAGTGAAGAAACTTTTCCTCCTCCAAAGTTCCATCCTTTACCCAGTACAATATAGGTAGGTATACGAACATCAATTTTTGTGCGAAGAAATTTCAACTTTCATTTTTTTATTTAACTTTACTGGGAAAAAACTTTTTTTCTCTCGCCTCGATCACCATTTCCGCTCAATGTGAGCGCACGGTATGTAAGGCATCAAAACAGTCAAAACTTCTTGCCGTCGTCCTTTTCGACACACTCGTCCATTTTTCGCACTAATAAAATCGAATTTACTGGAAACAACAATATTTGAACAATTTCTCATCAGGAGAATAAAATAATACACAATATAATTATGTAGGTAGGTACCTTATTATTAGACTCTATAGAATTTATACGCACCTAATGATATTATTTCAAACATCAGCCAAGATACCTACGTTGGTATAATTATTATGCTAATTAATATTAATACGTGTACAGCGAGTGCAACTGGATATTCTCCACACAGTTGAAAAAGCACCGGTAAATATACTGGAAAATTCAATTAATGCACCAGAATGTCACTATAATATAGTACAAGAGCAAAGCTGCTCGGTTCAATAACTCGTACCCAGTAAGAAAATATATACGAAAATTTTCTGGTAATACTTATCGTGGGATACGTCTAGGAGCTCCTGCAGGCGCGCAGGACACTTGTTTCTTTCAAGAAATGTAGGTAGACAAGTGAGTGGGGTGAGGTGGTCGCGGTCAGTCATTGTCAAACACAGGAGAGTAAAGGTTTGTGACGACAAATACTTTTATAGGGCTCGGACATTAAATATACTAATTATATAAGTGACTCACAATAGTGGTTTTGCACCACTATATGGTAGCAGAAGCATCACAGTGTTCCTCGGTGAATCGGATCTTTTTAATATTATCCAATTCAATTAAAAAAAACCTATAAATTAAAATTCTAGCAAATTTTAATTTCTTTGATGAAAAGATGGTAACGAACTACCAGTGAGTTCATTCCCAAAACTGCTAAAAAATTCTTTCACATTCAGACGAAGTTGAATCTGACATATAAATTCAACCTCATGGCACTTACAACTCGAAATTGTAAATAATTTCAAATAAAAAATTATTTTCCTTTGAAAAAAATTTTTTTGGCCAAAAATTAAAGAGTTGGCTCTTGACTACAGTCAAGTAGTTATACTACATTCCATAAGTAGGATCCTATCAAGCCAAAAAAGAGAATTCAAAACCAAGTTAGTTCCAAATTTCACAGAAAATACAGGGAATTCATTAATATGAAATCATTGTTCAATTCTACGTCTACTGAGGACATATTATTTTCAAGGCAAAAATTACCTAGAAAATAGGCCTTGATGGAGACGTCGCTGTAAACCAGTTGACTTAAGGAAAAGTTAATAGGCTAGGCAATTTAAAAGAAACCTTAAAGACATGCTAAGTGAAGCATCACTTGATGTGAATATTTAGGTAAAAAGTGGCTAAAAATTTTCACTACAAAATATTTTTACCTCCCCCAGTAAGAAAAGAAACAAAGTCTATGAAGGATCCAAATTCAAAAAATATATGAATTGAATCTTAAGAGGGAATCCATTCAAATACTAAATACGTCTTCATATAAGTAATCAGCATTTTCCCTATAGGAACAACCACTTGCTGATCACCTAAACGAATAGTTTTAAGAATTACATCATATTATTAATACCTATTTATATGTAAGCTTATGTAATAGAAATCTTTAAGTAAACAAAGGCTAAAAAATCTTACCTATAAAATTTTTTAGCCACCACCAGTTTAAGAGAAATCAAATTCTTGAAAAGGAATTTGGTATTTACACCTACGCAACATTCACTGGGTTACAACACATGTGTGACCAAAAAACTGAACTCAATCAAAAAATGGCCAAATCTGAGTACCTGCTCTCCAAGGGAAAGCAATACACATGGTCAATCTTTACAACGAATGTCAAAACAAAGATATCGATCCTTATATAAAGGAAAGACATTGATCAGAGACAGAATGAAAAAAATTTGTTCCTCCTCATTCACATTCATTGAATGATGCTGATCCCTAAATAGGAGAAATACAAAAAAAAAATTATCCCATGTCACTCACACCCATATAGAAATGGAAAAGAAACTAATAAGATAAAAAATAGAGATATTTCATGTCACAACTGCTACAACATTGCAAGGCTAAGGCAATAAAACAGAAAGACGAGTTGCAGTGTCCTTTGTTTATCTATATACAATTTCTGAATAAAGCCTTAATGAGAAGTAAATATGCAACACATTACAATAATGAAGGGATTCCTCCCTTATGACAATGGAGGAATTACCATCACATGTATACACACTGAGGATAAGGTTCTTTCATTCCAACTGTGAATAAAAGACTGATCAAATTGATCATGTAAATGATAAGGATCCTCAAATGAATTTGCAGGACTAACCTCATTGCTACGATAGACGAGTGTTGTGAGTGCATAATGGTCTACAAATTTTACTACAAATTATTATTGTGCATTTTTGTATTTTTTATAATGCTTCTTGCATTTTTTATAGTAAAATTCATTATTGATTTTGCTATTTAAAAGTGCTTTAAAAATTTTCTAGCTAAATTAGCTAAACAATTGTGCTCTGGTTGGATAGAAACTACGACAGCTTCTTATTCATGTTGGAGTTTTTTGACCTACTTCAAAAAGTTGAAGTTGAAGAAAAGTATCAGTGTCTTCTAAAGCAAAGTATCTTCCTCATTGCCAGTAAAGAATGGAAAAATTTATTGGTCCTCGATTTTTTACAAAGTAAAATCGAAGCATAGTAATCGGTAAGTCATAATACTTTACTAATTACAATCCGTGGCATTTAGGGCTCACCAATTACAATAAGATTCCCAAACATAGCCAACTTATTTAACATTCACAAATGGAAATTGGCCTTGATAATTGTATTTTACATGGTAAATTATGGGTTTTACATTCAATCTACAGCCAATCTACATGGTAGTAGGTTAGTTATGAACTTATACAAATTTGAAACTTAAGGGTGAAGACCACAAAACAGTTGATTTTTGTAAGCAATCTCATGATGTTAGCTTGGAACACTTTGGTCAAGTTTGGAGCTACTACTGGTTCCAGTTAAATCATAAAATTGGAACCACACGTTGAAAATTTTAAATACATTAAATGAAATTTTTGAGATGTTATCACCAAATGGAAAAGTGATAACTCTTGTTTCGCTTTTCCATGGTAATAATGTGCAAGAGTTCCGATAATCATTTTAATTAATTCAATTCTTGTTTCATAATGTATTAAATTAAAATTTGTGCATCAAAAATCTTATGACACATGCCCAATTTTTTTCAAAATCAAGTTAGAACTTTGAAAAATATTTGTGACTTGTAAAAAGAAATCCTTATTGCACCTACGGGTCATGCTCAAATTTTCAAAATCAAACTAGGACTTTGAAAAATAACTTTGACATGTAAAGCTAAACTTCCATTGTGCACATGGGTCATGCCTGATTTTTTAAAATCATTTTAGAACTCTGAAAACATTGGTGACTCACCGTGAGGATTACTACATTCGTGGGTCATGTCAGATTTTTGTTTTTCAAACTTCCTTTCATTCACACAAAAATTTTTCAAAGACCAATGTGTCATTGCAAAATACTTGTGACTCATATTTTGAGACATTTTCATTGTGCCCATGGGTCATGTCAAAATTTTCAATGTCAAAAAGAAAATTATCCTTGAAGTAACTTACACTTCAGGAATCATACATAATGTTGTGCCTTATCAACGGATTGAAAAATTAAATAAATATTTTTCAACTACTATGACCCACAAACCCACTAAGAAAACAGGGTATAATAACCCCCCAAAATTTTTTCTTGTTTGTCTCATGTATAAATATTTCTTTTTGCAAATGTCCTTCTTTCTTCTTAGAAACTGAAACATGTCATCCCATACAAAAGACTCATAGGAGTCTACAAACAAGCATTTGATCATGTTATAGGACCATATTCACATCATTGTCATAATTTTCAAGTAGTGCTTAAAAATATACAAGTGATGATGAATGATCGACCACTTTGTCCAGCCTTTGATGAGGCCAAACAAAGTACATTAACCCCAATGCACTTCATGCATGCAAAACTCCGATATTTCACCTTAGATCTAGATCAGCCGTTAGAGGAAATAACTCTAGTGGCAAAAAATCTTCAGAATCCATGGAGAAAAGACCAAGAAAACTTATAAGAATTTTGGGTTGTATGGAAAGACCTCTATCTCCCATACTTGAGAGATAGAATCCTGAAAGGGTTAAGCAATGCTTATCACAGAGTTAATTTCCAACCTAAAGTTGGAGATATTGTCCATGTTTTAGACAATACCAAGGTGTCTACAAATTAGCCATAGTAGTCAACCTGTTGATGTCACACAATGGGCAAATGCCATGTTGACATTAGGTTGCCAAGCTCAAAGACAGTGAGCAGACCTATAAAGTTCTTAGCTCCTCTAGAGCTCAGTACTACTGACATAGAAGCTAGCCATTTCTAAGCTAACTTTTAGTCAAACCA
The DNA here is from genome assembly GCA_011428145.1 of Ericerus pela. Classification (NCBI taxonomy): domain Eukaryota; kingdom Metazoa; phylum Arthropoda; class Insecta; order Hemiptera; family Coccidae; genus Ericerus; species Ericerus pela. The sequence continues at coordinate 142,635 of WOFM01000582.1, read as the reverse complement.
TATCTGTAAAAAACACAAGCAACACCTAAATTATCAATAAACCTCAATGGTGGCACCATTGGAGTACAACTATCTTTAAAGACAATACAGCACTAGCACTGCCAAACACATACTCTCACCATTGAGCAATTTGTCAAGATAACGAGGGTGAGAGGTGATAGAGGATTGTGATCCAAATGATAAAAAATTGAGAGTATATTAATTATTTCAATCTCGTATACAAACTTGCCAACCTAATTTTATTTCTTCCTTACAGAGTCACTCTTTTATGGTGCCAACCATTGACCTCTGCTTGCCATCTTGTAGACCTAGCAGTTTGTTCGAGATAAAACTCACAGGTTGGGAACCCAAGAGATTCCCAACCCAAAAAGAACAACTTAATTTCTATTCCCTTTGTTGATTTGTTTTTTATAAAATTTATACTGATTTAGTACGAAGACTGGATATGGACACCACCCCTAGTATTGTGGGCTATACCCATAAGCTCCTATTTGCCCGGCAGGTGCGCAAGACACTTGCCTCTCCAAAAAAATGTAGGTAGACAAGTGACTCAGCTGAGGTCGTTGCTATCAATTGTCAAACATAGGAGAGTAAAGGTGTGTAATGACTAATACTTTTATAGTCATCGGACGTTAAATACATTTATTATATAAGTGCCTCATAATAGTGATCTAATACCACTATAATACTTACGTGCTGTTGACAAACATGAGCGGTTCAGTTTTTATCTTCCGGTCGAGAAAGCTTTTTTCAATCTACAACACAGAAAATACAACAAAGAAAGCTTGAGTCACATGTAATATTGGGTATGATTAGTGAAGAGCACAAACATTTCATTAAATTTGACCTTTAACGCACGCATCATTCTTTTCTACTCATTAACCTACACATTTGACTTGGTTGGCATTTACAGATGTTTCTAAAAATGTACCAACCCCCACAAGCTTCAATAGTAAATTAGATAATATCCATTGAAATGTTCGATTAACGAATGTCCTGTTGACATCAATAAATGTAGATTAAAATGTTGCCATTTGTCTATCAAAATCTTTAAAATATTCTGCACTCTGCCCTCCTTGGCAATTTACTCAGGCAATGGGCCTGTAGCAGGGTGCATTCAGAATGAACAACCAAAACAACAATGGTTGTTCAAATATTACCCCAACTTTGCGTAAGTCAAAGAAAACAATTTCTTCCAATGTCAAGGTGAATAATTAAAACACATAATAGATTGTTATCAACCATTTCACGTTGTTATCAAAATAATACTGCATTAACTAATCAAAATTGTTAGGGTAATTTTTCTCCAACTTTTTATTACGGTAAAAGTTATAATTCACCTAGGTAAAATAACTAAATAACTCTGAATGACTGTTACCCGGGTAAAACAACCAGTCATTCTGAACAGTTAAAGTGTTTTGGTGGTTACCAGTTTAGAGAGTCTTGGCTGTTACTGGGGCGTTCATTCTGAACGGACCCCAAGTTGGTAAACTTCCTAGATGCTATCAGTTTATTATGTCGCCAACGATCCCATCAAGTTGAATTTTTAAGCAAGTAGATGGTGCTACTATCGATTGTTAAAATAAAAGAAATAGGAGTGAAAAAAACAACTAAAAAATGTATCAAACCACGTGAAAATTCAATCAGCACCCAATCAGCTATAGGAATGATAAGAATTGATCCCTTTTATTTGAGCTTCAGTAAAAATCTGCCAAATGTCAGCTACTTTGCTTAAAAATCTCAATTGGATTTGGCCAACTCATGTTAAGAACTTGCCCATCTCTGGTGCTATAAAAATTTATTATAAAAATATGTAATCTAATTTGAAATCGTGGAACCAACAACCAGTTGAGAATGAAATAAAGGCATCGGAACTATTGACATCATGGGGTCGCGCAGATTGTATTTTTGTTTATATCTAAGTTGAATGACTTGTAGTTAGTGGTGTTAACTAGCATTTACTTTTTTATTTGGCTCAGCAAATGCTTGAAAAATAAATGCTTGACATTTAAAAGTATAATATGCTCAATATATGCTCAAAAATGAGCAAATTCTCAAGAACTTATGAGCATTTTCAATAGTTCTGGTTTCTGGTCTAAACAAAATATGAATAGTAAAATAACAAAAAATCAATTTTTAAAATACACATTTATCATAAGAGCAAAACATTGTGTGAAATTTAGCGCACTCACACGGCTGTTTCCACTACATATTTTTCTTGAATAAGTGCACTATCTAAAGAGCATCCATAAAGTCTAAATTTATCTTCACTTAACAACTCAAGGAACATCCAGACTGAGTAAACATAAAATTACTGCAAATTGATTACATATTGTTTCAAGAGGAAATATTGAAAATTCTCTAGCGTGTTGAGCAAATGCCTAAGCATATACTCAGTATTTGCGCATCAATAATAAATGCTGGAGCATTTACCATCTATTCTTGTATTAGTTTTAACGACTTTGGTTTGTTTATATGTCAATCTATAGTAACCAGAGGCTACGCGAGGGGGAGTTGAGGGCTTTTTGACGCAGACTGTTGTAGAAATTGAAAGAAATGATGACTTTTTTTAAGGGGAGGGGTTATTCAAATAACCAAGCGGCCTTTTTGAATTTTTTTAATCAAAATTGTGAGCTTTTTGGGAATGTTGTGAAAATTGATAATTACACACCACCCCCTAATGATATTGCTTCTTGCGGCCGCAAACAGTATGCGCCACGAAGAACGAAAAAGCGTTCCCTTCCACGTTCACCCTGTCTTGAAGAACCAAAATGGGGTTCCCAAATTTTAACTAAAAAAAAATCGGAAGTATTGCCTTGTCATTAAAACTGGTTGTAAAGTTAATAAAAGTGAAGAGTACTTTTTGTGCTCCTTGTGGTTAAATAATATGTATGGGTTTGCATAGATAAATAAAGAATAAATTGTAATTGCCAAATGAAACAAATTTGTTAATGAACTCAAAGGACTTAAAAGATGAAATTTCCGTAACTGATATCATATTAACTTAGCATGGTATTCTAACCCCACCAGCTTAGTTTTAGGCCGAAAAAACGAATGTACAAATAGATATTGAATTTATTTAAACATAATATAGGTAATGAGAAGTCCGAGATCTGGACCTTCAAATTAAAATTATTTTTTGACAAATTCTGACAAAATAATGACGTCACAATTTAAGACAATTTTTCGAGAGACAAAATTCGTATTCTGACATTATATTATCCGAATTCGAACTCGTATTCAGATGAAGACATTTTATTATATTTTATTTTATCAGTCATCCACGTGCGTTTTAGCCTATTGTATGTCGACGTATATATTTCTGCTTTCTGTAATCTTATTGGCTGTAGACATTTTATATTTCTTCTCGCTTTTTATGTTATCGACATCGTATGTTTGAAGGCAATTAGCAGACAATAAGTGGGGAAATTTCCTTAACAAGAAGAGCTGATTTGTGAAGACAAATTTTAATTTTAAATCACTCTCTGCTTTGCACTGGCGACACCTGGTACTAGGTTTGTCTTTGCAAATGAGTCCTTCTTGTGTAGGCAGATAGTAGCAGGTCCAAGTCACAAGTTGTACCTTTAAGTCCTCACATTAGGCAATTTAATATGTGTACCATCTTCGAGATGCAGAATACGATTCAATCTGATCTACCTTGAAGAAAACTAGGATGGTAATTGGTATTCCAGATAGGTTCAGTTGAAGACAAAGGCAAACTAGGGATGTTCTTTCGTCATGAAGGATTAGTAGTGACGACACACAAGTCATTTCTAGTTTCGCCAGTTGTACATCTCACTTCAAGGCGATCTTTTGAAAACACCTGCGAGGTGAAGTATCAGTCGACAATACAATCAGATGGAGTTTCTGGCATCTGTTAGGAGGGAAATTTGGTGTGTTGAAGACAACTTTAAGACAAGCTTGGTTCAAAATGACTGACTTGCTCTGTCATTTAAAGGCCGCGTCGAGCCTTCTTTTTGCACATAGTGGATTTGACTCCATCTATGTTAGTAATTTTCTCACCTCACTCTCACTTTCAACCAAAAGCTCCGAGACCTAAAGTTTCATATTAGGAGTCTTTTACATAACACAACAATCACTTATGAAGACACACAATTAGGTGAAGACACAACAACTTTCTGATGGTTTCCCCTACTTGTTGTCTGCCATAGCTTTTTTTTAACTTTTTATTTTTCCACTAAACACTTTGCTTTGTTCCGCTTTGTTGACACTATGGTTCTTTTGTAATTATAGTCTTTAACAAAATAATTCTGCTGTTTGTTTTTGTAAGTTTTAAACCTTGTATGGATCGAAACTTTGTTAGGCTCTTCTATCCGCATAACTTAGCTTATTGCTGATTCGTCATATTAATTTGTTGAGGTATGAAGACAAATGTAAGCTGCGTTTTGCCATGTCCGAAGAAGTTTAATTCAAGTCAAGAAGAATTCAGCCGTAGGACATAGTCAAAGTCAAAAAAATAAAATGTCTTGAAAACACAATTCAAGACCTCTTGATTCAGTGTTTCGGCTGCATGATGCCCTAACTTTAGGACATTGTGACGTCATTAGCATTTAAACATTACTATACATTAAAGGTTGACTTTATGACATGTGACAGGAATTGATTTCGTATGCCTCATAAAATATGGCGACTATGGCAGGAATCAATTTCGGACGCCTCAGTAAGTTACCTAATTTACTACAGTTGTTTCACTTTCGGCTTTTCGAATTGAATTTAAAATATACTATACTACATAATTATATGTACATTTTACAATGATAAACTTTTGTGTTTTTTTTTCTCGTAAAATTTCATTTTTCAAATAGAAAATTTTGAAAAAAAACAAAAAAAACAACTAATTTTTTCCTTTTTGACAGATAAAGATATGTTAACGTTTTACACTCATATTCTATAGGCTTCTGTTCTCAACGAGACAAAAAATTTTAAGGCTGAAATCGAAATTTTCAGCTGATTAAAACAAAATCAACATCGTAGAAAATAAGCAGATGAATAATTTTTTGTAAGTCAGCACATAAAATGAAAAAAAAAAAAAATTATTTCCAAAGGGAAGTAAATATTTTCACTTTCAAACAAAATTCAAGTGTTAAGTGAATTTTGTTCAAAATGTACTAACTAATTTATACGATTTATTTTTTATTGTTTTTTATTATCTTCTTCAAAGGTTGAAAACTTCAAAATATAATTATAAAAGAACGTTAGGGAAAGCTTCATATCAAAATTCTCGATAGATATTTTATGTTCTTCTTATATTCAGTATTTTGTTAACTATATTCACTAAATTATGAAGAGAACAGAAATGAGACAAGTTAATTTATATTTTCTGGCCTTCACAAAAACAGACAAACAAAAAAAAGGAAAGAACTTAAAATTAACTTTTTTTTTTTTTTTTCAATTGAAATTATTACGCATATATTCGAAAAGGCGACGTTCATTATTTGCGGTTTTTACCGTATACTTTGAAACGAAAATGTTGGAGAGTTGCAAAATCGTCGAAGCGTGTTTTTTTTAATTGATATGAATGAGAAAATTTACGGGAAAAGTGCTTCACTTTTTCAATAGAAACAAAAAACAAAAAACTAAAATACTTACCTAAGCCCTGAGAGAAATATTATTGTCAGATGTAAAAAAAATATGAAAAGGATGCCGATACTTGGTGAGTTTTATAAAAGCATAAATAACCGATGTATGTTGGTTGTCTATGAACATGGCCGGTTTTTTGAAAAAAGAGAAGTTGTTCTTCATTTTCTTCGTTACGAAAATACGGTTATCAACGAACGTAAAAATGAATTTGCGGGAGGTATTATAAGATAAGGAAAGAAAACTTTTAAATGTGTTAGAAATTATAAACATGGTATAGCTACCAACCTACTCATAGGAAACAAAGTTAAACGGCTTTTAGCATAATTTTTGAAAATAAATGAATGTGCGCGGTGGTGTTTTCTAGAATGTTGATGAAATTATTTTCTGATGGAAGGACAACGACTTGAAACAAATTGATGTATTAAAGTCTGCCTACTTTCATGAATCAAGGTGTTCAGGTAGGCAACGTTATTGGTTACAAATTGTAATTTAAAATAGTTTTTTGCGATACAAATGTATAAAGTAGGCGATTTTGATCCGAGTGTGATTTTTGCATCACTCGTCTGGCTTGTGTTGCAAATCACACGAGTATCAATCACCTACTATATACACGTGTGTCACACATTATTTTTGGCAACGACTCTCCTCCCCCCTAAAACACAAAAACAAAAACAAAATTTAGATAAATAAATATTTTTGCTACTGGGGAACATATAAGTGCAAACTATCCCTCTACTTTCAGCCTGACCTCGTGGCATAGTGGTTAAGGTGCTAGCTCCCCAAAGGCGAGGTCAGAGGTTTGAGTCCCCAAGGCAGAGGAAACTTTTATGAAAAAGTAAATAAATATTTAATCAAAGAAAAAGACGTAGTCTAAGTGCAGTAAGCAGGATGAATGTATAAAATAATGTATGAGCCCAAAACGATATACAAAGACCTACATATAAAGTAAATATTTTATACATCAGTCCTAAATGGTTTTAAAATCTCCTGTTTTATACATCGTGAAAGTACGTATAAAATTGAAGTTTATAAACAGGTGTTGCAGAAAGGTATGTTATTTTTCTTCAAAAATTTATATTTATAAATGAGTATCAGAAACGTGCAATTGGTACCACATGATATAATAATAATATTTCTTTACAACCACGAAAAACATTGGAAGTAAAAGCAGGTATAGTGAATTAATAAAAATTATAATTAAAATAATTGTTTTCATTTTTTTTTACATGAATACTTCTCTTTTTCATAAGCAAGTAGGCTAGGTGTTTGGAAATTGTATAATTATTGGGTAACAAGAGTGTGAAAATTAGGGAGTTCCACAACAAGTGTGAAGTTTTCAATACAAGCTGGAGGGAACTATTTTTCTGCATGCTGAGAGTGTGATGCAATCACACACTTCTCACATGCGTCGTACTCTTTGTTTTACAATGCACACCCGAATCAAGTTTTATGAAGAATGGAAAATAGTATTTTAGACAACTATTAAAAAAAATGAGTGGATTATCATGAGTGGCAAACTAGTTTTATAGGTATGGTAATTTTTGCAACAAATTCAACAAAAAGAGGTTATTAATTTTTGGATTAAATTAATTATCAACTTTTTTTACTAAAAGAATTCTATAATAGTTATTTATGATACAATAAGTGTATTAATTTAAAGTAGATGATTTTGATCCGAGTGTGATTTTTGCATCACTCGTCTTTGGCTTGTGTTGCAAATCACACAAGTATCAATCACCTACTATATACGGGTGTGTCACCCACTACTTTTTGCAACAACACCATTAAAAAAATTAAAATAAATAAATATTTTGGAAATTGGAAAAAATATATATTGTTAAACTATCACTTTACAATCAACCAGAGCTTATGGTGTAGTGTTTATGGTGCTAGCTTTTATATCCATAGATCAGTGGTTCGAATTTTCAAATCCCTGAAGTAGAGAAACCCTTATGAAAAAAGAAAAAAAATTATATAATATAAGAAAATGATGTAAGCTATATGCAGAAGAACCAGCGTATAAAGTGACGCATGTGCCCAAGACAATGTATAATGTAGAGACTTTATACATTGATTCTAAATGGTTTTAAAATCACCTATGTTTTATACATTGTTGAAGTGTGTACAAGAATGTAGTTTATTAGCAGGTGTTGCAAAAATTAATTTATTGAATAGTAATGGAATTATGAAAAGTTGAACATTTTGTTGTTTTTAAGTACCACCGCGTAAAACAGACCTTTTTCGTTATCACATTTCACCCCATGCGTAAATGTAGAAGGCACCTTGAAGAAATAAATAAAAAAAACTCCACCTGTGCACTTGTGAAGAAATGAAAATCTTTTTGACTGTTTTGAATCGATTTGAAAATCTCTTACTTAGCTAACTAAAATCAATTCAATAATAACCTCTTCTTGGTGTATGAGTTGCGAAAAAGTACTTTTTGCAACACCTGTCGATAAGCAGATAATTTTAAAACAATAAATAATGTAAATTTTTTATGCATAATTTTTTACTTTATCACCATTTTGTGTGCATGCATTACTTTGTGAATCGATTTTTACTTTATGCATCGGCTTGTACGCATGCGTTCTTTTAAATACATTTGACATTATTCATTGTGACAAATGCATGGAATGAATAATTTGAGAATTTTTTTTTCAACTGTTAGGGAATCTGTCTTGTAAACACTGTTCAAAATGAGTTGCTGGTTACATTCCAAGTAGCTCCTATTGGTGTTGTGGACTATCGATTCACTCTAGCCAATAGGCATCGATTATAGTTTTAATAGAACTATCGATAGCCTACTTTTTTGACTGTTCTTTTACTAAATTCAAGTTTAGAATATTTACAAATGAGAAAGTAGGAAGATACCTATTTGAATACACTTTGACACGATAACCAAGAATTACAACAATAAATTTATAAAACCAACGTAAATAATTAAATATGAATCAGTGAAATTGATAAGAAACTGAAAATCAAGAAAGAAATGCAGGGAAAATAAAAATTTATCTTTTTCTTATCAATTTTATGATTTATCGATGGTCTGATAAGAAAATATCCTTGCTATAGATATACCAAAACTATCGATATAATACAACAATAGTTCACCTCAAATTGAAAAAAAAATTGAAAAAACGATAAATCTGTCAGAACATCGACCACAGCCTGTGTGAGAAAGTATAAATGTTGAGTAGAGGATGCCTGCGAGGTATCTATGCGACATAGTTTATTTCTGCACACTGTTCTAGAATTGGCTACTACGAATTCACTTTACATTGCTTGAAAATTATGTGCTTTTCATGCACATGTCACAACACAGTTCCCTAGTCAAGAAACTGCTTCTACCACGTTACGTTGAAGTAGAACAATAACTCTCCATTTCTCCCATATTCAATTCTCTGACGGTTAATTTTTTGGGTATTTCTCTCTCTCAAACTTATTCTCATTTCCATTCTTATTCTCACTCTCCTTCGCTCTCTTTCTCTCTTGGCCTTTCTTTCCGTCTCCCATTTGCTAGTTCATTCACTCGTCTTATTTTAGAAAGTACTAAAAATTTACAATTTTTTTTGTGTCTTTATGATTGTTTTTTTTTTTTTTTTTTTTTTTACATTGAAAAAGCAACCTATCTATTTCTCACTTCTTACGCTACCTTCCATCATAACGTTTTCTTTAGTAGCAACTGTTACGAATAAAAAAAAAACCAAAACACTGAAGGAGTGATACCTTGCCTATTTATTCGTTGTAACTGAATATTGACGAATTATCATTTTCGTTATCTGTACTCTGTTATATATTTTTTTTATTGCTGATAAGTGATAACTTTTTCTCTCGATAACCTTTTACTTTGTATTAAAAAACGTTATATTTTTGGTGGGTTATGTTTTTATAGTCCACTAATTCTGATCCTCATCTTGTGAAGTAAATTATTAGGTACGAAATAATCTGAATGTTTGAATCCACTAAACAAATATCTGCATAATTGTATTACGAATTTGAGTTTTTGTTACCAGAATTTTCCTTGGGTTATGGAGTGGAAAACGTGCCAACCCTTCAGGTCGTTTCATGGATAATTATGAAAATTTTCGCAGGTAACCTATATAAAAATTCAATTCAACAATCAAGCGTTACTTTGAATAGGTATTCAATAACCAACTTCAAAAAACAAAAGACGAATAAAAATGCTCTAGAAATAAAAAATTTTGCTTTTATAATTTTTCCAGTAAAATCTGCTGTAATTAAAATGAAACGAAAAACCATTATGGTAAGTTGATACGAAAAATGTACCAAAAAGGTAAAATAGTTCTTTTAAAATTTCTCCAGCAAGTTATAGGTCTAAAGACTGGAATTATTTAAGTCAGCCCTTTGTTCCTTACCGTGTAGGCTTTATACGTCAATTCCGTCGAATTGTATGACAAAGGCATTTAATTAGCTAACGCTTTTCATTTTCGTCAAAAATTAAAGATGTTTAACATTATTTAAAATTGATGTTAATTGTCGGTTGTTTTCAAAGTAATTGACGTTTTAAAAAATTTGGTTCAATTAATTGGAAAATCGTTTTTGTAAAAAATTATTTTTTACTTTTATTTCAATTATTTTTTATTTAATTTTTTTATTTTGAAATCGATTAAAAATAGCCGGTAGTCGAGAAATAATGAATGGTGATTACAGCGTTTATAGATAGAGTGATTACGACAACGAAGATCGTAATTTCAGCATTGATTGCGACAAAAAGGATTATTCTTTCGGTATCTACATCAAAAACGGTACCTAATTGTTTCAGTTTTTCCATAGAGATATAGGCGAGAAATCTGCGTCTTCCGGCTCGTGTAACTTGGCGATAAATAAAAAATGAGAGACATTTAAGAGGAAAAATAACTTAAACCATATTTTGTTTCTTGAAAGACAACCACAAGTTCCCTAAAAAACAATTCTACAAACACGACGGTAAATCGACGTTCGAAAGTTCCCTCGTAAATAATGACGAAGGAACATCAAGTTTTCAGACTTTTCAAAATTTACAACAAAGTTGACGAATTTGCTACTTCCTAAACGAAAGTGATTTCACGACACTATTTTTTTTTTTTTTTAAGGCATCGATGTTAGGTAAACTGCCTTTGAAAAGGTGAAAAATAAAAACTTTTTTACCCCTTAATTGGTTATTTTCTGCACTGAAGCCCTCACTGAAGTTCAAAGTTTGACCATAAAATATTTTTACAAAGGATATCGAACTCGTTCCAACGAATTCAGTTTATGCAAAACCGATTCTGTTTAATATCGTACAAGAAGTTCGTTTTTTTTTTACCGGTATTTTCATCGCCTGGCTTTTAACCTTTCATGAAAAATAGGAAGGGTACTTCCCGTTTTTTGCTGTTTTTTGTTTTCCTACTTCTCCATTTTTTGTCTTTAACCGATGAACATCGTTACATCAAATATACACGATTTTTTTTTTTTTTTTTTTTTGCACTCGGTCAATTTTAAGCTGAGCGGATGACATTGGCAAATTTCGCCGAGACGAAAACGTAAAGAAAACGCAACCCTTGATAAGTAAATGTAAAACTTTTTAACTTCGTATAGTAGGTAAATGTATTTACAAATGAGGTCTGTAACTTTATGCTGGGTACGACGATGGCGAAACACGGTTGGCTAGGTACATTGATAAGAATAACCAAACATATCAGGATCTTACACACACAAGAAGCGATGATAAAAATAAAAAAACAAGTCGACCAATTTCGCATGGAAAAAAAAAAGTCTGACGATGTGCGTTCGTTTGAACATAAAAATTTTCTTTCATGTTTTCTTCGATCCTAAAAAAGTTTGTCTAGTGTATCAAACGAATACACATGTCACATTACTTCGATACGGTGGCACTGAAATAAGTTGATTTTATTTTCGATTCAACTTTATAGCAGGTTAAGCAACTGAAGCAGTAACTGAAGAACTGCGTTCGTAAAAACGACATAGGTGTAAGTTAAACAAATCCAAGAGTTTTGAATTATCTACAAGGTCATGTAGTAGTGCTTTTTGTGGCCTATATTATTTCCATCTTACTTGAAAACTTTCAAAGTTCAAGATATTCGGATCTTCAATTTAAAAACAAAACAACAAAAAAAGAAAACAGAGCAGCAAGTCACGCTAGAAAATTTAGGGTTTCTTAACAAAAAAAATCTAAATAAATAAAAACGAATATATATAATAAAAAAATAAAAAAACAAAAAGTATTTGCCAGGATTTTGGGTAAAAATAACGATTAATAAAGACGTGTGGAGGAAATTCAAGATGAATTGTATTGCTAAGTTATAACAAGTTATTGAATAATTGTTTAGGGCTAGTTTTACAATAGTGATTTAAAACAAGTTCAGTGGGAAAATAAAGTTTTACAGTCCACTGAACGAAAATCAATCATCCTGAACCACAGTTCAACTTTACTGGCGGACTTCTGTGAGTTGACTGCTGGTTCAATTTTCTCATTGACTGGTTTATCACGAGATTGTTTTTAATGACGAATATTGCAAATATTTTGTTGCTAAACACTATCTAATTATTAAATATTGTTCAAGCGTTGTAGGTTTTTACAGTTAGGGAAATTGAGTGGGACCTACATATTTTCCAGATAAAAGTAGTGAACTTGACCACACGGTCATTCCACTGCAGGCTATAACTGGTGAATGTATTTTATAAAGGACAAGGTATGGTGGTTTCCACATACTCCCTTCTAGAGAGACTCAACATGAGTTGAACAATATGCATCATTAGATGCTGTGGGAGGTTGAGCGGAGATAGAAACACTTCTTGCACCTATACGCATGAGCTTAAACTACCTATATAGATTCTATTTCTACTTTATTAGCAACATAAGTTAGGAAGGAGAGTTTGGAGTTCCACCATACACCACTGGGGTGAATGCGTGTCCAACAGATGTCAAGGTCACCAGAAATAGATTTTGTCGATTCAGGGAATCAATGGTACCTACATATTTTCCAACTAAAAGCAGTGACAGCCATTTCACTGCCAACTATAACTGGCAATTGTATTTTATATAGAATAAGGTATGATGATTCCCACAAATATTATCATGTTACGTGTTATTTATTTATTTTATTTTGTACGTCAATTGTGAGATATTGCAAAAGTTGAAAAAAATATAGATTTAGTTAAACCTGATAAGCAAATGTCAAACAAAATCAATTTTGAACCATGGATCAAGATTCAGTTTAACCAAAGTTTAAACTTTATTGTAAAATTGGGCCTTAGGAATAATAAAATATGTAACATCAAGCCCGCTTTCCTCACAGATTTTTTGTATCATTTAAAACTGTGGCGACGGGTGGTCGATGACGAACGAGTGTGTCTTACACACTCGTTGACCACCTAGCGGGCCAGCGGGGTAAAACCCGCAAACAACCTTTTTGCGCTCACGGCTATATATTTCGTCTATATAGCTTAATTGTTTACTGGGCTCGGCCCGCACATACTACTACACGTATATACGCAACCGACCTGATTGGTGTTTGTGTGGTGTCGTGTATATATACGCACACACCCACAAAAACAATCTACTTTCCTTAGCAATTGTTGAAGATTCTTTCAAATCACATCCATGCATGAACTGTTGAGCCGATTGAAACCAAATGCAGAATGATAGAATATAATATACTTGTTGAATGTCGTACCAAATTTCGTGATTATTACTTAAAAATTGTGTATTTTAGATCTATTCAAGATCCAAAAATGCAACATAATAGGATGTACAGGCTGCACCATCTGGCCAATCGGGATCAAAAACATAGAATTCATCTTTGTCTATAACTGAATAACAGCACCAAATTTAATGATTATCAAATGAAAATTGTGACTTGTATTGAGTTAAATCAAGATGTGAGAATATTTATATGAATTTCAGCCAATAAAGCTAGAAATTTCCTTGAGTTGTGAGATGAAAAACAAACCTTCCCCACCTTGGGTCTCAATACCAAATAAATTTTATTATGTAGATTTTCTTCAAAAACCTACAACAGTAGTGGTGTAGCCAGGATTTTACAATGGGTGAAGGCTTATTGTTGTTGTTATTGAGTTTTAGAAAATACTTCTATGGCACAAAAGTTTGATATTTTTATCTTCTCCATCCTCTCAAAAAATTATGGTGAAACAGTATCCTTACAAAATTACTATCATCTTTTGGTAATTTTTTTTAGTCTGTCTTTTTTTTTCATTGTTCATCTTTTCTCAAGTCAGTTTTATTTTACGTTGGGTTATCCAACTGAAACATTAAACCAAAGTTTGAAAATACCCAAGGAAAGTGCAATGCCCTCGATATCGATACAATTTTTGAGACATGTAAGCTGTAGTGCAAGAAATTAGCAATGAGTCGTTAATATATTGGTCAATTGAGTGGTAGTTATGTGAGTTGAGCAGATTTTCACATTCATTAAGTTAAGACATTGAGTTTTGACAATAGTCAGAGAGATGAGTAAAACATTCTAACTCATGGTAGGGGCTAGGTAAGCTTTACCATCAGATGAGTCAAATTGTAAGTTTTAATAGTGTGTGTGCGTGTGTGTGTGTGTGCGTGTGCAAATGCATGCGTGTTCGCAGAGTTTATAGTTTCATTTACACATCAATCTTTGATGAGTAAAGCCATAAAATGGATATCACATATTTTTTTAAACTAATGTTGACACATGTGGCTATTTCAAAAAATTCAAAATTAAATAATAATAACCGTCACTTTCAAAAATCCTCATTCAAAATGACCTATCTGTGGATTTAGATTATACCTACTGTAAAAATTTGTAGCCTAAAATCTTAGGCTACATGTATATTTCTGTCTATTTTTTTCCCAAAGTTCTATTAAATTATTATTCCTTTTCAAATATATCTCCACAGACTGGCATCTTCATTCTCTTCACACATTTCATGTTTGATCATTTCATTTTTTCTTGATATTTTTTCCTGTCACTCATCTCTTTCTGTACTTTTTCATCTTTCTTATCTCTCACCCGTTCATTGCACTCTCATTATATCGTTTTCACTCTCTTCACCCCTTGAAGATGCTGCCATGGCTCCGTCCATAGTAATTATAATTACAAACATTTTCTGACTCCTCTCTTCTCGCTGCTGCGGAATTAGAGATTCGACCAATAATAAATTTTTCTATATTCCCACACCAGTTTTTTCCCCTTCTATTTCCACGGATTGTCTTTTCTTGAAATAATTTTATTAAATATATTTTATTCACTTTTTTTTAACTCTCATTTTTATGCTTTGTGCGATTGCACATCATGTTTTGCTGTATTTGTCTGTCTTATATATGTTGTTTGAAAATGTATACTGGTTTTTATTTTTATATTATACATTTCTTTTTATTGACAATGTGTTGATTTGTTTTAACTGGCAATGGGGTAATTTTTAGGTTTGTATGGTCCGTGGTTTTTGATTTAATGACATTTTTGGTGAAACCCTCTGCGGATTTAGAAGTAGCCGAAGTGTAAGGAAATTAAAATTTATTCCAGACATGGTCAAAATTTGACTCCACGGACACCTGGCAGGCTATTCTGGGTTGGGTGGTGGTAATTCTGTGACCACCATCCAGTGTAGGTGATTCTACCAAAGTTCCTGGACTGTGACAATGGTAGTAGAAACATATTGTTTAGGTTGACAGGTAGTGATGTCCGTTTGTGACCCCCCTCACATACCACAATGTCAGTAAAAGTAGCTCAATATATTTTATTCTATCCAAATGGACTTTTTTGCAAGTGTATTCCAGTGTAACTTCTCACCCTGGATACAGATTTTGATGAATTTTTATCCACCGATGATAGAGGATGATCACATGGAAGTGCCATTCAGTTTTTCTTTAGAACCAATAAGATACTGTTTGAATTATTAAGAAAAAAAAAGAATGCGTGAGTTCCAAAAGGGATATACACTCATGAAGGATTGATGCGTAAACATAATAATAATGTGGTTCTGTGCATACGCAACGTGTTGCGCACACACACAACCACACACTTACACGTCATGTAACACAAACAAATGAGAGTTACAATTGTAAGAGTTACGCGAATCTGATGATCGTAATTCTCGTTTAGACCCTACCCTATCAAAAAAAGTTCGATTTGAAGCAAAAGTGCCGTCTTTAGAAGAGAATGAAAATGAATGAGCAAGTACCAACTGAAAAAAGTTTTTATCAAAAACTCTTGAAACAAAAAAGGAAAGGAACGCGCTAAATGGAGAAAAATAACACTTTTAAAATTTTTCCATCAAAATTTATTAGAATTATTGAAGTCTGCGCAAACAGAAAAGTTTCGTAATAAAATTTAACGTAGGTAAGTAATTGATGTAGGTACAAACCTGCATGATAATGGAAAGGAACACTGACTTCAATAATCTCAGTAAGTGTCTATATTGCTGGAAAATGTTAAAAATGGATGTTTTTCTCCCATTTTTTTTATTGTTTTTTAAAGTTTATTCGATTTTTTAATTATTATTTTTGAATGTTGGAAAATCGACTCATTTCCAAAGCTCTGAACCACTTAATTTACTTTTCAAGAGACTTCGACCTTCATCATTAAACCTGAGTTATTGAAAGAATTGAAAGTTACCACATGTTATGAAGCACAGTATCTAGAAACACCTTACCAACCGCAGGAATTTTATTGAAAACAGAGAGTAATCAATTTATACATGAATCCTGTAAATTTCTAAACACTTCATCCATATTTGATGCAATAGCTAAGCAAGGCTGGAGCCAGAATTTGTTTATTTAGCAGGAGAAGGGGGATTTCCAGCATTGTCAAACATCGGATATTATTATTTTATATTATTGTCAATCCTCCATCTTCTCGCACCAAACAAATGACGATCTGCCAGTCGATAGTCTCAGCCGGAGTTAAAATTTCACTTTTTACCATCATATTTTATTCTTTAGATATTTTTTTTTGGCTTCTCCCTTTTTTTTTTCAGGAGGGTGATTATCATATATATCATCCCTTCTCTCGTGAAAATTATTCTGAATAAAAATATTTTCTCCCAATTTAAAAATTGAAAATGTAATGGTTGCCATTTAGAAAAACATGACTTTGACATCGCCAAAACCGAAAGCAGGGTTGCCAGATGATTGGTAGACCGAAAATCTTCAAGAATCAAGTTGAAAAATCCTAAGAAACCCCTTGACCAATATTATGTTCCTGTTGTTTAATACATTTTCAATGACCAAGATTATTGCATGAAATATATTGTGAAATTTGCGAATTTTTCAATTAACCCGCGACTTCAAAAAAAGGAGAAGATACAATCAATTCGATCCGTATTTACATATATATTATTATAAGATTTTTTTTAAATGTTTGTTCCAGCGTATTTTCTCCCCCTGATCACTGATTTTGATGAAATGGTTTTAAATGATTGACGGTGTTCTCATGGTTGCTCAATTCAATTTTTATTAGATTCGCTGAGATAGGTTTTGAATTACCTGTATTTAGAAAACTGTTTTAAAGCTAAATTAGGTACCACTAACATTAATTAAGTGGAACTAAAAATCATTGAAAATCATATTTCATCAAAAAATCAAACCAATTTCCAAAAAAAATAAAAAATAAAAAATAATAATAAAAGTTCTTTACTAAAATTATAGGTTACATTTTAATTGGACAACCTAATGATGCCGAAAACGTTGTTCTTTATCTACAACTATTAACTCGTATTTTCAGGATGAATATAGGTTCAACGCTGCCTCTAAACCTACCCTTTCTGAGGGAGGGGGAAGTATAGAACTAAGATTCCAAAAATGACCTTTTTATTCTTCTTTTTTTTTTTTTTCGAAAAGCTGTTTCACGCAAACCTTTCTCAGTGTTTATTCCACTAATAACGAAATATCGATAAACATATACTAAAATATACCACAGATTCTTTTCGATGGAAGCAATATAGCATTAAAAAATAAATAAATAAATAAATAAATTACAAAATACGTTTCCCTTCAGCAAAATAAAGTATTATTTAGCCTTAAATACTATCATCATCTTCGTCGTTTGATTCGTGCTTCACTGCAGCTAAATACAAATCAAACCGAAGGGGAAAAAAAACATGGTTGGGATACGAAGAGGGGGAAAAAATGAACGAATATCGCGGTTCGCTCCTTTAACGAAGGCATTTTAGTTTATTTCTTTCATATTTCAAACCAAAGGAAGTTTTTTTCCACAATAAACATGTTTAAGGAGCACTCGCTCGCAAGTTTCCAGCAGCGCCAGTAGTGAATACAAAATGTCACCCTCTTACATATTATAAAAGCTTCTTCCAGTACACTTTTTTTTTTTTTTTTCTGAAGCAAAATTAATTCCTCGCAAAACTTTTTGCTCTTTTGCCGGTTGGTCGTACACACCATCGTTCGTTCACAGGAACCGTAAAATTAAAATTATTTTCGCCTTAGGATGAGACTTCCGTACACAAAACGATACGATAAGGTTTCGGTTTGCGGAAACAGAACGTTTTTCTTCAAGTCTGGCAACCCCTTCAGCGTCAGCTTATATAATATGCTCCAGAAATCGTAAATACAAAATGTAGTTGGTTGCAGAGCAGCAGGGTTGCGTTCATATTTCGCGTGCAAAAAATTACCGAAAATGGGTATCTACGAATAAATTTTGTAAATTCGAAACATTTTTCATGCATAGATGAATTTAGAAGAGTAAAGCAATAAGGACTGAAAATAATTTGGGAGTGTTAGTAGAAAAAGTATGCAACTGGTGGGTGTTTCTGTGGAAGCAGTTAAGAAGCTAAAATTTGTATTTTTGTTGTTGTTGTTGTTGTTGTTGTTGTAATTATTGTTGTTGTTGTTATCGTTGTTGTTGTTCAGAGAATCAGTACTAATGATAATTTTTCCTGTCAATTTTCTAAACATTGACTGTTGTCGCAGCAAACAGCTGAGATCAAAATCTTATCTATTCACATCCTCCAAGCAATCGATTCATTGTAAAATAGTTGTATAAGGAACTTCAAAGGCTAGGATATATGTTCTTTTCACCAAGATGGAGATCATCAGAGGAAGAATTAAGTATCGGTTTTTTCATCCTCAGTTAAGAGCTCAGTTAGTTTAACTGATAAATCGTACTAGAATTAAATAGGATTTTAGCACTATAGCTGACTGTTAAATTTCTTAGCTGGCTATTAAAAAACCGGCCCTAAATTTATGATGAATTCTTATCAAGAAAAAAGTTTACATTTCGTGAACGCATTTTACCAATGAAAGAGGGAATATCACTACCATAATAAATCTATAAGCTGTTAATTTGTTCGCAATAATTATTTCATAAAATTATTTCGCCAATTATTCCCTCATACTCAATGTGCATGAGCCACTACCCACACTGCCACAGACAGACAGGAAACGAAAACTTGATTGTTCTCTCTGAAACAACGAGTTCTACAGTGTTACATATAGGTATGTCAGAAAAAATTCAGGCCTGACACAAGCCAAAGTGCTGGGGAGCAAAGTTTCAGGGCTTGAATCAACATAATTTTGAACTGTAAAAATGAGAAGTTCAAAATAAGGACTTGGAAATTGATTCTACGACTGCGACTATCTCGGACTAACAGAGTTGCATAAAGCAATGTGGAATACCTTGTCGTGAGAGATATTCTCACCAGAAGGAAATTCAACAGAATTTAAGCGTGTTCAGCCACTTCGTACACAAGTATGGGTAAGCCAAAACCAAGGCAAACACTGGCGATTTTAGAGCTGATTCTGAGAGTTTATATACTGGTTTTAGCACACGCACACAGACACACTTATGTACATACACATATGTAAATGTGTAGTAGAATTCACGTCATTTCTTATTCATTGCTGAAGCAACTGATAAGAAATGACATAATGAGTTTGTGTACAGGTCCGAGACATTACTGAGATCTTTATCTATCGTTTTGTCATCGGCTGAACTTTACATCTTACTTGCCTGTGTGTGCAAGTAAGAGCATATGAACAAACAATGTATTTCATATATTGTTGAATATAATACGCCGATAAGGAATGGCGTGTGTACGAGATCTATAGTCCCCACAGTTACTCCCCCCCAGTTTTTGCGCAGCAAAAATGATAAGTCGCATGCCTGGGGGACTTATCGAGTCTACTGCTTCCTCATTATCATCTATTTTTATTAGAGGTTAGGGGATGTTGTGTCTATGATCAATTCTTCTTCTATGCAATCCAATTCAGTTTTCTATGCAAGAAGTTGGCGAGCATTTGGGTTCTCTTCAGCCTTTTGCATGTTATTCGAATTGGATGTGTCAAAGAAGTTTTGTTTCAGCAGCAACATTAGCATAGATTGTTGAGGAAAAGGAACCAAAAATATTTCAGAAAACACGTCCAAGATCTCTGGCGGTTCTGAAGTGGGTGATTTTACTTCAGTTTTCAATTTACCATTACAGTTATGTTTTATTATTTTCGCATCTTCTTATCAGCATGTAGAGGGGATAGTGCTTAAAATTCTCTACCGTATGCAAGTTTTCCGGTTAAGTTCTGATCGGTTTAAACAAAGTTATGCCTGAAATAAACTCATAGAATATATTTTTCAAATTTTTATTACAAAGAAATCTCCGCTTGTGACATCACAACGTTGAGATTATCTTTGTGTTTTAACAGTAAACGCACGTTGCGATGTTTATTTCCGTATAGCACGTGGATTTGTTTATTCCTGTCGTTTTCTTTTTGTAGGCATTCCTCGTTTGCTTATCTCCGGAGTTTCTTTTGTCTCACGGAGTTCCGATTTTCCTCGCATATTTTTTAGCGAGTTTTAACTTACGTAGCGGATATTACTTTTTCGGGAGTAAATTTTTATTTTCTTCGCATTAACCTCTCGGACATGCGAGAAGGGTGGGAATTTTTATGTTTTTTACTGCCAGGGGGCCTGCCTCTTTTTTGTGGACATAAGGGGGCCTCAGGATCGAATGTTTTGGTGGTAACATCGTCCGAAAATATTACCGACTTTTTTAATGTTTTCTGTTGTGAATTTTTGTTTCACATTTTTCGACAGATTCTTCAGTTTTGGTTTGGGAATCTGTCTGGATATTTTCTATATTTTCCTTCTGCAACCTTTTTATTCTTTTATCATCACTTACCAAGTATGGAGGCTTCAATCTGTCGATTGAAATTGTTCAAGGTTCACCTGCAATGAGTGTCACAAAGTTTTTCTCATCTCGTGATACTACTTTGTAAGGACCGGCGTTATGGTTTCTCCACCGCAGATCTCATTTTTTTGTCTCTAACAAATACGTGTGAAGTATTGGCCAAGTGTTTCGCACGTAAATCTTGGGCTGGCCATGGCGAGCTGCCTGTTTTAGGAAATTGTTGGCATCATTTCTTATGTTTTGTACCATTATTTCAGGGATAACTTCCTTCGATTCTGTGAAGAAGTCCCCTGGAAGGCGTAGCTCTAAACTGAATGCTAATTGCGCTGCAGAGTGACCTGTATCAGTTTGTAGGGCAGATCGAAGGCCTAAGAGGATGGTAGGGAGTACATCTACCCATCTCTTGGTATCATGAGACATGATAGAGGCTTTGAGAGCTCTATGCCATCTCTCTATTTTGCCATTGGCTTGAGGATGGTAAGCTGTGGTATGACTGTGTTGAACACCAAACTTATTAGACAGCTCTTTAAAGAGCGAGCTCTCGAATTGACGACCTTGATCCGTAATTATGACTTCTGGAATGCCATACCTCGCAATCCAGGTATTGTATAACCTTGCAGCTATTGTGGGAGCTGACATCTTGTGTAGAGGGATTGCTTCTGGCCATCGTGTTGCCCTGTCTATTATCATCAACAGGTATCTGTGTCCTTAAGATGGTGGTAATGGGCCTACCAAGTCCATATGTACAGTTTTAAACCACTCTGTTTGTTTGAAGGATTTGAGGGGCGAACAAGTGTGTCTTCCTACTTTGGATTCTTGACAGTTCAGGCAACTGCGAGCCCATTTGTTGCAGTCACGACTTCATTCGTGGCCATACAAACCTTGCCGAAATTAATTTAGCACTACATTTTGGCCCAGCATGTGACAGATTATGTACACTGTTGAAAGCCAACCTGCGATATTTTTGCGGTAGAAATGGCCTATTCTTACCTGTACTGATGTCACATGTTAATAAAACATCAGTACCAGGAATTTTTCGCTGTCTCAATTTGAGAGTAGTATCATCGTTCGATAACAACTCTTGCAATTCTGCATCCTTAAGCTGTGCTTTAGCTATTTCAGCATAAGGTAATTGGACAGGAGCCGAGATAGCTTCGATTCTACTCAAGGCATCAGCTGGAGTGTTAAGTTCTCCACTTATATACTGGATGTCGGTAGTCAATTGACCAATATAGTCTAATTGTCATGCTCTTCTCGGCGATGCCAGTTCTGCTTTTTGTGTGAAGGCATATGTTAGGGGTTTATGGTCAGTATACACAGAAAAACATCTACCCTCTAATTGGTGCCTGAAATGCTTCAACGCAGCAAAAATTCCGAGCAATTCCCTATCGTATGTACTATAGTTCTTTTCTGTTTTTGAGAGCTTCCTCGAGAAGAAAGCTAGCAGTAACTTCTTGTTGTCTTTATCCAATTGGTACAGGGTTGCACCAATAGCAAAATCAGATGCATCGGTACTCATGCATTACGGCAGACTTTTGTCTGGATGAGCCAATAGAGTTGCATTTGCCAGTGTATCTTTGATTTCTTCAAAGGCCTGTTCGGCTTCTTCATTCCATTCGAGTGAAGTCTTATCTTTCTTTTTACTTGTCTTTATTAGTGCAAACAGCTTACTTTGTTTGGCTGCTGCATTCTTCATGCAAAGTCTATAGAAGTTCACCATCCACAAGAAACGCCTGAGTTCAGCAACATTTGAGGGTTTCGGGAAGTTCAGTATTGGCTCTATTTTGGTCTTCAAGGGGGAAATGCCTTCGGTCGAGACTTTGTAGCCGAGGAAGTCAATTTCAGTCTGTGCATATAAGTTTTTGCCTATGTTGATAGTAAGCCTGGCAGCGTGTATACGCTGTACAACGGCTCTTACATTTTCCTCGTGCTGTTGCTCACCGCCTTCAGAGCAAATGCAGATATCATCCAAGTATGCATATGCAAACGGCAATTCCCTAAACAGTCCGTTGATAAATCTCTGGAAAGTTTGAGCTGAGTTGCGAAGTCCAAACGGCATTCGAAGGTATTCGAATAATCCAAAGGGGGTTATAATCACTGTCTTTGGTACGTCCAGTCAGCCATAGGAATTTGGTGGAATACCCAGTTGATGTCAATTTTGGTGAACATTGTTTTACCCTTCATGTTCGCGTTGAAGTCCATTATATTAGGGACTGGTTAGCGATCAGGAACTGTTATGGCATTTAAGGGCCTAATTCGCCACTCTCCACTTGCTTTTTTGGTCATGTGGATAGGGGAGCTCCATGAGCTTTTTGAGGGGCGACATTCGCCCTCCTCAATGATGCGATGGAAGTACTCCTGTGCCACTTTGAGTTTGTCAGGCAGTAACCTTCGTGCTCTAGCGTGGCAAGGCTGTCCTTTGGTTTCTAAGTAATGAACTGTATCGTGTTTGTATGTAGGATGCCTGCAAATTGATGGTTGAGTGACTCCAAGATAGTCAGACAGGATCCGTAAGAGTTGTCCGTCGACTTTTGTACAGCTGGATATATTTGTGTCCAGTCTGTAAGCATGCATTTTGCCATCCACACAATTTTTAGTTTCACTATTGATCAGTTTGCCGTATTTGAGGTTAATGATCAGGCCATAATGTGCAAGAAAATCTGCACACAGGATCGGGTTTGGAACATCAGCAACTGTGAAGGACCACGTCATATTTTCCTTGAGTCCGATGTCAACTTTGCTGGTCTCGAGTCCGTAAGCTGGAAGGTTTTGACCATTCACAGTACGGAGATAGTATTTTGGAGGAAGTACTTTTTGGTTTTTATTTACTGGCAATATACTCAAGTCTGCACCTGAGTCCATTAAGTACCATCTCCTGTTAGTCCTGTCCTTTACGAACAGGCAGCATGAGTGTTTTTCCGAGGGGTCTTCAGCCACATAGATAGCCCCTTGTTCTAGTTTGACGCTTCCTTGTTGTAGGATTTACCCCACCATTTGCACCTGTTGTTGCATTTGGTAGCCTCCGAGCCAAACCTGTTGTGGAAGAAACAACATTTATCATCCCAATTTCGAGACTGGGTTTTGGGAGATGATGTTCTAGGGGGAGTTGAACTCTGACCCCTGTTACTGGAACTAGATCTGCGGTCTCTGGACCGGGACTGTTGTCCTCTGCTATTGCTACTGTTGTTGTTGCTTCTTGATTTAGATCATTGTCGCCAGCTACTATTGGGTTTTGTCGAGCTTTGGCTTTTGTTCCTTTTTACCTCATCGGTCAACTGAGCTATTTGGGCTCGAAGTTGGGCGAGTTCTCCAGTCTCTGCAGATACTGCACTGACCACCGGCTTTGTGTATTCGAGCGCATTATCTGCTGATTTTGCAAGGAAGTCCAAGTCTGCGGATGTATTGATCACGGTCGAACCTACGGCAGCTAGGCATTGCACAACAGTTTGGGGAAGTTGTTTGCAAAATTGATTGCCTATGACAGAAGGGGCTACTATATTATCTGCCTTCTGCCTTAATTTCACCATGAAGATTGAGGGTTTATCATCCCCCATCTTCATACCACCCATCACATCATCAATGATTTCGTTTTTTGTTTTTCCGAATACGTTTTTGATCTTCTTGACGAACCAGGCATATCTGTCATCTTCTGTAGAAGGGCATTCCATGATGTCCGGAACATGACGGATTATCTGCGGGGGCATGCCTCCACAGATATGTAGATACCGCTGGTTCAGAGTTATGTTCTCGGTCTTGAACCTGCCTTCCAATAGAGTCAACCATAAGTCTACCTCATTGGGCAGAAATTCCGGGATCTCTATCCTCCGTCTGTAGAAGTTGGGGTTCTGCCCTGGCTGCAATTGCAAAAGTTGCATAATCTGCACCAAGACTTCGGGTGTCAGCTGTGGCTGACTACTTCCTCCCTGCGATGGTTGTGGGTTTTTGGTTGGTGGTGGAACCATTGCTATGTCTTTCTGGTGACAAGCGTATTCCACATAACTACTTCCTTCATTGCTGGTCGAAAACATTGGCTCCTGTGTTTGTGGGACAGGTGTTTTCAGGTCAGAACTTTGGCTTAAAGTTCAACCACTTCTCAACGTTTTAACTGCTAGTTGTTCTTTATTTATTGCAGTTTCCAGTTGTGCTAATTCTGGGTGTTGAGGGCCTTCTTCAGTATTTGGTAAATTCTTAGAGTGTCGAGTCGAAGTAGGGGGAGTTGGGGGATGAGTTCAACCTTCTTCCTCCAGGTCTACTGTCTCATTTCTCCTTGTTTGTATATTTTAAGGAGAGGGGTATTATGACGGTTATATATCGTAACAGAACAATCAAATACACGAATTAGTTAAAAAGGTGTATTAGACATAAACTTTATGGAAGAGTAACAGTTATAAACATCAAGAATTAAAAGAATAGGTAAGATTATAACAACATTAAGAAGAGTTAATCAGAACAAATTAGAATGAATTAGAATCTTTTAGAATCAATGAAATAGTACAAAACATGAGATTATATAATAAGTAAAAAGAGGAAGGTTCAGGCGAATTTACAGAGTGTTGGAGAAGGGTTTTGATCTTATTAGTTAATAGAAATATATGTACATTAAGTATGACCAATGGTCTCGTAAGAATATGACATAAAGTGGGTGTTCACAAATGAATTAGTAGAAATTAGTATATATGCAAGATTGCAGAAATAGTATAAACAAAAGATGAGTTCATTGTTTATGAGTAAACACATTAACTGTTTATGTAGGAAATGATGTCATCAGACAAGTCTTGACTTGAAGAAATGACGTGAGAGTTAATGAATGGGAAATAATAGAAAAATAAGAGAGAAAATTATGATGATGATGATGATTAATAATACGAAAATATTTCATATTATGAACGATACGAAAATATCGTTACAGGTATAAATTCCCACTTCAGCAGACTCTACTTCAACAACCTAAAAGGTGTCTTAGTCTGCAAAAAAATTTTTATTTGCCGAGCAAGCGAGTATCTCGCCAGCGCACCACGCCGAATTTTTGTAATAGCGCAACGCGCCTCCAGACACCTCACGAAGTAGCCTAAAATCATGTCGAGGTCACCACTGTGGAGTACCTTGTCGTAAGAGATATTCTC
Organism: Ericerus pela; assembly: GCA_011428145.1. NCBI lineage: Eukaryota > Metazoa > Arthropoda > Insecta > Hemiptera > Coccidae > Ericerus > Ericerus pela. The sequence goes on along the minus strand of WOFM01000582.1, from coordinate 116,785 downwards.
ACCAGAAGGAAATTCAACAGAATTTAAGCGTGTTCAGCCACTTCGTACACAAGTACGGGTAAGCCAAAACCAAGGCAAACACTGGCGATTTTAGAGCCGGTTCTGAGAGTTTATATACTGGTTTTGGCACACGCACACAGACACACTTATGTACATATACATATGTAGGTGTGTAGTAGAATTCACGTCATTTCTTATTCATTGCTGAAGCAACTGATAAGAAATGACATAATGAGTTTGTGTACCGATCCAAGACATTACCGAGATCTTTATCTATTGTTTTGTCACTGGCCGAACTTTGCATCTTACTTGCCTGTGTGTGCAAGTAAGAGCATACGAACAAACAATGTATTTCATATATTGTTGAATATAATACGCCGATAAGGAATGGCGTGTGTACGAGATCTATAGTCCCCACAAGCAACATTAAACATTATATTATTTCTTTGCTGGGTTTTCATCATGTTAAGTTTTCACCATTTTGTTATCAGATACAGCTGATTTTATGAAATCTTTGAAGTGGTTCCAGATTTATGGTTCACCTTATTCACAGTTTAAAATGAACCCCGTTTTGTGGTTGATTTATTGCCTAAAGCAATGCGTTTATTAACCAGCATTTAAACGAATCCAAGTGAACAATTAACTGATTCATGAATGAACTTGCATCTTAATTTAGTAATTGGAGCAATAAGAAAATTTGAAAATGGTACTTCATACTTTTATCGAATAGTAGTTTGGTTGCGGAGGGTAGGTTGCAATACGTGATTTCATTTAAAAAAATAAATGAATTTCTTTATGCTTTTATCATGATAATGGTTGTGGTTAAAGGTAAGGTGGGTTATTTTTAAGGCTTCTATTAACTAAGAATTTAGACTTTATAATGATAACTTGATTGCGCCCTACAGGCTCCTCGTTTTTATCTCCATGATTTTTAGTTGTGCTAACTGGATATGGGTGTTACAGTCACCTGTTTTTACTGATTTCAAATTTGGTGTAATATTTTAATTAGACTCATTCCTTGACCTTCAAGGGCATTAAAAAGGGCCAAATTTAGGATTCACATATTATATTGTGTGATACATCATTAGTTATGTTTTTTGGGGTGCTGATTTCAAATTTAGAGTTCTTTTTTTTCATTTGAGCCATTTTTTGACCCCAAGAGCTTCAAATGTGGCCAAATTTTGAATTGATGTATTTTATTTTGTGATATATCACTGAGTAAGTTTTTTGAGACGGTGATTTCAAATTTGACCATCTACACCCAGGCACTTCAAAAGAGGGCCAAATTTTGACTTCTCATATTTATTGTGTTATACATCAGGTATGTTTTTTGTTTCGCTGATTTCAAATTTCACCTCATTTTTTTTATTTGACCTATTCTTCAACCCTTAGGGACTTCAAAAGGAGGCCAAATTTTCACTTTTCTTATTTCATTGTGTACTAAATCACAACATGTATTTTCTAAAGTCCCCTAATTTTATATTGATTGGCAAGGAGTGAGGGATCTAGAGGGTTTCTCCACAGTTCAGAGGAAGAGACCAAATCTGTGAATGTTCATTAATTTTTCTTTCACCTTTTTCAAATTTTGTAAATATGTTTTAAAAAGAAGGATGTGGGGACCATGTCCTCCCTTCTTTCGGGGCTCGGCCCCAGTCGACAGACCGCGGACTTGGTCCATCACCAAGTCCGCATAATAAAGTCTACGGACGTTAAATAAATAATTAGGCTCTCGTAGCACTTAGGCTAAACAGACGAAATTCGTTCTCTGTTTAGCCGACGTGTTACGAACGTAGCCTAGAGCGAACGTGCATACGAATATGCACGTGCCGTGGTCTAGGCTAAACACGAAACGAGCGCCTATCTCCCGATACTCGCGGATGACGTGCGTGTTTAGCCTAGCTTATACACCGGCGATGTCTTTCGTTAGTCGCCGGTTCAGGAAAGTTATAAAAGGTTGGCTGCCTTACCAAATTGGTAACATCCGAATCAATTCGCCTGTGGGTTTTAGAGGTGAACCCACAGCCTGGTGACCTTGACGTGATCTCTTACATTGGGAATTTTTTTAGGAAGCAGGTGTGAAAATGCTAGCTGGCGGAATACCGCTGGCCTGCTATTGCGAGCAATAGCGCTTGTCTAGCGGAAATCTTCACTGGACTCTTCACTTGGAGACCGACTGTGGGAAATCGACCCTAGTGTAGAAGAAGCCTTGGACAAACAACAGAAATTGTTTGGCAACCTCCAAAATAAGAAAAGGAGAGTTGAACTTTCTAGGTTCTTACCCAAAGACGTAGAAACATGGCTCATGCAACTGACAGGCTGCTTCAGGGTTGAGCAAATTCCCCGTGAAGAACTCTACCAGCAACTTTGCGGTAGTATGCCAGCCGAAATAATTTGGGCCTGCCCAGACATAATGGACTGTCTGGAAGATGAGGAAGACCCGTACAAATGGTTCATTCAGAAAATAAGAAGAACCTTTGGTACCACTCAACGCCAGGAAATAAGGCAATTATTGAGTGGGATGTCAATTGGAGACGACAAACCAACCGTTTTTATGATGAAACTGGTTAAAAAAGGTGATAACCATGTCTCTCCAATGGTAATTGCAGATAGATTCTGTGAGCAGCTACCAGCTTCGGTGGTACAATCGCTGGGTGCTCTAAATCTGACTAATGCAAGGACCAATGACGACCTTCTAGCACTAGCCAAAGCTGCAGAAACTGCAATGGAGTACACAGGGAAACCTGCCATCCAAGCAACAGCAGCCCCAGCAGACAAACTGAGTAAGCTCCGAGCCAAAATAGCTGAGTTAAAAATGGATACTCGCAAGGCTAGAGACTATACATCTGCTAGGAGTAACTTCAACAACAGATCCAAGAGCAGGGGATGTAACCCAAATAGAAATAAAAGCTATAATAACAGGCAGTCACGCTCTCGAGGACGGAGAGATGATAAAAATAGGAGTCCAACACCTCCGAGGAGATCCAAATCTCCCAAGAAACTAGATCCGAACTGGTCAGCAGCTCTTTGCTTCTACCACAATCGATATGGAGAAAAAGCAAAGGCTTGCAATACCCGCTGTAAACGATGGGCGGAGAGAATGATCCAAGACACGCAGGAGAAGAAAACTCTCCTCACAGAGATCGAAAAGAGAGAACAGACTAATAAGTCAAACTAGACCGAGGGGTCATATCGGTGGCTACCGATCCCTCGCCCAAATTCTCTCGCCGCCTGTTCATCACGGACAGGACAAAAAGGAGAAAATTCCTCATCGATTCTGGTGCTGATCTCAGCACTTTACCAGCTAAAAATAAACATAAGAAATTTTCTCCGAAATCCAAATTAAATGCAGTTGACGAACATACATTCGCTGCATATGGCAAAAAACATTGCAAAATAGACATTGGTCTCCATAGGGACATGTCATGGGATTTCACAATAGCTGATATATCACAACCAATACTTGGAGCAGATTTTCTTGCTCACTATGAGTTGGTAGTCGATTTAAAAAATAAACGTTTAATTGACTTAACCACTGGCAAATATGTGGAAGGTATAACAAAAAATTACAAACTACTAGATACTTCCATTGGAAGTTGTGCAACTGTAGATAAAAATTTCCTAAAAATACTGAATGAATATCCAGGTATTTTATTACCATCAATAAGGAAACATCCGACGTACAAACATGATACAGTGCACGTAAAAGAAACAAGGGGTCAGCCTTGCTCAGCAAGGGCACGTAGATTGCCACCCGACAAACTTGCTGAAGCCAAAAAGCAATTTTCTAAAATGATAGAAGAAGGTATTTGTCGACCTTCTAACAGCTCATGGTCTACACCAATACACATGACCAAAAAGGCTAATGGAACTTGGAGAATCGTCGGGGACTATAGAGCCCTGAACGCTAAAACCATTCCAGACAAATACCCCGTACCCAATATAATGGATTTCAATAACAATATGAAAGGTAAAACAATGTTTACCAAAATAGACATTAATTGGGGCTTCCACCACATACCAATGGCCGAAAAAGATATCTGCAAGACAGCACTCATCACTCCATTTGGCCTATTCGAATACTTGCGAATGCCATTTGGACTTAGAAATGCTGCTCAAACTTTCCAACGTTTTATGAATCAGCTATTGAGGGACTTACCATTCGCATATGCTTATCTAGACGACATATGCATATGCTCAGAAGGTGGAATTGATAAACACGAGAAAAACGTAAGAGCCGTATTACAGCGTATACACACTGCCGGCCTTACGGTCAATTTACCTAAAAGCGAATTTGCTAGAAACAGTATTGACTTTCTCGGGTACCAAATAACACCCGAAGGTATAGCCCCCCTGAAAACAAAGGTGGAGCCAATATTGAAATTTCCTAAACCCAAGAACGTTGCAGAACTTCGAAGGTTCCTAGGAATGATCAACTTTTACAGACGTTGCATAAAAAACGCTGCTTCAGAACAAGGCAAACTGTTCGCCCTTATTAAAACCAATAAAAAGCGCGACAAAACGCCCATTGAATGGACTGAAGAGGCAGAACTAGCATTTGAAAATACAAAAAACATGCTAGCCAACGCAACGTTACTGGCCCACCCGGATGACAGTCTTCCACTCTGTATCTCAACAGACGCATCCGATTTTGCAATAGGTGCAAACTTATACCAAATAAAGGATAACACCAATCAACCACTTGCCTTTTTCTCGAGGAAACTTTCCAAAACTGAGAAAAATTATAGTACTTACAACCGGGAGTTACTGGCAATAAATACAGCAATAAGGCATTTCAGACACCATGTAGAGGGTAGATGTTTCACCGTGTATACGGACCATAAACCCATAACACATGCCTTTGAGCAAAGAAGTGAGCATGCCTCACCTCGCCAAATAAGACAGCTTGAATTCATTAGTCAATTCACGACTGACATAAGGTATATAAAAGGAGAGCTGAATGAACCAGCTGACGCCTTAAGTCGAATTGAAGCTATCACAACTCCATCTCAGTTACCATATGCCGAAATAGCAAAAGATCAACTGGAAGACGAAGAATTGCAAAAATTGCTATCTTCCAACACCACTGGTCTCAAACTAAAACTGAGAAAACTCCCCGACACAAAATTACTACTAATATGTGATGTGTCAACTGGTAAAGAACGTCCATTTATTCCATTAATATACAGAAAAATGGCGTTTGACAGTGTGCATAACCTATCACACACTGGACCTCGTAGTACTACAAAACTCATGACCTCGAGATTCGTATGGCCCAAAATAAATTCAGATTGTAACAACTGTTCCCGTGCCTGTCTGAATTGTCAGACAGCCAAAATTGGCAGACATACGAAATCTGCATTTAAAAGGTTCAGACCAATGGATCGGTTTAAACACCTTCACATAGATTTAGTGGGTCCATTACCCCCATCACAAGGACATAAATACCTCCTTACGATGATTGACCGTGCAACTAGATGGCCAGAAGAAATCCTATTAATTGAGATTTCAGCACAAACAGTAGCTACTCAATTATATACAACCTGGATCTCTAGATTTGGAGTACCCCAAAGCATTACAACCGACCAAGGTAGGCAATTTGAAAGCCAATTATTTAGTGAACTAACAAAAACCTTGGGTGCTAAACATTGGGCTACTACAACCTACCACCCCCAATCAAATGGGAAGGTAGAAAGGTGGCATAGAGCTCTTAAAGCTTCTATAATGGCTGCCGACACAAAAAGATGGGTAGAGATCTTACCTACCATTTTGTTAGGCCTAAGATCAGCCTTACAAACTGACACTGGCCACTCCACTGCTCAACTAGCATTAGGCGAAGAACTACGCTTGCCAGGGGATTTCTTTATCGAATCAAAAGAAATAAACCCCGAAACCTTAGTGCAAAACATAAAAGATGATGCAAACCAATTCCTTAAGCAAGCACCTACTCACGGTAAACAAAAACCTTATGTCTCAAGACACTTAGCTACAACATCGCATGTGTTCTTACGAGAGGAAGGAATGAAACGAGCTTTACAAAAACCCTATTCTGGACCATACAAAGTAATAGATCGAACAGAAAAAATGTTCACAATACTTGTATCAGGACAGGAAAAGAAGGTGTCGATAGATCGGGTCAAACCAGCATTCCTAATTAGTGAAAATGCAGAATTGGACAAAATGATAAACGAAAATAAAAATAAAAATTCACAAAATTCAGACAATAAAGACGAAAAAACAAATATAAAATCTGACTCAAAAACAAATAAAACACGAAAAACATATAGTGAAGTGGTAAAATCAAACACCAAAAATAAGAAAAAAGTCAGATTTAATGAGGAAATAATAACTCACACATATAATCCTAAAAGCCCAATCAAGCCTAAACAAAGAAGCAGGCCAAAAGGAACATATAAAAAACGCAATCAGAAACCAACAAGAACATCACCTCGATTTTGCAGAGAGTAAAAATATATAGATATAATAAAAATCTCATACTCTTATCGCACGTGCCTTTTCTAACACACTAGCACGTCGACCTCCAAATCGAAGGCTAGATAAAAACACATAAAACACACTATAGACTGACGTCACAAACAGCTGATTGCAAAAGGAAAATCGAACCAAATCGTCGCAACAACTGACAAACACATTTCACTCCCCTGTCGACTGTTGCTCAAAGCACCACTCTTTAAGTTCAATTAGAACTGTTCGCTTTGATTCTACTTTCGAATTTCCTTATATATTTTTATCTTGTTTTTCATTATGTCCTCAACTACCACCATGGAAGTTGACCAACTTCTCGATTACGAGGAGGAAATGTTGCTTTCCGACGCAACTCAACCTCCTCCACCTGCCAAAAATTCTCAATCCTCAGAGAACGTTGCTAACGTTGAGTCAATTCTCAATGAGATGACGCAACAAACCCCAAAAATCATTCCATTCCCTGCGGACCAATCGGTGGCTTGTTCCTCTGTGGCTAACACCACAGAGCCACCTGACGCTAGGAAGGCGAGCATTTTCCTCACCTCCGAAAATCAGGCTCTTTCGTTAATTCCGAAACCAGAGCCAAAATTTTCAAACTTCAAATTTTCTAACTCTGTCGTCCCTAACAACTTTCAGAACACTGGCATTTCCAAATCGCCACTTCTCCAAAGTAACACTCCTTTCCGTAAAAATACCCAGGCAGACGAACATGGACACCATCCTCGTAGAAATAGAAAATGTGGTATCCAATCCAGAGCTAACTATCAGCAATGCCGTAGACTATCCTACTACGACGGGACTATTGCGGGACATACCCTCAGCGTGGCCCTCCGAGACTTAATCTTTGGAGGAAATGCCAACCCTCGCAACAGTGCGAGGCCACCCACTGGACACAAATGAGTTGTCCACGGGTTCCCCCAGACTTCGGAATATAAGTCGTTCCACCGACAGTGAAACTGGGGGGAGTAGCTGTGGGGACCATGTCCTCCCTTCTTTCGGGGCTCGGCCCCAGTCGACAGACCGCGGACTTGGTCCATCACCAAGTCCGCATAATAAAGTCTACGGACATTAAATAAATAATTAGGCGCTCGTAGCACTTAGGCTAAACAGACGAAATTCGTTCTCTGTTTAGCCGACGTGTTACGAACGTAGCCTAGCGCGAACGTGCATACGAATATGCACGTGCCGCGGTCTAGGCTAAACACAAAACGCGCGCCTATCTCCCGATACTCGCGGATGACGTGCGTGTTTAGCCTAGCTTATACACCGGCGATGTCTTTCATTAGTCGCCGGTTCAGGAAAGTTATAAAAGGTTGGCTGCCTTACCAAATTGGTAACATCCGAACACGCAAGTCCGAATCAATTCGCCTGTGGGTTTTAGAGGTGAACCCACAAAGGACTACCTAATAGAAGTTTCACTTCCATCTTGTGTCCCAGGATACACCTTTTTTTATTCCCTATTTCCGCCAGATTTTTATTGACATGTTTATATCACTAAACTAAATGGTTTATATATCCACTGTAAAATGGTGTTTCAATTAAATAAAAGCATTTATTAAAAAAAATGAAAAAAAAAATTTTAAGTTGAACGCTTTTATTTAATTAATGCGGTAAAAAGGAAATAATTCTCTAAAAGTGAGAAAATAAAATAATTTTATTTTTATTTTTCTGGATTCAGAAATGGCATCAAATAAAAGCGTTGGCAGATTCTCTGAAAAAGTGGTAGAGAATTGTAATTAATTCCCACTCTCAAGCTGAATTGAGTTACCATGGAATGTAAAGCATAAATTTGGATACATTCAATTCTTTCATATTTGTCCGCTCCCCCGTTTTTATTTGATACCAATTCTGGATAATACTAGAAAAATAAAAAAAATTATTTTACTTTCTCATTTTCAGGGATTTATTTCCTTTTTACCGCATTAATTAAATAAAAGCGGTTACCAAAAAAATTTTTTTATTTATTTTATTTAAAATTAAAAAAGGCGTTTCTTTACTTCTTTATCGTAGAGTGAAATGTTGTTAATTTTTTAAATAAAAAAGACATGTACCCCATTTCCGTCCATAATTAATTTAAAAAGAGAAAATTACTAATCGAAATAAGTCCACAATAATGACCGCATCACCCTCTCCGCACGAAAATTGAAAGAGAAAAATCTAAAAAAAATTTTGTATAGACCCCAGCCGTAAGACATGTTTAGATGTCAAATGAGAAATATTAATTCCTTCATTCAGGTTAGGCTGGCATCGTTGATAGCGCAATTCCTCAGTGATTTCCAGTCGTAGGCGGTTTTGTATAGCGCCTCATAAATACTCGGTTAGTTTATTTTCCAAACTTCAACACTCTGATTTAATAGTAAAAAATCTGTTAGGATGGCTAAAACAATTCTTTACTTCGATTTAGTCAGACTCCCGTAAACAATTGCGGTTAGCAAAGTCATAATTTCGCCCCTGTCAATCGTCCTATTGTTTAACCTGTCGTGCTAAGTAAAACCATTACGCTCTTCTACGAATTGATTAAGAAAACTATGAAGACTTCTATGAAAGTAAGAAAATTCTTCCCACAGATAATAACGCACGTTGCGTGATCTATATCTTTTTGAAAGTCGTTGAAGATTATCCCAGAAAAAAATCCTGGCTGTGTTTCTACGGCTAAATGAAAAATGAATGAAAGATCCCTACTTTTTCTTGACCGGGAGGGTTGATACCGAAAACTACCAAGTTTAAAGGTGAAAATTTAAATAATATTGCTAAGTAAGGAAATTCATATAATTTTTCTGAGCTCAAACAACCCAACCAGGGGAGAAGGAATATGATACGAACTTTTGTCAAGGTTTCAACCGACTGTCTAATTTTGTTTTTGATGTTTTCTTCAAAAGAATTTTAATTTATTTATTACCCAATTATAATAATATTTACTTTTAATTTCAACTCGAAGTTGGGTGAAGGTGCTTCTGAAACAGAAAATGCGACACACTTTTCTGGTTCCGTTTCGACGATAATCACTTTATTTTGTTACTACGCGGCAGAACCAGGCAGCTTTAGGTAGGCATAATCTTTTCGGTGAAATAAAATTTGTGAATATTATACTCTGGATGATTTTTTTGCCAGCACATCTAATGAATCCACTCTCGAATTATATTCAATCCCATTTCCCGTTGTACTGTTTTTATTCGTCGAGTCCCTTATTGATAGAACCCTTTCAACATTGAATAATAATTACCGACTATCTTGCTACAATCGTATTCCATGATTTTTGTTGCACATAAGTATAATAACATAAATAATATTCTAATATTCAATATTTTACATTCGAGAACATATTAGAAGCATGCAAAGCGTTCTAAAAATGAAAATTGGAAAGGGGACGTTGAAAATTTTACAATCCATTTCATGAAAAAAAAAATATCGACACCATTTTCTAATTTAGATCAATATTGTTTTGAGTAGTATAATATGCTTGTAGGCTATAGGCTATATATTATATTATAATAATTGAGTATAATAAATTTACGTATTGCCCAAAATTTTGTGTTTTTGGTTTTGAGAAAAGCACAAAAGGGATAAAACTGAAATTTTGACGACATATTACTGCCTTCACATAGAAGCAGGTCCGATACATGTTTGCTGGCTGACAGTTAGGTAGTATTCGAGAAAACTGGAAGTTGTTAAAGAAAAACAAGTTTCCTGTGTTGCTTGAAGTATCTCTTTTCATATTTACGGCGCAAGAAGTTACGAGCGTATGTTCTGCGTTGCATTTAGCAGTAATTTTTTATTCACGGCGCAATGGGCTGCGATGTCAAGGGGCGCCTCTTTTTAATTGTATTCCAGGAAAAAGGGCATTCAGGAATTGGTTAATATTGGAGCCAAGATGTATTTGTGAATAATTAATAATTATAGCAGAGCGTACCCAACGCGGCTACGCAGCAATAGATCATAAATTACATAAACCATAAATGCGTCGGAATTATTAGTTAACTAACGAAAGTCGGCGCTAACTGAAAAGTTGTGTATTGAAATTAGTCACAACTGACGTAGGTACAACCCTTGTGCCTACAATCGTAATAAAGAAAAGAGCGCCGACTTTAGAAGTTCCATTAGATTTTGCTAGAGAAATTTTCGAAGTGTTGGTTTTCTCTTTTTTTGGCCAACTTTAACAAGTTCTATACAATTCTTGCCGAACACGATGTTCGATATAATTATGAAACAAAAAAAAAAATTCATTTTTTCACTATCAAAAATTTGTGACAATCTGTGATTCGAAGTGTCCCATCTACCTCCATCATTTAAATCTGTCGTAAAAAGTAGCTACCGACTATGTATTAAGTCATAGGTTCGTTCCAAAACCAAGAGTTTATATTCTGTCTGAAGATACTGTAATCAAATTTATACACGGATTTATCTTTCATGGAATATATATCGTCCATATCCACCAGTACCAGTGAGCCAATATCTACACAATTTATTACACACGACAGGATGTATTTCCATTTGAACTACGATTGCAACAAAAAAAAAAAAAAAAAAAAAAAGTAAATAAATAAATGACGAGGTCGAAGTGGAACTATTTTCGAAAATCCGTAATCACCAATAAGCTAAAATCGAGATGACAATCGAAAAAAAGAGAGTACCGTATACCAAATTTCTTATCCTTAAACGAGCAGCAATGAGATTCGTTTACTTATTCTCTGCCACCCGCAAGCCCGAACTTACCCTAAAGCCATGAATCATTTATGGAGTTGGTAATAGCGTTTATGTAAGGGCCGTGAGTTTGTGTACGTGTTTATGTAAAGAGTCGGTGGAGGGGGTTGAGGAGGAGCAGGATTTGCACATGTGTGGAACCGAAATTCAACGAGACTCGAATACAGTACAATTTTCGACGTTGTTGAGAAGAGAAAAAATGAGATTGAGAAAAAGATAAGAAGAGTGAGGGAGAACGAAAAAAAACAACTTATGAAAGTAAAAGCAATAAATCGAGAACGAAAAGATTACACGGTATTAAAAAAAAAAAAAAAAAAAAAAAAAAAAAACTGAAAAAAGAAAGAAAAATGTATACTTTTTCCGGCATAAAAGAGGAGAGACGAATGTCGAATGCCACGGCATTATTATTATTTTGGTGGGCGATGACAGAACGAGGAACTTAACACTTAGTGCAGCTCTGTTTCTTTTCTCGGGAAAGGTATTCGCCGAACGAAGTGGAAATTCATAAAAAATTCATTTGCTGAAAATAAGGAACAATTTTTCTTCAGCCAATCTATTTCCATTTTTATACTTATTTGCCTTCTCTGCGCCAGAGCATGCAACCTTTCAACACACGTTCATATTTATGACGATAAATTTTGTTAATAACCACTGCCGCCATAATGTATATACGAAATTTTAACCGATTTACGAGATTTTAAGACGAAGTCGGAAAACGTTGAACATTTTTACATAATAAATTGCATCATAACTAAGGGAAAAACAACTGAAAAAATTTTTAGTTTTGGCGAAAAATTTTCTGTTTATTCGCTTCCTGAATGGCGCAGTTTCGATAATTTTCTTTCGGATGGCCCACTTTCCAAATATTTTGTAAAATTCCAGCTCAAAAGAGGAAAACGTAAGCAGACTGAATCATTTAATGTGGTACACATTCTGATTTTTGTGGGCTGGTAACAGTGTTTAATTCATTGTTTTGTGAAAACGGCGTAATTTGTTTTTTTGTTAGAGTGCGTGCGTTGAATGCAAATATACCCGCATAATAATACATTTTTCTTATTTTCCGTCGATCTTTCCTTTTATTTTTGCGTTAAAATTTGCATTAAAATTTGCATCAAAATTTTCACCAAAAATTTCACCAAAACTATCACCAAAATTTGCACCAAAATTTGCACCAAAATTTGCACCAAAATTTGTATCAAAACTTTCATCAAAATTTTCACCAAAAATTTCATCAAAATTTGTACCAAAACTCTCACTAAAATTAGCACCAAAACTCGCACTGAAATTTGTGCCAGCTGCCTGCCTTCACCGAAAAAAAAAAAAAAAATTATGAATTTTAAATGAATTTAATATGTAAGTTTCGCATAATTTTTACGGCTAACTGCAGCTCTGTGAACAGTGCCATATGAAAACAATGTCACTAAGCATATTATGAGTTACGTTTCACATATTATGTTCGTATTCATGAACAAACACGTAAAATTGGCTTTGGCTATCAACTGTTTCAAATGATGTTGACATGCAATCAACTTTAGATGAAACAAAACTGAAATTAAAAGTGTAAAAATCAAAGGGAACTATAGTTTGTATTAATTTTTGCCAATAGCTGTGAAAAGGCAAAAAATCACAGATATTATGTTTCTTTTGAAATCAGAGAATCGTTCATTTTATGAATACTTATGCTACCGGTCAATCATTCACCAACAAGAACAAGACTATTAATCAGCGGCGTAGCATCGAAAAAAAAAGAAAAAAGGAACGAGAAATGATTAAAAAAAGAAAAAAAGAAAAAAGAAACACAGCAGGGATTGTCATGGCTGCAGTAACTTTCTAATATTGCCTGCCAAACGCGCACTATCGAAATCTACTTAACCTGCCAGTAGTAAAATCTTGTAGGTAGACATGTTTGAAACTGTCTCCAACAAAATCAACTTCACGAGTCAAAAATCGAGCGTGCACGTGTTTTTGTTAGGTCCCAATTTGTAAAGGTCAGGGTAGACAATTTTGAAATTATTTCCATACCGAAGTCAAGAGTTCCGGGTGTACTTAGAAAATTGTTTGTTTTCTGTAAGCTGCATGATTATTGTGCCTAACTACCTATATCAAATCTAATAAAAAAAATTTAATTATTTTCACTTTTTCACGTTACACCACTGCTTTTGATCGAATTTATTTCGAAGTCTGTTCAATAATATGTATTGGTCTATCTACTATATACACCTGAAAATGGACATTTGTTTCATTAGCGATCTGTGTGCTGCACAGATGAAGGTTTTCAAAGTTTGGGTAATAGTTATTTTTTGTGATATAAAAGTGGAAACTTTTACAATAAGCATTAAGTCGAAGGCACATAAGCACATTGAAAACTAAAATACAGAAAACGGTTTCATTTTCTGGTCGAACCGAGACGCTAAGGGTCGATGAATGTAGTTTTCTAGTACGAGTGGCACCATTATTACCGTCCTGCAGGTTATGGTCATCATTTTTCTCTCGGTTGGAAAGAAAATAACGACCATCATCATCATTAGGTTAGTTTTAACTCATCACGGATGTATTTTATTTTTCATTTTTTCTTTTTTCTTCCTGATATTCGAATGGAAAATCGTTTACTAGATTTTTGCAATGATAATAATCTTTTTCAACGTAAAGCGTATGGTGATTTCAGTAAGTACCTACATGAACGAGAATATATAACACTCTTGGAGCACTTTATTTGAAGCTATATGGAGAAAATTGGTTAGAGTAATTTCCGATTTCAAATTCGGTACCTGATTCAATTCGAAAGAAGTGAAGGAAGTGAAAATACTTATACTGAATGTTCTTTACCTCACGTACAATACGCATTAATTGGTGGTCGTTCGATGGACTCTTTATCAAACATGATGCGGTTTTCGCCAGACGAATTTCGAGAAAGTAGTGAGTTCGTTCTGAAACAGACAATAATATACGGTTGTGGAGATCTGTTCGATGTTATGTTTTGATTAAAAAGCTATATAAATCATGGAATTATCTTATAAATATAAGAGCCACTTCTATTTATGGTTTATGTGGATCTGTGAATTATTGCTGCATACAGCAGCATTGAGTACTCGCTAGTAATAAAATAATGATAATCAGTTCAGTCTAAACAATAGGCATAGCTCATTGAAGATTCTTATCAGGAGGCTTCGAAGGAGGTTCTGTCTTTTCGGATCTTTTTCTCTCTTCTATCATTTGTAAAATTGTGATGCATGTGTAATTTTTTCGGAACTGAACCCACCTGAAGTGAAAAATAATGTATTCTCAAATTTTTTACTCGAGCGTTTTATTTTTTTCCCCAATACAAGGCGCTTCCTGAAAAGCACCCCGAACTTTATCAGTGCGTACTATACACCCTAAGACAAATTAAAAATATGTAATTGACATGTGTTTTCTTTTCAGCAGTTAAGGAGCTAGATATACTAAAATCATAACATCGAAGAAACTAAAATTATTATAATTTGACTAAGTATATAATTATATGCATATCCTCAATGATAACCAGGAGGAACAGAGAAGATCCTTTTCATGTTTATCTGTTTGGTCGAATTTCGTAACCAATTTGAAGAATCAGGTCAATGTTTTGGATTTTCAAGTAAACCAACAAATCTGGGAACCCCTAGCATATCTATACTCAACTGTATGTTGCTGATGTGAAGAAAATCTTTATTGTTCCTAATGACTCGTACTATGCTTCTGCGTAGGTACCTAGCTGAATAACAATTTTTAAGTAAATTTCTTGATGACAATGTCAGAACCCTGGGTGAACATCCACTTTCAGTATACCTTCTTAATTCCTTCGTTCACTCTCCGCGCCTGCTTTTTAAGTTTCTTAGGCCCACTTTCTCAATCTCCAACTAAACTGTCAGATAGTTATATCCACCACATAACGCTAACTGCCAGCTATCCTGTGATATCACTTTCTCGTCGTATTTTTAATTGGCAGACAGTTATCAGAAAAACTTTCTCTAAAAATTATTGTGTCATGTTTGGCAACCTAGCTACATCATTCATTCTTTCTTTTTATTATTTACCGGATTTTGTGTGAAACAAATATGCTAAGTAATACTTGTCCAAGCGCTTCATCAGAGACCAGAGTGGATATTATTGAAAATATATTTTATAATAATTATCATTTTTCTTATATTTTTACAGTCCAGTCATTTTTTATTTGGCGTTTAAAAAAAATTGTATTTAACTATTTTTGTCTGATAATTATAAAATTAGGTACTGATATTTTTACTAAGGCAAGGACCAGACCTATTGATTTTGGTGCGGATCGGCTGGTTGGTACTTCCCTTTGGTTTTTATTTTGGCTATAAAATGCTTAAATTAGCATCAATAGCCATGAAATTCGGAATAAATATTTATTATAATTTATTGTAGAACACTACTTCTTCATCTTCATTTTCCAGTGAAATATTTCGTTGTATTGAGGAAATCATCATTCATTTCAAACTGAACCAATTAAAGACACTAATGGAAAAATTAAAAACCTAAACGTCCATATTTCATGTTACCTAATGATAAGGAAAAAAAACTTTATCGCAGCAACAGCTCCATTAGAAAAAGTAGGTTTTTGAAAAATATAAAATTAGATAGTCACTAAAAAGTTATTAATAGATGGTGATAAATATTTGTTCCAAATTACATTCCTATTGGTCCAAAATTAAGCATTTTTTAGGAGAAACAAAAACTTAAATAGTGTTACGAGAAGTACTATGCAACTAATCTACACCAAAATTTATAGCAAGTTATAATATTTTTTACAAATTTCGTAGCTATTGATCAAAAATTGATAATTTTATAGCCAAAACAAAGATTAAAATAGTCATACCGGAAGAATTGTACGGCTGATATACACCAAAATTCATATCAAGTTATAACAGATCATAGTGAATTTTTCTTTTGAATTCCGCAGCTATTGGTAGAAAATTAGAAATTTTATAGCCAAAAAAAATGAAAATAGCTCTACCGGAAGTACCGTACGGGCGATCCATACCAAAATTTACAGCAAGTTATATCATAGTGAATATTTGTTTCAAATTTCGTAGCTTTTGGTCAGAAATTAAAAATTTTATAGCCAAAACAAAAACGAAAATAGTCATACTGGAAGAATCATGCGGTCGATCAGCAACAAAATCAGTAGGTCAGATCCTTGGCTTGGTACTAATATTCATTCCAAATTTCGCGACCGGATAAAAATTGCCACCTGTACCATGGTAACAAGAAATTGGCTTCTATATATCATGAATTTGAGTAATTAGTGCTAAAATTTTCTTTGGTTTATGAAACTAAAAACGTACCTACCCCCACCCCAGGTCCTTTCATAACATCAAAATTAATAAGTAGATTTTCAATAAAAAACTTACTGAATAATATCAAAACATAAACGAGATAGCCACTTATCTGCCTGTTAAATCACTAGTTGGTAGATATTCCACCGAATAAGTTATCTGACAGTTTAACTAACAGTTATCACTACCGGGATATTGATAAATTGGTGCCAAAGTTTTATGTGGCAGATAACGTTATCTTCCAGATAAATTTCCTTAATTGGAGACTGAAAAAGTAGGCCTTACTCACTTTCTGCATACATTCTTAGATGCTTGGTCACCGACCTCACACTTTCTTATCTTTGAGAGATTTTATTTTACTTTCTTCAATTAGCAAAAGTTTTACCTACAAGGTCATATGAACCTGCATTGCCAAAGTAAAAAACTGCAACATTATTCACTGAGCTACGATCGAGAGTCAGTTAAACTACAGGAAGAAGTTTGCTTGTCACTATAATAAACGTATGGAAGACGAAAATATTGAAGGAGTATGAATTATAATTTGTTTTCTTTCACTTTGTTTCTCAGGATCAGCTAGTACAGGTATTTTTGACAAAAATATTTTTATGTTACTCGTATTTGGAATTTATTTATTTTTCACATTAACAACTTTGCAGGCCTAGCTGTAACTCTGAAACTAAGTTAGACAAAGCCAGTCTGTTTGGTAACGTTTGTGTGAGTCAGACAGAGACACAGACAGCGAAAGAGAACTACTTTGATAATGTCACATAACTGAACCAGCTCTTTCTTCAAGTGAGATGTATTCACATCAAAACAAAAATAAAAATGCCATAATGAAAATTAGCTTAAGGATTAAGTTAATTAAAAAGGTTGATGGTTGAGCTTTCTGAATGACAATAATGTAGTTTTGAAAAAATTTCTGAGACCGCAGCTAAAGAATTTGTGCGACAAGCTACACATGGCAATCGATTAACCATAAATAAAGAGAAGCCAATGATGTGATTAATTTATTTTCCAGAAGGAGAATGAGTAACCTTCAACCCTTTTCCAAACATTCCAAACCTTTTATTCTGCACAAAAAATATGGTACAAATGATACTGACGCTTTTTATTCTGAATTCGATATTCCTACGAGACTTGAACAAGGCATAGACGTAAGCAAATATATAAACGAAGACAGACAGATAACCTCGTCATATGGTTCAACGATCAAAATACATCAACGACATAATTTTGGCAAAAAGAATATTAGTTTGTCTCATTTTTGTGCTTCGTAAATTTCCCCTCATTCGTTTAAAACTCTTACGTTTTTGATTAATTCAAGCGGAAACATTACAAGTCGCATAAAAACAGAAAATGTGTCTAATCCTTAAGATTTTTTTTCACCCCATAACATGGTTAAACTATTTAAGCAAACATTTATAAATGATAACGGGGTAGAATAAAGTCGAATAAAAGAAATATCCCCCCCTCAACACCATCAACTGGCGAAGATGAAAAATAAGGTAGACAACCTGAATAAGGCCACCTTAATTTTGGAGGACAGCTTTATGTAACTTTAAGTTCTCCGATTTTGCTTAAAATTTGATACCATAATATACACCGAACATTCTACTACAATACTTCATAATTGGTTCCCTCTATGATCAATACTACCCTCATCACAATTTAATTTAAAAAAACAAGGGGAAAGTGGTCTCATTTGAAACACCTTGCTCATAATAAGGTCACGAATTAGTTTGTGAAAAAGTGTTCGCTACCTGATTTTTACCAATGTTCCATGCGTGTGAAGAGTAAGAGAAGGGGTAGATAATGGCTGTAAAAGAATTAAAGGAAGAAAATATGGATGAAAAATAAAGTGGCAGTGGTAACGTTATTTTCGAAGCAAGTACAAAACTGAAATAAAATGAAAAAAATGAACACTTTTTTTTTAATTTTTATTCATTTTTAATGTTCTCCTAGGGCTCTTACAAAGTGTGAAACCTGTAAATTTTTCAACTGAATTTTAATGAATGCATCACAGCACGAAAAAAATAAAATAACAAACATGAATGTCATCATCTTCAACAGTAAAACTTATACAACCATGCACGCATGTAAACTCTGCACAATATACCTACATGGATGTATATAATTTCTATCTAAAACAAACTTTTTGTCATAAAATTACAATACCAACAAGCTTCAGATGAACCTATAGCTGTTTTCTGCTTTTTTGAAGAGGTTTTTTTATTTTTGTTTGTTCCGGGTTTTTATTTTTATTCCATTCTATCGTTTTGGCCGAGTGGCCACCTTACAACCAATGATACTACTTTAAACATTCAGCGTTTATGATTAATTTATTACTTTAATTCTAACTGAATAAAATAAATTCTTGAAGAGTATCAAATTCCCTTCAAACTAAACCATAGTAGAGGTCTGCACACTGACTTGAAAAAATTGAATTGCTATCCAAAGTTCAAAAAATATTAGCATGAAACCAAATTTTACACAACAAAAATTTATGTCATCACTATACGGTGTCACATGATGTGATATGGTTCAAATTTGAATAATTATGTGATAAGGTTAAGTGTAGGGATTCATTATGTAATGCCACCTATGGCCATTGTGTGTAACTGAAAAATTATCAGAAGGTGGCCTATTTAGGAGCATGGTCTTATTTAGTTCACCAACCATTTTGCTCGTTATGTCCAAGCTCACAATTTTCTTTCAACCCAAAGAAAAAGATATTTCAAAATATAAACATCCGTTGACACTTAATGAATCTGATAGACCAAGTAATCCCTCCAGCTACAATTTGAATAAAAAAAATGAACAAGATGATCCTGTCCAGTTACAGTATTAGTATATTAGTTAGATTCTTAATTAATATTTTGATTAATCAGGAAAGTTTTACAATTGGCATTTTCTAAGGTACTAGAGTGTGCTACAATGCATCAGATTTTCATAGAATTTTTCAAAAATTCGCTAAAAATTAAATTTTTAGTATTTTAAAGCGGGATTTGCGTTAAAGTAAAGTTCATTTGAACAGTTCTCTAAGAAGATGTAATTCCTTTTTGTAACCGAGACGAGCAAAACCCTGTTTTCACATAATATCTTTTCTTTGATTACCTATAATCGCAGGCTAACATACATGAATATTAGAAGTACTCTCAATTTTTCATCGGCAGTTGTAGCGCCACGGTTAAATGTTTACCTTACATGCGAAAAGTGGAAAGTTCAAATCCCTCAAGAGCTATTGATTTTTATACAATTTTTTCCCATTTTTTTTACTAATTTCATTAAAAAAAAAATAAAAAAAATAGAAAATTAATATTTAATATATACAATTTTTATAATATCTAAGCACAAATGCATTTGGCAATATAGGAGAAATCACTCATCTCTGCTACAAAAAGAAGTATGCAAGAAGAAGTCTGTTGGTGTGAAATTAGCATTACGATAAGTTACGTTATTGTTTTTTTATTGTCGTACAAAAATAAATGTTTATCTGTGTATGTATAACATGAACAAATAGAAATTTGTTTTAAGGAGCCAAAATCAATTTTTTAATGATAAATATTTTTTTGCAACACCAAGTGATAAAATACATTTTATACCCACCTTGATGATGTATAAAACACGCAATTTTAGTATCATTTAGAATCAATGCATGAAGTCTTTACTTTATATATTGGTCTTTACTTCATAGGCAGTTTTGGGAGCATGCATCACTTCATACCACTGGTCCTTCTGCACATAGCCTACGTAATTTTCTTTTATTATATATATTTTTTATTTTTTCATAAAAGTTCCTCCACTGTGAGGATTGAAACCACTGACATCTGGGTTGGGTAGCCAGCACCTGAACCACTAACTATGCTACAAACTTTGGTTGATTAGAAGGTGATAGTTTGCATTTATATGTTAGCCAATTATCAAAATATTTATTTATCTCAATTTTTTTTTAAGAGGGGAGGGTGTTGCAATAAATAGTGAGTCACACACGTCTATATAGTAGGTGATTGATACTCGTGTGATTTTCATCACTCGCTATCGACTTCTGCAGCAAAAGTAACATTCGGATCAAAATCACCGTGTAGATTGGTATAAATTGATGTAGTTGACGGATACGGCCTGACGAAATAAATAAATATTATAAAAAATTCCCCAATTAAAAACTACCCCTTGTAATTTTTTGCGCGCCCTCGGATGCATAATTCACCTTAAAAATAACACAAAAAATGCGTAATAATATTAAAAATATGCATTCGAAAATAAATTTCCATTTAATAATGAAATTCTCCGTGAGCATCTAGGTTAGGCTAACTGTCTTAGCCTAGGTTTGTTCACAATGAATGAGAATTCTCCCTCCATTTTTCAATATATTTCTGTATTTTTCCCTCCATAAAACCACCTCGGTGGTATAATATAATAGCCTAAATGTTTGTACCTCGATACATGTCCCCTTCTTTTTTTTTTTTTGATCGGCTGGCTGTAAAGCATACCTAAAATAAAATCTTTCTCTAACCTAGCCGATCAACCAAAGTTTGGCTCTCGAACACATATTGTTATTTTTCTCTCTGTGTTTTTTTCATGTTTAATATTCACTATTATACAATGTGTTTTTACATAATGGATTGATTTTTTTTTACCTGGCATAGCCAGATCTCGGTGAAAAACCTCGGTAAGGTAAGACCTAATTTATATTTAAGCACCACCTTGGTGCATGGCTACCTTTTGGTATACTTTGAAAATAATTTACATGGTATAAAGCGGGTAAAATACGAATGCCTGGCCAGCTGTGTGGGCTCATAAGGATTTTGGCAACTGTCAGATTTTTCTGACATTTTGTCACCTCGGAAATTTAGCGGAATGGGTTTGAGAGGTATGAGTATGTATCGGTGGGGATTCAGCCTACCGGGGTCGCATACCACATAGTCCTATCGAACAGAGCTTATAAACAGACTGGTTTGAAATATTTTTTTATTCCAAATATATAAAAGATGAAAATGATTTAGCAAAAATTCGAAAAATGCATGTAAGCATAGAATTGCTAGCCTCATTTCCTCTCTGTCACGGTGCTTAAATGTTGAGATTTCACTGAAAAACACCCATTCTACACAAATTAAGCGACAATTTTCGTTTAATTACAACCATTACGCGGATAAACTCAGAAACTTAAACGTTAATTAAAAAGTTCCTATGATAAAAAATTAAAAAAGTTACCTAATACTGACGGAATATAATTTTATTTAATGGAAGGGGGAGAGCAGATCTGGTGTTTTCGCTTTGCGTAAACTTAACAAAAGTTTGAAAGTAAATGCAGTGGCAATTTTTCTTTTGGCTGAAACAGAGTATTCATAACAACCTTCTCTGTTTGGACTCGCAGTTTAGAAAGTAAACTTTGAAGAGGGCTGAATGCGAATAAATGGATGGAAAGAAAACCAGCTAGGAGAGAAGACAGAGTGAAAAAAAAAGTAGACAAGAACGTAACGATGGCACTTTCATTCAATGACCTTATCACCAATAGAGAAGGCTAAGATGCGTAATACGAATTTCATTTAACAATAATGTTTTTGTCCATAATCGACGATACCCGTCCTTGAAATTATAATTTTTGTTTTTTTCGTCACAAAGACTATAGAAATAAAATAGTAGAAATAGATGAAAATGGAAAATATCGGATGAGTAGATAACAAATATGGATGGCATTATTCAAAATATATTATTACAAGGAAGTAAAATTATTTTATTGAAAGAAAACAAGAAACGCAAAATATCAGGTTTTTCTTAAAATACACGCTACAATCGAATAAGGAATGACGTCATTAACCAGCTAAAGCAGTTCAAAATTATAGGTAAAAAACCTTACAACAATATTTGAGTTAGCGGGTATGAATGAAAATTGGATTTGAAATTGCCTTCTCTATATTTCTGGAAGATTAAAATAAGTCTAATATGAACACCTACTTTTTTTTGTAGTTTGAAATTCTACAAAAACCCTTCCGAAATTTTTTACATTGCACCAGTAGGAACTTCGCTTAAAATTTTGGAGAAAGATACTGACGAAGGTCAGTTTCTAAATGTGAACTATATTGTATCAGAAATGGTGAAACAGATAGAGTATTAGCTAAAAGGTTTAAAGAGAACTTTTAAAGCAAATAATAAGGATGCTTCAGAGATGACATTCGTAAGTTCTTCAAAAATTATATTTTTATGCATCTTATTTACGAATCTTATACCAGACTGGAGGGAAGTTTGAGGATGGCAGATTCAGTTGTAAATTCATAATGATTCTAGAATTATTCTAATGCGAGTAATATGACTTTCGAAGTTATATATTTTTGTCCTGATTTCTCTCTTTGGAACGTATTTTTATATATTTTCGTGGTACTTAATACCCATCAATAGGAGAGTCAGGATTTTGTTCCGAGGGTTGGATTTCAAAAATAGTGCACTGTTCTGCTATACAGCTGTACCACTTTCCTTTATAAACCTCTTCGAACAAAGCTGCGAAAACGGTTTGATCGGATAAAAAACTCTAGCGCAGCATGATACGCCAGAATTCCGTGGGCCTATTGTTTAAAATTACGCACTTAAAAACCATTAGATATTCAAAAATGCAACATAACAAGATGTACCGGACCTAACATCCGGCTAATTTACACAAAAACGATAGGCCTCATCCTTGTCTAAATTCAAACAATTGTTAAAATTTCATAACTATGGAATGAAAATTGCTACCTATACCACGTTACATAGAAATGTGTACAAATAAATATATCAATATAATTTTATATGTGCTAATAGTTTCTTGGGGTCATGAAACAAAAAACGATTTTACACCCACCACTGGGTCTTAGTACAAAATCAATTTTAATATGTTGATTTTTTTCGAAAACCTACATAATAGTAACAAATGAAGTGGATTTTTGATTTAGAGTCACAGTTCACTAATTTATTACCAACTTCAAAAAAAAGGAAGAGGTCATCAATTCGATTCGTATGTATGTTTTTTTTATGTTTGTTCCTGCATAACTTCTCAACCTGGGCACCGATTTTGATGAATTTTTTTTCAAATGATAAAGGATGATCCCATGATAGTCCTATCAAATTTTTTTTTCAGAATCGATGCGGTAGTTTCTAAGTCATCTTTAAATAAACACTGTTATTTTCAGCTTCATTCCATGAAATCATGTAAAGTCTGTGCCGTTCTTTTTTCTCAGTTTGTCTATTATTACATTCGAAAAAACGAAAGTTCAAAATATTATTTTAGCCAAGGCGTAGATAGTTCGATCGTAAGAAGGGTGCACATATTCTCAACTGTCCCTTCCAACATCCCCATCCCCACAACAATACTATCACCCCCCAAAAACAAACCGTATTTTCATATAATTTTTTTTTTCGGAAACAAGTGGGGGGTTCTAAATTCTTGGACCCTTCTCTTATCTATGCATCCATATTTTAGAATGAATTCAACCATATGAGCTGGTTTAGTTCATTCATTTATTATTTTTCGGAGGAGAGACAAACCCCCAGTAATTTTGTAAATTTCGATAACCCATCTACATAATTATACCGGTACATTATTTAGTACCGACCTATTAAACATTCTTCGAATTAAAATTTAAAAAAAAAAATAATATCAGTAATATGCCATTTCTGATGTTTAACGTTTAATTTCCTTGAATAACCTACAAATGATAGCCCGATAAGACTGGATTAATTATACTCGAAAACAATGCGTTTTTGGTCCGATAAAATGAATCAATCAAAATTTGAAAATGGCAAAAATACAAACATGGTCCCTTTTCTTGACAAACGATTCATATATGATGTTACTTTGTATAACATAATATCGCTTTCAAACGTAGAATTCGAGAATTCTGCGGCGATCGACTATAAATACTGCCTAAATTTTCTCAAAATATCTTCAACGGATTCGAAAAACTGTCATATGTTTTTAAAAAGCTTTTCTTCACCACCAGCCATACGTACGTAAGTACCTAACCTATGTAGAATGTTACACGTTTCTAAACGTCTACGTCGCTATCGCATTTTTCTACCAAAAAAAATTAAAAAAAAATTTCAGACGACCACTTTTCCACTTCAAAAGTAGGAGTTCATCAGTTTTAGGTAAATTAGTGACGACGACGACGACGACGACGACAACAACGACCCACGAAAACACTTTCATTTGCAAAACAAGTTTCATGCGCTTTAAATTTTCGTAAAACATTGGTTAATGGGCGAACAGCTAAGTACAACTTACTCGTACTAGTCTTTTTTCTTCTTTTCTGTTTCTAAACAGTATATAGTTGTGAAAACATTTTTTATTATATTTGTGTGTGTGTGTAGGTGCGTGTATATGTCAGAAGCGCCTCGAGGTCTGTACTTTTGCCGTTTTTCGCTTGTTTCACTCGGCATTTCTAGTTTTCACTGTATTTTATGGAATGTGAAGAATATTTTCGTGTAACTTAGTGTCGTAAAAAGCATACAACCGAGAGACTGCCAGAGAGAGAGTGAGAGACACGGAGAAAAGCAGAAAAAAAAGTTTATGAACAGCGTAACGAAAGAATGTGTGCAGTTGAATGGGTGTGTTCTTGAATTTTGGAGTGCTTTTCAAAGTGCATTTTTTAGTAACAAAAGTACCTATTAAATTTTTTTTCTTTTTGACATATACTATAATATTTTATTGCCTCAAGTAACTACCATGTGAAGAATGCATCGATCATTTAAGTCTAATTAACACGTTGGAATACGGATGAAAAGCAAAATTTAGAGTTATTGGATTACAAATCGGTAAATATAAGAAAGACCTCTGACGCATTTCGCCAGTCATGAGATCTCACCGCTCTATATAAACCGATTTTTATTGCGCTTTCCGCCGTTTCAGATTCTGTTTCCATTTTCCGCCGTAAATACGCCGAGGTATGCTTCTTGCACTACAGCGGCAGTGTTTTCTCGCTATTTTCCTTTTTCCCTTTTTGTGTCAGTGGCGACCAACCGGCAAGTAGCCGCTCTGTGTGACAAGGCGTATCGCGTCAACTCACAACAAACAAGTTTTCGCCTACTTTTCCCCAATATTTATCTTCTTTTTCCACGAATCGGCTCCTCCATTCTTGTTGTAGCATACCATCTTGTATTCTTGTTTCCTTAACATTTTGCCCAGTTTTCTCGCGAACCGGATATTAAAATTGACCTCATACAAAAAGGTTAGCGGTGGGGATGATGAAAATTGTCCATTTCATGAGAAAAGAAAACTATTGGTACAATTAAATTTTTGCCTCTTGACTTAATTTTTTCCGTATAATTATATATTATGTATGTATGTATAATATGCATAGGTTGCTTGGGGCATATTTTCGGACGGTATTGCGTTTGTCGAAAATCAGTAGTGGGATTTAATAACAGAGGAGTAAGAATAATCAACTAGTGAGGGTTAAAAAAAAAGGTAACTATCATTCTATAGGGCTGAAATTTAATTAGTATATAGTTAATTTCGAAAACAGTGAAAATTGGTAAGAAACTACCAACTTTGATGAAAATTGGTCGAGATGTTTAGCTGGTTGTGCTGAAGAAATTTCCTCCTATCGGGGTTGATATTAAATTATTAATCGATGGGGTTGAAATTTGATACATGAGTAAATCTGAGCCAACTGAAAGCTAGTACATATACATTTTTATGAATAACGATCAATTGGTTTCATGGCTGACGAGACATCCACCAATGGAGGTCAAGATAAAAGTAACTATAACGTAATGGGGTTTAAATTTTATACAGGGGTAGTTCTAAATCGAATGAAACAAGACGTTGATTTGTATGAAAATTGGTGAAGCGATTCAGCCGTGAGGAGCTGACGAAATTTTCACCAAAAGGTGATAAGACGAGAAACTTGTAATTAGTCTTGAACATAACGATGTGTGATAGATTTTTAGGAAAAACTGGTTGAACAATTCGGTCGTGAGGGCCGCATAAATTTACAGAGTTGTAACTTTTATTTGATGGACGTACATTTTTATAGCTTTCGTTATTTTTTCAACAGGAGAAAATATGATTTTCGATGACTTTTGAAAATCCACTTTTCTAGCAAAGCTGATTTCGCTAGAATTTTTCGTAACTTATCTTTTTTAATGTCTGGTATGAATATATTTTTAAATGATAGTCGTAATTTGTAGGGGATACCTACTTATAACGAAACTGAATGAAATCATAATTTGTTTTCGATAATAATATCAATATTCACACGGAGATAATTTCCATCATTTCTCTCAGTAAAACATTCTTGCTCATTTCAAATGAGCGTTAACAGGATATTGCTTATTAACAAGGGCGTATATGAGGGCGTCCTGGAGGTATGTTCCCCCTTAGACAAGAGAAAACGGCTTGATCAATAAAAATTCTGTATTTTTATCAGTTTTTGTGATTTTTTGTTGCGGAGGGGCAGAAGAAACCCCTAAGAATGTATGGACTCTCTTACGACGGAGCTATAAACGCCCTTGCTTTCAAAGTTAAAATTATTCGTTAACTTTACAATCCTGCTTCTTTAGCGCAATATTCCAAGACTAAAATTTTAATTATTTAAAATTTGTCTGCATATAGTAGCATGAACAGATGATGGACTGAATTCGGGAAGGGAGAAGAAAATAAAAATAAGAAAATCACACAATTTTGGTCGTGTTCAACGACTGTTAGCTCAACTCGGATGGTTCACAAGAAGCTTTTTGTCCAAGAAGACTAAATCCTGTCTACTCTCGTTTTCAAAAGTGATTACAAATTCGAGTTTGCGAGCCTATTTGCAAAACGCTCATTCGATTCACCAACTTGTAAAACGAAACGAACATGGAAAAGGTACCGGAGTGTGTATTTTTTGCTTTTACCTGCGACTAAGCCCCGTTTTCCAACGACTCGTTCTTCAGAGTTCAACTTCGAAAAACAGCTTTAAGCTGATTGTTTAACGGAAATAGAATAAATTTTCCGACCGCGTCAAGAGAAAAAGGAAAAATATGAAAATTAATTAGGTATACCGACGACACGTACAAGATGGAAGCGAGGAAAATCGAAAAGGATAACGCACTGACAGCCTTTTTTCCATGCATAGGCACGATTGGGCAGCCCTTGTAATTGGTTCGATGTGAAAATTAACGTGCGATGAAAGCTGAAACGAAGATTATTTGCGGAACGACTGCTTGTTTCTATTTATTCAAGGTGGGCTCATGGGAACAAGAATCGAGGGAAAAGAATGTGCTTAATAATCCAACGCCTACCTACAGCGTAAGATTCGACGGAAATACAAAATTCTGATCAACCAAAAAATGTCACATTTCACAACGAGACGATGCAATATGTTCATTTAACATTTTTTCTCAGCTCATACACCAAAAAGAGGTTATTATTAAATCGATTTTGATTAGCAAAATACGAGATTTCTAAACCAGTTTGGAACACCTAAAATGGTTTCATTTCTTCACAAAGTGTGGAAACAGTGTAGAAATGAGTTTTTTCTCAACTGTTTGTCGTTTATTTCTTCACAGCACCGTTTACACGTATGCAAGTTGCAAAAAGTCACAATGAAAGAGGGCCATTTCACATGGTGATGTTTACACAAACAACCGGGTTCACTTCTCGATAATATTTAATTACCTATATCTAAAATTCTATTCATGAATGAAGTTTACCCATGTTTAATTGAATAAATAATAACCTCTTTTTGGTGGATTCGTTGAAAAAAATATCGCACTCAACTAGTTAGCCATTCGTGATAATCAACTTTTTGCATTTGGAGCACTTGCTTGTGGCTCGAGCTACAACTACGCAACTTGTTGACAATCACACATTTTGCTAACTAGTTGAGTAAAATACTATTAAACGTCTGTAAATGCTGATTACTTATTACGCGTGAAAATTGTGCGTGATAGAAAACTTTGAGCGCAGATTTTCAGTTCTGTTTCACAAATACACCAGAAGAAAAAAATGAAAGAAAAATTTATGAAAATTTTTTCATCTTATTATCGCTATATTTAGGAAAGGATAAAAGTTGATAAAGTTCATTTTTGGCTTGCAGTATCTAGAGTTCAGTTTTTTTTGTTTTTAGATAATTTTTGATATCTATCATAATATTGAACTCTACACTGAGAATGTGTCCATCATAGATTTTCCGACAGCGCGTTCGATTCATAATACTTATTACAAATTAGAGTCTTTTCGCAGTTTTTCAGCAATCTGGGCGTTTTCTTCTTTTTTTCATTTTTTTTTTTCATATTTCCAGCAATTTTTTGACACCTTAGACTAATTGTACCATCTTGATTTTTTAACAATATGTTAATCTGCTATCAAAATACAAGCGATACTTAGGCATTCAAAAAACTGAAGAAAATGTCATAAAATTATACGAAACTGACGTCGACTATACATGGATGATAAAAGAAAAGAGCGTCAATTTCAATATAATTCCAGTCATTAGATATTGCTGGAGAAATTTTAAAGGATTATTTTTCTCTTTTTAGCGAATTTTTATTGAATACTGAAATTTCAGCCCTAATTAAGCTCATTTTGATGACACATATTTCAATTTTCTTGAAACATCTATGTATTTACTTCGGAATTACGATAAAATCATAAATGATGTCTCGTTTTGGAATATATTGGAAGAAAAAAAAAATTAGTCTACTAATGAAGAAAAAAGTAAATTAAAATCAGAAAAAGGAAAAATTCATTTACTTAATCATTTGCTGCCAAAAAAGTAAATAAATATGAATAACAAGATAAATTCAATTAAAAAAACTTAATTCCTTCTCATCTGGGCAATAAAATTTATATTTTGATAGTATTGTGACACTTACAATCAACCAAAAAATTTGATCCAGCACACATTTATAGTAACAAAATAATTCTGAAGTAGATTTTCATAACAGTTTCCTGTACTTTTAGTTAAAAAACTTCAGTATTTCGCATTTGAAGAAAGAAAAAAAGAAGTATTCCATTTTCACACTTTGCTGACTTTTTCTTTCTTAATTATCCGTTTCAAGGACCACCAAAATTCCTTTCAACTAATTATTCGTGCATTCATTCAGGTGTGAAAAAGAGAATTAAAAACTTGAAAAAGTAGAATTTCAAAATTGGCGTTTACTTAAAACACCTATCGCATCATTGGTTCGCTTTTAAGTTATTTATTCAAAAAACGAACTTCTTTGAAATTCTGATGAAATTTAAATTTTTTTCCACTTTTTTTTCCACTTTTTTTTTTTTTTGCTTTTAGTTGAACGAATTTTTTTCCACGTACCATCCGTAAGCTAATCTACTTTCTAAAGAACCATCATCGAGTTTAATTCGATTTGCTTACTTTTGAGCTTTTAACAAACCCGAGGCTGTTATGTTAGACATAGACGTCCTTTAATCGAATTAGAAACACTGTCGATTAAAAACAAAAGAAAAACACCGAAACACGTTTAAAAAAAAGATTAAAAAAATACTTTGAGTTTTTCTCGTAGTAAATAAAGTACAGTCGAATTAAAATCGAGAAAAAATTTTCACAGGCACTCCGGTCAAGATTAAATTCAAAAATATAAAATTTATTAAAGTTCAAGGCCTTTTAAATACGTTTTCTGCAAAAATCTATTTATTAATTTCAATTCGGTACTAACATGATCTAAGAAAAATTTTGGCACAAATAACGTCAATTTATATAGGTAATATATTGAATACATTTATACATAAAATATGTGACAGGGATCAGGAAAAAAATTATACAACTAGCATAGGCATTTCATGAATATTGCCTGGCAACAGTAATCAGGCAAAGTATGAAATGTGGTAAAACACAAATACGTTACATATGCAATGAACTAGTTAATGTACCTAATGTTAATTAAAATTTAATGTTACACGTACTCAAATGAAACATCTATTTGTTACAGCAAGTTGTGCTTTCATGGCATTTATTATTATGTATAAAACATTTTTAGAGTAACAAGCACATCTGTTGATGTCACAGTTTTTTGTGCATAGACAAGAACCAATACCTAATCAATGGCCATCGATAGATTCTGATTACTTGGTTGTGGCGGACCGAAAGGTAATTGAAGTCGAGTTTCTTCCATGTCAAGAAATATTTCTGCAGACAATGTAAGCAAATTGTGTCGGCCATTTTTTGTTTTTTCAAATGCATTAAAATGTACAAAAAATTGCTGAAGTTATAACAAAAAATCTATATTTGTTTCGACTAGGCTGAGGAGAATGTATTAGACTTATAGGAGAACAACTCCAGTTACAAGAAAAGTGAAATTTATGGAAGTCACCAAGACAATGCTTCAGCTTATTGTACACCCTTTCTATCGAATAGTTTTTAATTTATAAACTGGGATACACTGTGTGATCGAAACATAGCTCAGTGGGACTTTTTTAGGTACTTATTAAAGTAAAAAGCTTACTAAAGAGATTAATTTCGAGTTCGTGTAAGCAATGAAAACAAAAAAGAGTAGAATAATTAAATATGCTGCCAAGAAGAGCTGCATCAGCATAAGTTTGAACAATGTAAAATTTAAATCCTGCGAATCGTAGATGCATAATGGGAATATATTGAGGGGGATAATTTTTATATTTCCAAATATTTAGAATGTTCAATCTCTACTTAATAAGTCTAGAAACTTTAGAGCTATACCTTCCTATTAATTTAAATTCTTAAAACCTGCCTTTAATCATAACGAACTGAACAAAATCAGGAATCTTCAAACTGAAAGAAATCAGTAGGTATGTTTCTTTTTCTCTTTTAAGGAGAGAGGATGTTTTCTAGGGGTTAAAAGAAAAATAATTGCAAACAGCCAAAAATTAATTTTTCAAAAATGAAAACAACGATTAAATAATTATTCTAACATAGGTATAAATGTAGGTATGTCTACTTGAAAAGACTAAAAATATGAAAAATGTGTATGATTTACAAAAATATTCCTTATGGTGGTAACACAATAATATTATACGATTTATTTTCTTCAAAATGATATGAAACCTAAGTAATTTTCTGAAAATAAAATAATTGACTTTTCTCCTAGTTGACGAAGATGGTCAAAAGTTGAAATCACAATTGTCATATTTTTATTACATCGTAATCATTCCATTCATAATGAAGTTATAAAATTTTATTTTTTGACAGTGTTTTTCAAAATGACAAACAAGACGATTTCTTTCACTGTAACATTGCATTAATTTTGAAACATTCGCCCAACATTTGTAAATGCTTGCTGATACATCTTTGAAGCATAGCAATGTTTTAATAAGACACATAATTACAGTAAAAAATATTTCACACGTTGTCTAACTTTGGTTAGGTAATTCATAAAATACCTGATTTCACGCTTTGCCGGAAACATAATTTTATGTAGTATCTACATATACTTAATACTTATATTCAATTTTCTTGTTACTACAGTACAGGTCGCAATTTTAGTCTAACAGTCGTGAAATTTGATACAAACATTCAGACTAAACCAAAGACCTGACTTATTCATTTTGGTACGGATCGGCCGGACGGTACTTTCAGTACAGTTATTTTTAATTTTATTTTGGCAAGAAAATGCCTAATTATGAACCAATTGCCATGAAATTTTCAAAAAATATTTACTATAATTTAATATAACGTGTTGAATACTTCCAAGAAGTCCATTTTTGTTTCTAATTTGAAATAGTTAATGGTCAGTTATTGGATAATTATTTTACGTTGGTTTTTGAATGTTACTATCATAGTTCAAGAGAATTAGGTCCAAAATGAGCGTATAAGGGAATTAATATCTGTAAAACGTTTTTTTACTGAAATGTGTTGAGGGCGTGACCTTAAGTCTGGGGTTAAAAATTGCTAACTCAACTCGACATGCTTCCTCCGCAAGGGGGTAAATATATTACTGTTCTAAGTTGTTTTTTTTTTTTTTTTTTCACTTTACTCCAAAATATGCAGAGTAATAAGGAAAATGTCCCATTAAAGAAATATTTTTTCCAAAATTTTCTCACAAAAAAATACATTATGACCAAAATTTACCTCAGTTTCATAGTCAAAGTAATTCAGGCTCCCAAAAAGTTGTGCATGTTCTATTAGTGTTTTCAATAAAAATATGAAATTTGAGAATACGAGTATTTTGCAACAGAGAACAACTAACTGTGGACTTGTGGCACCTAACTATGAAACTGAGATAAATTTTGGTCGCAATTATCAACTTATAAAATTTTATGCAAAAAAACTTTTTACTAAACTATTTTATTTGTTAGGCAAATCTTGCTGAGTAAGAGGAAAAAAAATTAAAACAATCACTCATGAGAAAAAAAACAGTTTTGGGTTTGGCAAGTGACTTTTTACCACATCTTTAAGAGAACACCAAAAGCAGCACATTTCAGCATTCGAGCAATAAAATCTTGTAAGTACAGAAATTATTTCATTTTTGAATGCTAAATCATTTGGACTACTGCTAACGTGTACAAGGATGATAGCTATAAGTAATATGGACAAGGAACATAGAATTACTGCTTCTGTGGAACTTCGCGGAAACAACCTAAATTAGCTTAAAGACCATAGTATTTATCCACAGCTTCTAAGTGTTGAATGCGAAAATTATTGTACCGTGTCGACAGCCCATTTTACCTAATTCAAAAATTTGGTCAACTTACAACTGGAATTTTGATTTTCGTTGTAGTTAAAACCATAGGTTTTGGTATAATTTTCATTTATGGTTAAGATTATTTCAAAATAAATCTCATCAGTGTCATCCGAAGTTATGGTCAAGTTGAGGGAAAAGTAGGTATAATTTTTGGTCACTTTCTGAACGCAGAAATTCTACTCACACGACTTTCGAAAATCAAGTTTTTCTTACTTTTTTCAGCAGAAAATGAGGGTGTCTTCTGGTTGGACTATAATTTTCTCTCAAACACCTATATGCAACCAACTGTATTTCCGTTCGGAATGTTCAACCAAATTATTAGAAAATTGGGCCACTAAATTTTCAGTAACGATATTATAGCAACACTATTACGAAACGAAGCTTAGAAAAAGAAATCACAGAAATGTTTCAACCCACCACCTCAGCGGTTAATTATACTTATACTTAAAACGAAAATTACATTTTCTCCACTCACGAGAAAAATAGTTAATGGTCAATTAAGGGTATACGCCTTTAATGGAGCACGTGCAGGCGAATGAAAGTACGAGAAAATTCTATGAATTATAAATTTATGGATCAGCCGCGTTGTTGTAATCTTGGTAGTACTGTACTAAAAAATTTCATCGTGAATCCGAAGAAAATATTTGCTACTAAACCACTCAATAAAAAATTTATGTTTAAAACATTTTTTTTTTCTTCTCAATCACTTCAGTCACTAAAATATTACGAAATATGTATACCTAAATTAATACAGTGGAACCCTCATTTAACGAACTAATGATTTCTCAGAAAAATTCGTCGAGGAGAAATTTCGTTCCATATAAATTACTGAAAATTTATCGATATTAGCTTTGCTCGGAGGAACTCTACACATATTTTTGTAACAGATCGTTGCTTTTAGAAAGAGGTTATTCTTCTCATCTCGGTGGAACTGGAAATGTTCAAATGCTCAAAAAGTTCGAAACTTTTTGACCTGATGCAGTAAGTAGGACTATAATATATTCTAACAAAAATCTCCCTTCCAAGGATAAAATACGATTAGCTACGCTCGTATCACAAATCCAGAAATGTAATCAATCTTCGATCACTGTTTGTCATTCGGTCACATAGGCAATATAAAATCTTCATACATGTAATATAAATAATGCCTTATTTCATAAATAAGAATGAGAAGAGCTGTATTCATTCACACTTACACCCATTTCAGCGAGAAAAGATCACAGATAATGATCAGACTAATTATAATAGAGTATACTACAACGTAAAATATAGATGTGAATTGGTTTTTAAGCATTTTGATTAAAGTTTACTTTATAAAGATTTCCATTTGTGACCACACTGTAATTTGTTTGCAAACATAAACACATTAATTTGCACATGAAATAATTTGTAGATGAAACCACGAGCATGACATGAACGTTGAGCTTTAAGCATTGAGCGTCACTGGGTAAAAATGTTTAACTCTGACATCAAAATTATTCGATAATGAGTGTGAGTGCAAGTGTTAATGTTCAAGTCATGTCCAAAGCCTACGTGATCTCTTACTATACTCTGAATATTATTCTGTGGTATGCCAGCGGGGGTCATTTTCACCATCCTCCTTCAGTCCTGACAGTATTTCTTGATTTAAAATCCTACAAATCATGGACTTTGGAGAACGAACATACACATAAGAAAGTGATAACAGAATTATTACTGCTCAACTGGAATAGCCGATCAGGTGTCTTTGGAACTCGAATTTATACCATGTATGAACAATATTTTAATATTTATTAACCATAAGTTGATCATTTTGCTCCAAGGAATTACTTACTGTATCGGAAACATATTCCTAACATCATGAAAACGCCTTTAAATTTAACCTAATGTCCAAAAAGAAACTTAACATATAATGATGTAAGTAATCATGTCTTGTATTGAAAAAATATAACAATAATTGTGAAACATTGCAATTTTGAAAAGACGATATTCTATGGACCAGGTACAAAAATGAATTGAACTAACAGTGAAACATGAAGAATGAATTTAATATAAAACTTAAATTTTCTGTGGAATGAAAACAAGAAGTGGTGGTAAAAAACCAGATTATAAAATATGTACGACGTCCTATTTGAATAGTTTGGCGAGAGTCTCTTTCAGTGGGGAAAAAGGAAGGAAAAGTTTCAAATATCTGAATTTACCGAGGAAAAAAGTTGTGAAGAGACGGTAGAAGATGTGAAACATACGAAAACGAAGAGAATTCGAGTTTTTATAGAAGGGTGTCCATGGAAAAAGATAGAGAAAAGGTATGAAAAAACTAATTATCTGCGGGGAATGACACGTGAGTTTTAGGCTAAGAGAAACTTTACAAAATGTGGAATGTAAAGCGAGAGGTATCCCTGGTTTATTTGAGGAAAAAATTTTAAATTTTAGATTTCCCTGGTAAACCAAATGCGTCAATTCCATTTTATTATCTTGTCCATTACTCATCTTCGACGTCTCTTTGTTACAATTTTGCAACACTCCACATATTCAGACCTCTATAAATGTAGAAAATAAGTGAAGCACTGTTTTTAGCTATGTATCGTATACACACACACAACAATTCTTAATTGGACTTACTGTACTTTGCTAGAAAAAAAAGCATTTTCCTTAAATAAAATCAGTTTTAAAAGAAAATTTTGACATTACCTAAAAAATTTCATTATAAAAAGAATTTGTTTAAATAGAGGTTAGTTTTGAATAAAGCAGCCCTTGGCAATCTGAGGTCCGCAAATGGTCCTAATGCGGCTTGCAAACCGATTTCTGAAAAAAAATGTATATCCATGTTAATTGCAACAAATATACATGTCATCAGGGCTGTACACAGTAGCGGATTTTCGGGGACAAAATCCACCCATATGGAAAAAATTGTTGTACCTAAGAATGTCCTAATGCAAAAAATTATGTAAAAATTTTTTTATAACCCATGTAACAATATTTTTGTATCGTTCATAATACTTCTTAAACTCGTATTTTAATCATCATCATCAATACTTTCAATCTATTTTCTCTTATTATTCCACTCTTAAATACTCACGTCATTCAAATAACTCAAGACTTGCCTGGTGACATCAACTTCCTATATAAACAGTTACTTTGTTTACACAAGTTCTATGAACTCATTTCTTGTTTATACTATTTTTGCAGTCTTGCATATATACTAATTTTCCACTAAAATATTTGTGAACACTGACTTTATGTCATATTCTTACAAGACCATTGGTCATATTTCATGTACATATATTTCTATTAACCAATAAGATCGAAACCTTTCTACAACACTCTGTAAATTTGCCTAAACCTCCTCTTTAGACTAATAATCCAAATACTACATAATCTCATGTTTTATACTTCTACACACATTCTTTTGATTCTAATTATGTAACTCCTTTAATTCTTAATGTGGTTACTGCTTGTTATTACTGCTTATGTTTTATAAACTTACTGTTTAATACACTCTTTTACCAACTTGTGTATTTTAAATGTTCTGTTACAATATAAAACCTTCACAACCCACTCCTTAGGAGAGTCTTGTGTACAACCTTGCATGTCTAATTTTAAAATTACAGGCCAAAAAATTTATTCATATTCTACCTTTTCTCAAAACTGACAGAGCTGGTTGCGGCAACTTCCAACTAGTGGTGACTGATATACTCATACACTTGTTGGTTGGTTCTATGGCTAGTTCCTACATGTGTAGGACAAAGACTCTTTTTGGTTCATGGGTTGTAGCTTACCACTACGATCTAATTTTAATACTGGCTGTGCGCCACACATGTAACAAGGTCATTGTAGTTGTATGCCTGCATGTTCTACAAATGGTAACCCCAATGTGCATAAAGAAAGCTAGTTATTAGCTGGCAGCTGATTGAGTAGGATGCAGCTATCTAGCTCCCTCTCTCAATAATCACCCAGCAGCTAGTCAAGAAGGTTACAGCTTCTTAGCTCACTCTCTCACACGTTAAGCACAAGTTGATCAAGAAGGTTGTAGATCTACTCTCTCTTGGTAAAACTGTCTTTTTCAAGATGACCAGCAAGGACATCCTCAATCTGGACAAATCTTCGAGTTCTCCAACCAGAAGTGGCATTTCCTCTTTAGAAATGGATCAACAGCAGTTCAACTAGCAGACATTCGACTGGTTCATCTCCCCTCTTGTCACTGTTGCAGCATCCTCTACAACACCGGAGAGTGGAAGATTGTCATGGGTTGAGGACAATGACATACCTTCTAGTACATTCATACTTCCCCTGAATACCATGACAATCACATTATTGTCTCCATTCCTCCAACATTCAGGTGTCCTCTATGCTTCTTGCAGGGGAAATGTAAAAACAGGTAATCCAGCAGGTTGATGTGAACAACTCCCTGCTTAACCTATCTTTTGTCCTCCAAAGGTAATTGACATCAACCATGACCCAGATGCTATCAAACAATATTCCAGCTGTAGCCCCTGCCTTTCTCTGCACATTTATTGCGCTACCACAGTTTAATGTGAGGAATGAGTGGATGTTGATGCAACAGATCAATAATTTAGTATGAGCTCATGGTAATGCTATGGAGCACCAAATTTTTCTCACCATCCCAGGTTTGCTCCCACCATTGTTTTCTAACATAGTCTCCAAATTACTATACAGCACCAATCTAATCCAGCAGACCTGAGGTAGCCTCCGCCAGTTAATTCTTGAAGAGTTCTCACCATCAAACAACACTCGGCTATTGCAACCCTTGGAACAAATGGTCTGTGAGCCCGGAGAGAAATAAAGTCAGAACCTCTAGCATACTGGTACCAGCATTATGGGTTAGTAATCAGTCTACACTGCTTTAACCTCTGCACGGAGGTATCAGAGGTCATTATTGTTCTCGCATAGATTAAATTATTAATTTTACTCGCAACTTCTATCAACTTTTTATATTCAAGTCGTATCTTAATAAAATTTTTTTCACTTAATAATTTTATATCTTGTTGATTCCATGCAGTTTTTATAATGAAATTTTCAAGTCTTTTGAAAAACTGCTATTCCAGCTGAACTTGCTCGTTAGAAGTTTTTATTTTTTTTCATTCATTTTCTTCAAATTTTGGTCAATTAACGTTTCTGATAATTATAAAATCCAAGATTCAAAGTTTATTAAAAGAAGATGAAAAAACAAAACACAACGAGGGAAGCGAGTGAATTTAAAAAGAATTTTTCCTTTTCTTTATAAATTTTGTTAGTATTTCGGAGTTACTTTAGTTTTTCTTCATTCAATGCCTAAATTACTTTTTTGGTACTTTCTTCGTTTCCTTGAACAAATACTTTTGGTATTCACAAGAAATTAAAATAAAAACTGAAAAAATGTGATCGTAATTTGGAAAAGAATTAATTTCGTTGCTCGGAATATGCATTTATAAAGTGAAGTTGATTTCTGCTTTCTTTCTGCTTTTTTTCTTTTTTTTTCTTTTAATTTCCGTGGTCTGAAAAAATTTTTATCGCAAAATTCAAAAAAGAACAACAG
Organism: Ericerus pela; assembly: GCA_011428145.1. Lineage (NCBI taxonomy): Eukaryota > Metazoa > Arthropoda > Insecta > Hemiptera > Coccidae > Ericerus > Ericerus pela. The sequence continues at coordinate 78,145 of WOFM01000582.1, read as the reverse complement.
TAAACAGAGAAAAGATTAAGAAATTACTAAAAACTGAAGAAAAAGTCAATATTCGTTCTCCAAAATTCAGTGTTCTCGAGTCTAAATTGGGTCAATACATATACTCACAATAAATAGGTTGGTACCTCGTTACTCGTGGTGTTTTTATTTCTTCTAGAAGAAAAGTTTTCAGAGTTCGTATATTTTCTCAACTCGTTCTGATTTCATACCCCAGCCCAAAATATTATCATCAAACAGTCATAGACAATGCAAAGTGAGAACGAATAGAAAGAAATGGATGAATTCCGTTCAGGGTGAGTCATGTACTACGTTTATAGGTACAAAGATTACATTCAAACTGGTTCAACAATGAGACGAATTTGAGGGGATGCTGAGAAGGGTGAACAGGCCACAGATTTTTCCAAATAAAAATTTATACAATGGCAGTGGTAATTAATATTTAGCGAGAAAACCCTGCAAAAGCATAATTTTCTACAGAAAAAACACTCATTTTGGCACCATTTTGGAGAAGAAGGATAATTTAGCTTCACAGTCTCCCGGAGGTCTCCAAAAATTTTCGCTAGCTTCACTCTTGACAAGTTGTCATTTTTTCATGAAACTGTTTTGTTGATTTGCTTACCGGACCTATTTTCTTTAATTCGCCACAGTAAGATACATCTTTGGAAAATAGGGTTGATGTACAGATGAAACTTGACTAAGACGTGACCCCCGCAAAATTTATGACTTAAATTCATCAATGACATTGGGCTCAGAATAGACATGTCTATGACAAAATAATAACGAGAATATTTTTCGTATATCTGCTATAGTTTATAGCTGAGTTCTTAACTGCATTCTAGAACGTTTCTTATACTTAAGTTAGACTTATATAATGGTTTCACTGGGTTTATCCTATATTTAAAAGATAAAACATTATTTAAGTATATCGGATCTTTACCTAAATCTAAGAATCATTTCAGAAGACGTATGTTTGTGTGTTTGTTTCGAAAGTCATTTAAAAAAAAACTGTAGATAATGGAAATTATAGCATAAAAGTTCACATTTTGTAACGGTTTATAATAATAATACTGAATTGACCAAAAGCTGGCTCAAAAATTTCAACGTTGCACGGTGTCCGTGGAAAAACAATTTCTGCGCCTTCACAGGTTTGATTACGATTAAGTAATGACAAAAATGCAAATCTGGTAACTCATGCAAAGGAAGGAGGCATTTTCCAAGGGTGGATGGCCCAGCATATGATTAATTTTTAGTCTTAAAAACATAACCTAGCGTACCTAGGGCTGAAAATTTGGAAACGTAACTAAGCTGGTATTTTAGGTATTTGAAGTGAGAAATTGTTCTATCATTGGCAGACATTTAAGTGGGAGATTGAACAGACTACGGGCAGAAAGCGGTCAAATTTCATAAAATTCTGAAAAGAGCTGTAATTTTTATCCGTTAGGATAAAAATTTGGTAAAAAGGAATTTCCAGGATGATTATAATGATTTCTACCAACAGGGGTGAGAAAGCAGTGCATATTCAGCTCTTGAGAGTTTCAAACTCAGTATTCAAGAACAAGTCAATGGAACAGCAGAAATTAATTAAAAGAAAAATAAACAAACAAATAATCAAACAAAACTGACTGCTTGCCTAATTCCAAAAGACTTTGCCTATTTTAGGAAGTGATTATAAATTCACTAAAATGTTTAAAAAAAGTTTTTGAGGAACCTTCTATTTTAAAACAATTTACATACTTAATTGGGATCCTTTGACTATTATAGATGAACACTTTAAATTTCACAAGACAGATGCTAGCTTTTATTGAATTTGAACTCCTCCTATAATTTTCATAGGACCACTAACAAGGCCTTAGATTCCAAAACACAAAATTGAGTTAAATCATTTAGACCTTCAATCTGTTGAATAATAATTATGAGGCTCATACATACTTTTCGAATTACTGGCACTACAAGTATTGCGTTAAAACACTTCTGGCCACTAGCTAATATTATTCTTTAACCGATAATATTATTATGGATTTGTATAATCTCACTCTTTATGTCTTGTCTTATCGTTTAACATCGCTATAATTATATTATACTCTCTCGATGAATATAGTAATATTGGCATATCAGAATATGAAGTAATCAAAGCCTATAATTGGTGGTTCAATCCGTATACTTTATGTTAAATACATAACTACGTACCGTAAAAATATCCAACGTGAAAATACTCCCCCTACAAAACCAGAGCATGCATGCTATATTTGCTTCACTGCATTAAAATTCAGTTAACTAGCGTAGTTTTTAAGTTTCTTAAGGATTGCCAAAAAATTAAGTCACTTTTGAATTCGGCACCTCAAAATAGAAAACAAAAAAACAAAAACAAAATAAACAAATATGAACTACTAGGTATACTTATACGAATCAATCAATTTCACAACAATAGATTAAATCCTCCATTTTGAGTCAAAGAAAAGAGGATATTATGAAAACATATTATTTGAAATTAGTACCTACCTCAAAAAATATATGGATTGATGTACTTAAGATGAAAAAAGAGTGTAAATAGCAGCTAAAATTTCCAATTTTGAGTAGAAGAGAGCTGAAAAGTGAGTTGATTTCACCAGCCCCCAACTGACCCAAAATTAAAAAATTTTGACATTAAAAGATTATACAATTTTTGTACTCGAATGTATTGTAACAGCCAAAAGAGGAGTGAAAGTACTGGAAATAAACCTCTTTTGTGTGGTTACACTTCCTTCAAGTAAAACAATATTCGAAGGAATATTATTATTACTCGAGAATTAAATTCAATTAGTTAATTTATTATCCACAACTATTGTGGACTTCAACATCAAGAGAGACTTTTAAATAAAATTCAAACACAAAGTAAAATTCAACAATCAATTACAATAATATTTTGTACATACAACAGTACAGTAAAGAGCTCAAGATAGTTCAAGACTACTTGATATGTTACAGTTCTGAGATTGAAAAATGAAAGTAGGTGCAGTACAATTATTCCATTGTCTACGTGAGTTTATATACCCTATCAGGGTATACAATTTTTCATTATGATTATTGTGTGCCAAGTAGGGATTTGTTAGAAGGAGGGATTTTGCTTATTCGAGTATATTCAAAGACCAGAGTACTGAGGTCACCGAATATCCGGTCAGGAGACGTGTAGTCAGTGCTGGCAGGAAGTATGGTACTTTTGCCTGGTAATTGTATAATTTTACAAAGGACAAATAATGTACTGAATAAAATACGTTTTTATTTGTGTAGCCGAGTGTGTTCTTCTATATTTTTATATGACGAACATATTCGTTACATGCATCACTTTTCAAATTATTCATACCTCTCCCACTTTCCAGTATTAAATAAAGTTCTCTGGGGGAGCTGTTGAAATGCGACCCACCCAAATGCATGAATTTCAAAATTTTCAGTCCGAAAGGTTTGTACTCCATTTGTACCCAACTGTACCGCTAATTAAATCATTTTTATCACTTTATTTCTTATCAAGAATTGCCCCAAAAATACGTTACGGGTATCGTTTCACTGGCACTCTAACTGTCAAATAATCAAATTGTTTTAGCTCGATGTGATCCTTTTGGTTTGCACCCAAATGTAGCACCCTCAAAATTTTTTCTACCTCCCTTTTTCTCTTCATAAGAAAAATCAAACTTTTGTCGCATTGACGAAACAGCAGTCCTTTCAGATGCGTAAATTTCGAATTTTTTTTACCTAAGAGGTTTATGCTCCGTTTGAACCCGAATGTACCACTAATAAAATCGTTTGTACCCTCACCAATTGACATAATATATGAACGCAGGGACTGGGAAAATGGTATCCTATCAAAATGAACGTTTTGCATATTTTTGGAGATAAATCAATCGTATTTGTTTTGTACTTGATAGTATTACCAATGAAATCGTTTGTATCCTTTGAATATTGAGTACTAGACCAGTAAAAAAAGATAATTTCGGGTTAAACAAGCCGGCGTTAAATAGCCAAACAGAGCGTACCTTTTGACGTACTTTGCTTCGTGTTTATGTACGCTATCTTTGTGAATTTGTAGGATGTCTTTATCAGAGGTATTCTAAATTGGTGAACTCAAGCAAAAAGTCGAAAATACGCAGAAGGTACGTCAGGTTTGTTTACTTTTTCGCCGGCATATCTTGACATTAAAAAGTACATTGGTCTTATGGAGTTTTGCTGATCCAGTACTATATAGTCAAAGTTTGTACCACTCTATTTCCTACCAAAACATATCATCGATTTAAGGGTATCATACAAATAATACGATTTATCTCAAAAAATATCCAAAAAGTTTAGTTGGGTAGGCTACTATTTTCTCAATCCCTCGTGTCATACGTGACAACGGATAGGGATACAAATGATTTTATTAGTGATATACATTTGTGTACAAATAGAGTACAAACCTTTTAGGCCAAAAATTAAGATTCGTGCGTTTGAAGGGACTGTTGTTTTGTCAGTGCCACCAAAGTGCGTTTTTTTCACACAAAAAGGGATGGGGATATACAAAAAAAGTTAAAGCTTGTATATACGGGTACAAAACGAGAGAATCATATCGAGCTAAATAAGGTTAAATTTTGGAATGTCAAGGGACGCAGCGAAATGATACCCTTATATCGGGGCATTTATTGGCAGGAAATTAAGTTGTTAGAATTATTTTAATGGTGGTACTGATAAGTACTTAACAAATACTATCGATTTAGCTAAAAAAAATGTCCTAAAAGTTCAATTGGGGGCTACCATTCCCCAAGTTCCCAGTCATATATGATAATGTGTGGGTGTACAAACTATTTTATTGATGGTAAATTTGGGTATAAATGGAGAATAAAAAATTTCTACACCTTCCCAGAGAATTTTCTTCAATAAGGCAGACTGGAGGAGGTACAAAAAATTTCAAAGGTAGTACATTTGAGTACAAAAATGGTAAAATCTTTAAATTTTTGGGGCAAATTGGGGGCCTGTGAAATGGACCCCGGACAAGTGCTCTGATGATACAGAAGACGCCATATTTGAAATCTACAAGTCCGAAAGCATAAGGATTCATGTACCTATCTATATAGTACGAGAAACTTGAGATAAGTTAATTTTTTCAAAAAATATTTTGATTTTTCACGTTTATTTGGCCAAGGAAATTTAGGGACGCATTGTAACACAAAGTTTACTAGGTCGAGGCAGATGTATAGTCCAGGAACTAATCTTCATTTTGTAATTTTAAACTCGGTACTCAAATTCACTCGGATAGTGGCGCAGTAGAAAGGATTTTCGAAAAATCTCCGGACGAATGTGAACAACATTCTTACAGGCAATGGCCTACAGAATGTAGACGGTAGTTTTTTGCTCGAACTTCGACATTTTAATCGAAATTACCGCTTTTAACGCTCACCAGTAAAAAGATGTATTTCTATCTTGAAAACTCTACATCGATAAACCGCGAAGATCGTTTGAAAGGCACGCACCTACGAAGCATAGGCTATAACCGACTTGAATGTAGGCTAAGATAATATGTTTTTTCCCTTGCTAAAAGTCGGCATATCGGAAATAAAGATATGCATACGCGCGACATATAACATTTCCGTTCACTGTTTCACTCATGGAATGTGTAACAGGCATAAATAACAATACCGAAATCGTGTCACTCTGTGTGTTTGCTTCTGTTCGTTGCGGAAGTAAATTAAAACTCATTTTCCGTCGTGTCACCAAAAGTGAGCAACGCCGCCCAACGCAATTAAAAGTCTCTACTTTCAGGATTCCAAGTCTTTTGCTGAACTTATCCTCTCGATGCTAGGCTGTTATAACAATCGTATATCATTATCTTCGTTTCAACAAAAACGCACGATATCGTACCAAGAATTAAGCCTACACATTCACGAACAAACGAATTAAAAAAGTAGGTAGTAGAGCCTACGACGACGACGACCTTATACTTACGTAAACAAAGTCAACGAGTAGAAATTTGTGCAAATTCTAGCTGGATGATTGGTGGGTAGAGGTAACTATTCAAAATTTCAGACTATCCTTTCGCACAGGTACTCCTTTAACTTATTCGTACCTCTTATTCTCAGAAGTTGTAAATTCGTTTTCCATTTTCGAAGCGGCGAGGCATATCCACCGAGTGCACGTATACAAATACGTATTACACACCCAATTATATGCGTCGGGCAGGTTAGCCTATGATTTTGTAAGCCACTCTATTTTTTGGCTCTGATGAAATGATTGGTGCTGGTACGTGTGTGTATGTGTGAATACCATATTATCGTGTAGTGGTTGAATTTGAATACGAATGTACGTCTATCCTACAGACACCTACTCTATATAGGCGCGTATTATTATTTTCAAAAATATTTTTCTCGAAAACACGACGATAAAAGTTAAATTAGCGTTAGGTATAAGTTTTTGCGCGCATACATACATTTATAATATATAGGTATATATACGAAAATATATTTGGAAGTCGTCGAGGGTATCATTTACTTCGTCGAAGCTTCATAATGCGAACGCATCTGTTATCGCTTCGTTAAATCTAGTCAAAAGAGGCAATGATGAATTAAGAAGAAACGTGTAGTTTACGTTTCTACGTCGGTACGAAATGAGACGTTATTGTAGACGTCTTTTCAGACGTTTTAGAAGAAGAAGAAGAAGGCGGCGACGAACATCCCTAAATGTTTTTCTGGATCAGCGGGTAGGTGTACCTACGCGAATGTGCGCCATATTATGTTAAAATTTTAACCGAAAAACGAATTTACAACTCGATTTCTCGATATTTTTTAGCAACAGTAAATTAACGAACTCTCGTTTAATTTTAGCAGGCATGAAAAATGAAAATCGATATCGTTGCGAATCTTCACCATTTTCAAGGGCTAAATGTACTTATGCTCCACTGTGAGAAAATTTCTATAGCAATTTGTACGATCATGATGAGAGCGAAATTATTGTTCCAATTATAAAGATAGAATTTTCAGAATAATATAAAAAATTGTAAATAAATTGACTTTGAAATTTTTGGAAAAGATATGGTCTAAAATTAGTTATTTGTGATATAAATACAAAAAGTAGATGATTTTGATACGAGTGTGAAGTTTGTAAAACGAGCCTCGGAGGAATTTTGCAAATTACACGAGTATCAATCAGCTACTATGAATAATTTATTTTTTAACCACAAATATTTTTTACCACTCACCCCCAAGTACAGAAAAATTTCTCAAAAAATTTTTTATAAACAAATAATTAATTTAATAATAGTACTATAGGAAAAAAAAAACCTTTGAAAGTATAGTCGAGCCGTGCAAGAAAGTAGTCGAGTCATGCGAGAAAGTCAACCCAAAAGTGGGCATGCGCCCAACAATATTGTTTCGCGTCGTATTGAAATTGGCTACTTTTTTGTTCAGTTACGGGGTATTAAAAAACGTATTTTTCTCAACTCATACACCAAAAAGAGGTTATTATTAAATCGATTTTGATTAGCAAAATACGAGATTTCTAAACCAGTTTGGAACACCGAAAATGGTTTTCATTTCTTTACCAAGTGTAGAAACAGGGTAGAAATGAGTTTTTCCTCAACTGTTTGTTGTTTATTTCTTCACAGCACCGTTTACACGTACGCAAGTTGCAAAAAGTCACAATGAAAAAGGGCCATTACACATGGTGATCCTTACACAAACAACCAAGTTCGCTTCTCCATAATATTTAATTATATCTAAAATTCTATTCATAAATGAAGTTTACCTATTTGATCGAATAAATGATAACCACTTTTTGGTGGATTCGTTGAAAAAAATATCGTACTCAACTAGTTAGCCACTCCTGATAATCACTCATTTTGCTAACCAGTTGAATAAAATACTATTTCGGTTAGGTGTTGCAAAATATAGTAATTTGTCACATACGTGCAAAAAGTAGTAAAAATCTATTTTTCACGCGCATCATACACTTTTTTTTGCCACATTCCCTTCCAAAAACAAAAATTCATGAAAAATAATTTCGAACTGAATAAGTAGTAAATAATAATCTGACTTTTTTTAAGCGAAAAATTACGATACTGGGTCTCAAGCCTCCTCCACAACCACCTAAAACAAAGTTTGAGATCAATAAAATAATTAATTTTTCTAAAACTTAATGAAAATTCAACTTCTTTTTTAAATTGTCAACCCCACTCCTAAAAATAGAGTTACCCACATACCTACATAAAACAAAATACCTGTCAATTTTAATATTACCCGTATTATGGTTTTTATATATACATTGAAAAAAATATAAAAGTGATTGATTATACTTATTTATTTATATATAACATAGATTTATGATGTAAGAAGTCTAGGCACCCCCTTACTTAGAATTAACACGAACACGTATTCATTTAATAATTATTATGTTAGTTTTTCGTCTTTGTTCTCAGTGAATTAATGACAACATCGAAAACACATATTGAAAATTATGAAAAAATAACTTTCTAGTCAAGATTTCCCCCATTTTTCCAACCTCTTTCTCCCAGAGGACTTACTGGGAAAAACGTTTTGATGCGTGCTGAATACGATTCGGTGCGTTTCGCTTGTTGCCTATTGGTGCGCCGTAAATACGCTGTGTTAATAACTCACCACATGTGTACAAATCACTGGATTTTTTTTTTTACCTGAAGAATGTTAGTTGTTTTCAAAGAAGAGTAATTGGTAGTCCCAAAAGTATAAGTGAAGAGGGAACTAAGCCTACTCTACTCGAATCAATCAATGATTTTGCATTTCATTGACATCGTTTTACAAAAATAACTATGCTAGAAATGCATCATTATTAAGTCTTTAACGGATTTAATTTCAAAGAGTGTACCGAACAAACAAAGCAACTACATGATAAGAAAAAATAAAAGTTCAATCAAAAATAATAATTTAAGAATGTCTTTGAGAAAAAAAAATCAATGATTGGTGAAATCATGCCATGTTAACGTTATATTCATAATATCAAACAATTAGGTTTTTTTTTTTTTCTTTTGCATGAATTATTGGTGATTGAGTTTTTCAACACTTTGACCGCAACAGCTGAGAAAACAAAACAATATAAACCAAGTTTAACTGTAGAATGAGCTGAGTCAACAAACATAACGATCAATATTGGCATGTGGAAGAGAAACAAACGAGGGCTTCGTAAGAAAAAAAACGAACATGAAAAATAATTGTTCGTTTGCGCAAACAATTATCGACAAAATAGTAAAATAGGAGATGAAAAACTTTCTTAGAATTTTCTTCGCATTATTGTTATTCACGATTTCAAGGACAACGACTGGCAATTAAATTTCGAAATTATTCCAATTAAGCTTTTCTTCAAAAATCGCATCCAACCAGTAAAGGAAGAAAACAAAATGTAGAATAGAACCTAAAAAAGAAACACTTTTTTTCCTGTCTAAGTTTAAGTCAGCCCTTCAAGGTCGAAGAACTTTTTGGTGAGAATATTATATGCGACGGATTCAGAGAATTCAAAGGACCTGTCTCTTCTTTAGTAAAATTGTCAAATATCGATATTCCGGGGAAAACATCGATACTAATATTGATACGATGTCGATATTTATTACAATTAAAAAAAATTGTGAAAAACTAAAGCCATGAAAAAATTATTTTCAATTGAAAAAAAAATCACAAAAAAATGCAAAAATACAAAAATATAAAAATATATCGATACCCACCCATCGATATTTTTGACAACACAATTTTTTAGTAATTGATTTGGCACCCTATTTTCTTAACTTAAAACGGAAAATCAAAAATATTAAAAAATATTCCAAATTACTGGTCAATTACCACACTAACTTATGAACTGTGCCTGGAAAAATCGCAGACATTGATAAGTTAATCACTTTCCTCCTTATAGTTGCGTACAATATTTTTTTGCAAGAAGTGTACCTACTAAATGCTGTATTTAAGCCAGGAAAAATAAAACCTACACGTTGCCGGTTTGAATTTCCGACAGGGCAGCGAGAATTTTTAAGAAAAAAAGAAGAATTTAATTTAAATAAAATAAAACTGGAAATTCAAAAGTGGGATGGAGACTAAGAGAGAAATAATTGAGGGGAGATAAAAAGAAATTAGGATAGGAGAAAAATAATCAATTAAGTAAGAAGAAAAAGAAGTTAAGGAATGAAACAACCAATGTACGCACATTGGTTGATTTAATCTTTACAATATTCCATTCATATTTCACATTGGTACTGTATTTCAAGGTTTGAGTTAGGCAGCTTGTGGGGGTCTAGACATCGCAATTGTTCTTACATTACATTATAGATTTTTTTTAATTTCAGAAACCAAAGAACCAATGTTAGATTTATTGTTTTAGCCCTGCAATGTTTCACTCATATTTGACATGGATAAATCTGAATGTAAAAATTAAGAGGTTCTAGGGGAGTAGAGACATTTATTGTGTTAATACCGAGACACAGAAATAGTAAAAAATAAATTTATTTTATTTTCGATTTTGAAATTTAATACAGTGGAAACAGTTTATTGGAGACACCGGACCAGATTAAGAGGATGTTGAGGCGACATCAGCTGTGAGTTATGGGACGTATAAAATAGGCGTGTGACTCCAACCAACTTTACATAGTCTCTTGGATCTTAAGCCACACTAATTATAAGCCTCTATCCACTACACACTCAGCATCAGTTAAACGGGATACAGCTTATTTGGGACACAAATGGTACCGCCCAATCGGTTTCTATCAAGTGATTTCCACTGTATTACAATGTATCGTAAAACATATCTAGGTACTTAGTATTTACTGGAGTTTGTAGGAGTTTGCACAGTGAGTTTTATATCTTGAATTGTAAGCATACTGGAAAATGCAAATCTGTATTTCTCAGTTATTTATATTTGGTTCGAATTCATACTTTTGTCCATAATTTTATACTTAGATGTACTTAGATATCCCCCATTAGTCAAGTTTCCAAAGAAATTAATTCGATTAATCATATTTCGTTTCTATTTCACGAATTGAATAATTTGCAGTAAGTATCAGCAATAAATTTTATATTAAAAAATGATGACATCATTATTTTTTTTTTCTTTATAAAGTTAACTTTTCCTTGCTTTGGAATGGAATTATGAATTATGGGATGATTACGTATTCAACAATAAAAAAAAAAGAAAAAGAATTCCCCGAAGTAAAGTATTTAATGTCCAGTAACGATAAACTTAGATATCTATTTCCAATAAGATACCGATGAAATTCAAAATATCAATATTTACACTAATATGTATTTATGTAAGAAACTCAATTTACGTAGTTGGTACTACGTACACCGTCGCACAAAGGTGGTGCTACGACCCGCTGGAACTGTTCTCCACTTCCTGATTTCGTCAAGAAAAAAGTTTGATTTTTGATCTGGATAACAAAAAACGTGTTCATAAAACTCATTTCACGAGGTTGAGTGCCCAAATTTCTTTTAGATTTCAGTAACATTATATACGAAGTACTGTATGGCATACCTAATCTTCAGTCGAAGTGTCGGTGATATGCGTGTAAAACGAAAACAACAAGATCCATAGCCTGAGGTTAAAAGTGTTCAGAATTAATAGTGCGGATTAGCTTACATGAGTCAAATCAGTGAGAGACGAGGAAATATTAACAGTATCTTAGAAAGCTACACGTATCGCTTGTAAGTGTTTACATACCCTGGCGTTCAAAACTTGCGTATTTGTTTACGTACTTTCTTCAGAAAATTAATGGTGAAACAAAATTGCATTTTTTTTTTCTTCACATTTCCTTTTAAACTAGATAGGTACGTTTAATGTCATGACGAAGAGCTATGTGAGATCATAACATAGGTACTTTAAACATTGTCCTACCTTAATGCGCTAGAAGATCGAAGCGAAAAGAAGTTTTGAAACACCAACACAAATGTACGTTTAAATTTTCGATACAACCCGGAAGTAAAAGGTTTATAGCTTCAGGGATGAATGAAAGTTGGGAGTTGTTGAAATAACTTATGCTTTTTTTCTCGACACCACGTGATATGTTGTCAGATTTACAATTTTTTTCATTTACATCGCAAAAAAAAAAGAATGTAAAATAGAAAAGATCGCAGTTTGTATGATGTGTTTCATATTAAAGTTTTGGTTTGCTTCCAGTCACAAAATAAATTTAAACAAAAAGGAAGACGGAACGGAGAAGTGACGAATGAAAAATGTAAAAGTCGAAAAATGGAAAAGTAGCGTTCACTTAAATTTGTTGATGAAACTGGCTTAAGGTAATCTAACCTTGATGTTTTCACTTTCAAACGGTTATAACAAACTATATTATTTAGGATAAAATTTTTTTTATATAATACTTACTCAAAAAAAAATAAATAAAAAAAAGAACCGACTTAAAAAAACTACTAAAAAATGCACTAAAAAGTGAAAAATAATTCTTTTAAATTTCTCCAGCAAGATCTAGGTCTATGGATTGGAATTATTGTAGTCGGCGCTAATTAAAAAGTTTTGTCATAAAACTGGAAGGGATTGACGTAAGCATAAAGTCTAAACGGTAAAGGAAAAGAGCACCGACTTCAATAATTCCAGTCCCTAGACGTAGATCTTGAGCTGGAGAAATTTTAATTTTTATCGTTTTTTAAAAAATAGGTTCTATTTTTTGAATAAATTTTTTTTTTGGCATACAGTTTGTCAAATTTTATTGTGTGAAAATAAAAATAAGGATTGGGAAAACAGTAATTTGAAAAAAAAAAGAAAAAAGAAAAATAATGAAAATAAAAGAGAAAACGGGGTACACAAACTCCATAGCAATGGATATTGCCTAATAGTCATCTATGATACAAGTGAAAAAAGTAGGTATATTACACACTATATTTTTGTAATACCTATTTAATAAAGATAAATGAAGAAAGAAAAAAAAAACAATTGTGTGAAAAGTCGTGCCTAAAGCCTAAAGTAGGTGAATTCAAAACCGGTGAATTAACTCTTGAGGTGCAATACATTTTGGCTATGTGCAGATATTTGCCTTTTTACCCCAACTTTGTAGCTACCTACTACTTAATAAAAAACATATATTTTTTGATTGACTATTATAATAGTTATTTGTGATACCAGTGTATAAAGTAGGTGATTTTGATTCGAGTATGATTTTTGCAGCAGTGATTCAATCAGACAAGTATCAATCATCTACTATATACATATGCGTCACACACTATTTTTTGCAGCAACCTCTCTCTCTAAAAAATAAACAAAAAAACAAAAAAACAAAAAATGAACAAAAAAATAAAAAAAATTGAGATAAATAAATATTTTTGTAAATGGGTAACATATGAACACAAACTATCCGCAAACATTCAACCGAACTTCGCGGCAGTGGTTATTGTACCGGCCTGCAAACATATATGTCCAAAATTCAAATCCCTATAATGGAAAAATTTTTATAGAAAATAAAAAAAATAAAAAAAAACAAATGAAAATTACAATGTAAGCTATGTTTGGTAGTAAGTAGTACCAGTGTATACAATGATGACCAATGCGCCCAAGGCGATGTATAAAGTAGATATTTTTTACAATGGTCACTATTTATACATCGCTTTGGGCGCATGCGTTATTTTATACACTGGTGATAAAACTACAATAACTAGCCTACATCGTCAATTTATTATATTTATTCATTTCTTCAATTTTTTTTCATCAAAAGTTCTACGCTACAGGGATTTAAACCTCCGACTTTCGAGTTAGAGGGCCAGCGCTGTAGCCACTACGCCACATTTCTTGATGGAAGAGCGATAGTTTGCCCTTATATGTTTCCCATTTGCAAATTTTTTTTATTTGAGAGGGAGGTTTGTTGCAAACAATAGTGTGTGACACACATGTATATAGCAGGTAATTGATACCAGTGTGATTTGCATCACTCGCCTTAATGGTTCATGCTGCAAAAATCACACTAAAATCAAAATCACCTGCGTCGTACACTTTCATCACAAATAACTATTTTGCAACACATGTACAAAAAACGAGTTTTATATGCATGTACGGCGAAAGTAAAGAAACAAATTTTTGACCTGTGAAGCAGACGATAATTTTACAATCTCTCGCGCATTCAAATCCTGCGCAACATGGTGTAAAATATTCCTTGTAGGCTATTTTAAAAGTGGAGCAATAGTAGAATGTATTGCATTCCTGGGAATAAGAATAAATAGTTGAAAAACCATTTCATAAGACACATCAACCAAACCTGCGCTAATCCACATTTAACAATTTTGAGAGTACATGCAACTAACAGGTTTATACTATGTTGCGTCGAAACCTAACTATAACCCTGTATACTATACATATACACATAAACACATATATGTATAGATAAATTTTCAGGTAATATTATCACATACCTTTTTCTCAGGAAAAAATGAAGTTAATATTTTGCCCCTTGAAGAATTATTGTATACAGGCCCTGAAATACAGCCTTGGATTTTTACTGGTATACTTATAGGTAACACTGTAGAATTTGTTGTTTAGGCGGAAGCGATGAATGTTTTTTGTTTTGATGCAGCACTCGCCTTCTGCTCGTCTCCAAATTTTTCACACTCGGTAAAAAAATAGCACACATTACGCACTTGTCACACAATATACTATTTTCACGTCGTATTGAAATTTCCTACTTTTCGTTCAATGAAGGTGCACAAACAAACGTACTTAATTTTTGATTGGGTGTTGCAAAAAATTGTTTTTCATATTGATTTTTGGTGCTTTGCCATGCAGTATCTTAACTAACTTAATTTTCATGACGGAATTTGAAATTAGGTTTTAAAAGTATCTTCGAAAATTTCACATTATCCTAATGGTCCACACTTCTCGAAAATTACGCGTTCTGCTTTTTGCATTACCTCGCTTACAGTTTATGTTCGGCTAATCTTATGGCGCACTGATATCTCGTTAATTGTACTTAAGTGTCGTACCTTTTCACGTTGTGTTCAACTGCATTGGCGGGTTTTTTGATGAAGGTATGAGGTGGTAAGATTGTGTGTGACTTCACTGTTTTTGCGGTACCTACTTTCATCTGAGGTCAGTCTGAGAGGTACCAAATTTGCTGTGTTGAATTTAGGACGAAATTCACTTACAAACTTAATAGAAAGCTACTTATAATACGTGGGCGACGAATACAGGCGTTAAAACTTTCCTTTCCTCGATTGCGTATGAGCTATTAATTTACTCGAAAAATACATAATGGGTGTGTTTTACAGGGTAGGTAGAATCTAGGATTAACGGATGATATACAGGTTGCTAAGTTTTTCCTGTACAGAATAAGGCTATATGTGGGTATACATAATATATTTCGATGTGTTTTCCACGAACAGAATTCATCGGTTCCATTGCAATCCATAAAATAGTAGGGTACTTGAAGGACGTGGCTTAGGGCTTGTGCTCCTATTTTTTGTCGGTAGGTACTAAGCATACCGAAGTCTAAACATACGCTTTCATATAAAAATTCTTTCAGCAGCAATAGAGAACCCTTGAAACTAGGCTAACATCGAACTCAAATCAAATCGTTTTGAGATTTACAGCGTCGTAAAATTGGTCGGAAAAAGCCGCCCCACTTCACCTTATAGTGGTATCTTACATTTTTTCCTTAAGTATATTTTTCCCTATTCACCCGAACAGTGCGCAACATTGTTAAAATATCATTTAAAAATACATCAATTTGAATTAATGTTTAATTTCGAAACGAATGAGCAAAACGTTTGACAAAAAATAAAAATCTTTTCCATCCTCTTTTTTTCGTATAATTATAGGATACCTAGGTATAGTATTCTTATTTGATACAGCAAATTAAATTTTTCGGTTACCGCCGTCGCGTCGTTTTCATTATAATGAGGTACGGAATATTTATGAAGGAGAGAAACTGCGACCATAAAAAGTTGATCGAATTCAAAGAAAATAGGAGACGGGTAATTGCGTTTGGGTAAAATGCACAGATGAGGGAATTTTCTTCGACGTAGTGTAACTATAAGGGAGGAAAAATTAGGAGCTAAAATTATTATACATCAAGAATAGGTACTCTTTTACTTTATTATTACTATTATTATTATTATTATTATTGTTGTGGCAACGGGTGGTCGTTGACGAACGAGTGTGTACTACACACTCGTCTACCACCTAGCTGGCCAGTGGGGTAAAACCCACAAACTCTGTTTTTGCGCTCACAGCTGTACATTTTGTCTGTGCAGCTAAACTTGTTTACTGGGCTCGGCCCGCACATACTACTCCGTATACACGCAACTGACCTGCATTGGTGTTTGTGTGGTGTCGTGTACTTACTTATACACACACCCACAATTATTATTATTATTATTATTATTATTATTATTATTATTATTATTATTTAAACAATAAGTAGATATCGGAAATTTCAAGTCTGCGATGAAACAAAATAAACTGTAATAATGAAGAAGAAAAATAGTTCAAAACAGAATTGATAGTTGTTTTCAACTACCTACCTATCTGATAATTGTTTTACCAGCATTTCAGGTCATGCTTTGATGCAGAAGAAAAGAAAAGAAAAAAAATTACAGTACTTTCCCAGTAATTTTTTAAGTAGACTTTTGCTTTGAACTCGAACACTTGTTTTTTGTTTGTTGTTCTTGTTGTTATTGTTTTTTATTTAAATGGAAAAAACAAGAATTGAAAAGGCTAAAACATACTAAAGGCTAGGAAAGGCTAAAACATACTAAAGGCTAGGTAGATACCACACAGTTTTATCGTTTCAGTAGCGTAACTATTTTAGTCGACGGAACATTGACTTTTTTGTTTTTCTTTTTTTTTTTTCATTATTTCGAGTATGTGTACCGAGCAGATAGTTTTTACCGATATCAAGTAGAAAATAAATGCCGAAACTTTGAAGAACGTACGCGAACAAAAAATGAAGGGTGAGAAAAGGAAAGTGAGAGTTGAAGTGAAAAATCTATACGAGGTCGTTGGGGTCTGCAACAGTATAGAGAAATTAGGCCGACGATTTCGAAACACCTTACACAGTGTTTTCGATTTCCTAATTCAATCAGTTATTTTTTTCAAAATTGAAAAGAAGGAGACAGCGTGGTGCTCGAATTTGTAAAAGTGTGAGAGAGAGAGAAAAAAAAAGGGCTTACAAATACTAAATCGTGAGACTGACCGAGAAAGGAAAAAATTTGTGGTTTAGGTTCTATTTTTGGGAGAAAAGAGACACTTTTTCGTTGGTAAGTAACCAATATTTTAGATGAAGGAAAAAAAAAAACTAGCGCAGCAAGTCAAGCTAAAAAATGTAGGTTTTCATGATCAAAAAATAAAAAATAAATAAATACCTGCAATAAATTAATTAAAATATTTAAAAAAATTTGGCAGAATTCTGGGTAAAAATTACGTTTAAAATAAAGTGTCAAGAAAATTCATAATGAGTTGTATTGTGAAGTTATAAAATACGAGCAAGTAATTAAATGATTGTTTAGAAAATAAAATAACAGCAGGCATGCTTTTGGCACAGCTTCTTGGTTCTTCTGGAATTTACCTTCTCTTCTTAGCAATAATTTAAAATTTTTTAAAATCATTTTTACGCGTAAATTGATTGGTCAATTGACAAAATTTTTCGGAATTTTAGAATATAATATACTTATTTAGCGTGTGTACCAAATTTCGTGATCATTAGTTGAAAATTACGTATTTTAGAACCATTGTATCTCCAAAAATGCAACATAATAGGACAGGTATTGACGTACCATTCGGCCGTACTGGACCGAAAATAATAAGGTGCATCCTTTTCCAGATTGAAATAAGTATATCAAATTTCAAGACTACCGAATAAAAAATTGCGACTCGTACGGTGTTGCATAGAAATGTGTATAATTATGTCGCTGTCAATGTTTTCAAAAAAACCTTCATCAAAAATGCCTAGGCGCTTACAATTCTGCGGTCAACTTCTATAATGAAGTCGAATTATAGCTTTTGACTGAATGAAATTAGGCATCGTAGGTATACATATAATGTGCATCATTCTCGAGTATTTTCTATAGTTTCATCATAGAATTTGGCCAACTTTTATTAATATTATTCGTTAGTCAAAATCAATAAACCATCAATTCAAACGTATTGTTAATAAAAATGTACCTATAATAAAGAAAAATTTCAGTCATTTCAAAATTTTTTTTTTAATTACAATAAATTCTCACCTATGATATTGTACACAAAAAACAAAAAAGATTTAATTTGATTATTAGTATATTCTGATGGTTCATTGACTTTAAACAATGAATAATATAGATAAAACTTGGCCAAATTCTAAAACTACAGAAAATTCCGGAGAATAATGAACATTATATATAATGCCTAATTTCATTTAGTCAAAAGCTATAATGCGCATTCATTATAGCATTTGATCGCACAGTCGTAAATGCCTAGGCATATTCGAAAAAAGCTGATTTTCGCATTTGACAGCCGCATATATACGTCGCAGTCAATCAAAAATCTAGGAAATTTGAAAATATTCAGTCAGAAGATAAAATTCTTGCAAAATAACTTGATATCTCCATTTCCTACTTATTTCCCAGACGAATATGTAAATTTTTTTTTGTTTCAAGTTTTTTATCGAATTAACGTTTTTTTCTGAAACCAACCCACGTCCAATCAATGCCTATTATTTACGTTAAATCTTAGGAAAATATACTGAAAAGCTGGCAAATGCGATTAATTTACTAAATTATCCTATTTTACAGAACTTATAAGGTCAATTATGTATATAATTCATGAAACTGACTGCTTCAGTCTTTGTAGTGGGAGATTTTGTGAGGTGATAATTTTTTTTTTTTTTAGAAAGAGGTAATAATGATCTTACTCTTTGAGGTATTGTTAGAAGTTAGATGAGAAGAATTGTTCGAGAGAATTGTGGTTATTGTGGATAGGAGGTGGTAGCGATTTTTGAGGGTGTGAAGAGCTGGACATGTGCTGAGAATAATTATGAGTGGTTAGGAGTTGCAATATTGACAATCAATTGGGTGAAGATTAAGTACCTAGTAGGAGTGAATGAGTTGAGACACGGTGTGAAGTGACCAATGCGGAAACGAGTGATTGTGATCTGGTTTCACCGAGTAAATTCAGACATTACATTTTTACATGAGTGCATAAAAATTTTACTGTTGCTTGTACTTTTGGAAGCAAGATTTTATTGTGCCTCCGCCCACGAGGTTACGCACCAAGCCTGTGACTCCAACCAACTTTATATGGTCTGCTGGACCTTAAACCACTATGTTATAAGCTTCTACCCACTACAATATTTACATACAAACTAGGAATTTTGACGAAAAAAGAACACAGAGCACTGATTAAAAGGCAACAGCAGCAATAGCCTCTTCTGTCACTCTCACATGATAGGCGGATTATTCTTGGAAAGAAAAAGGAACAGGTAATTTTATATCAAGAGTATCAAGTCTGGCTGAATGAATGCAAAATCACGAAGGAATCAAAAAAATTTATCTAATGATTTACTTCACTTAAAACAAAGTTTCGTTCACTTGACAGAGTAATTGATCAAATAAAACAATAGTATCGTTCGCAAGTATCAGCACTTATTAAACTGAGTAATGGATATTTTTTTTTTTTTTATTAGCAGTAATATTTTTGATGAAAATCCCTCATCTGGCCAACGTTTCACGTAGCTACTGTGAACTGGGAAATCGACCCAAAGAAGAGAAAATAAAATCCTAAAACAAAAACGAGAATACAAACGACGATAATTCATTCCAATATTTCGATAACACAAAATGACATTAAACGAAACCACTGAACAAATTATATAAGAGAGTTCACCACTTGTGTAACTACTTAACATAGGCTTAGCCTATTTTCGTTGATTTACCCTCCTCTTGAGACGTCTTACATAGGGCAAGCTAAAATTTACGAGTTCATTTGGAAGTGGTGGTTTACTCGAATCGGGAGTTGGTCTTGGGTTGGGTGTATCTTCAATGTTCTGTTAGCTCTATTTTATTTCCAACGAATGTAACGTAGACGTACGACTTCCTGCGAAAACAACAAGGGTAAACGTGTTCCTATACAACGTGCATTTATAAGGAACTGGATGTGTGTAGGTACATATAACTACATGTATACCCACTAAGTTATATAGAACAGCAAATCACCGTCGAATACTACAAAACCATTGTAGAGGAAAATGACAGAGAAAACAAATGTTGGAAAACATAACGTATCTTTACCCAGGGTAAAATATCGTTTTCTCATCAGCCAAAGGTCAAATGATGTGAAAATGTGAGTATATGTGGAGAGGGTAATGGGGGCGTATGTGTGGGATTGGTTTTCTTTCGAAAATATTGATGGTGAAAAATTCAGTAACAACAGGCGTTATTTTAGCTCGCTGATGTTTTCAAGGAATTCTTAATCATTTTCATGTTTCTCGAAAAATCATCTGAAAATGGATGAATGACAACACTATTGTAGAAAAATGTGACCACATTTATCCAGATGAGGGTAAAGCGAGTTGACCAGAACAATTTCATGTCCTAAGCGACATTAGACATTTTAGAGGTGAAACTTCACACACTTTAATAAACATATTCGAAGATTTATTGCATATTAAAATAGTCATAAATTTGTCTAATCAACCCTTTTGGTATCACAGGGGCCCCAATGATGTGGTTCAACTCAAGGATGAACTGAAAATTTGAACTCAGGCCTCCAAAAACTTAACTAAAGATATACCATTCAATTTTTAAAGAAAAGTTTATCCTAACCGCTTTTTGGGGTCACAGGGACCTAGTGAGTGACTCAATCTGAAAACGAATGAAAAGTTTTATCTCAACGTCTCAGAAAACATGTTCGCGACGATTTATCACTGAATTTTGTAAAAACAAAATCATCCCAACTCACTTTTGGAGTCACAAGGGCCCTAATGACTGGTTTAATAAAAAAATTTAATGAAATTTTGAACTCAGACAAAATATCTAGTGAATCAATTATTGAAAAATTATTTAAAATTACTTAAACATGTCTCAAATTAATGTTAATTTAATCACATGTCCTGGTTGTTATACGTAAACATTTTTGGTTATTGTTAAAAAATTAATTGATGAAATGTTATAGTAGCAGAAATTGTCTTTTACGCCATTCTGTAATACATTGTCACAATGAAGCATCATAACGATGTTACGATGTATCAATAATGCGAAAATTGTGATTGAAACATTTTGGCATCTTTGCCAAATGTGTGTCACCAACTAAATGTTGCCATCCGCTTCACCCATGACTGAAGTAGTAAAATTTTCGAAACTGAAAAATAACAACTTTTTGGTCAATGCGTGAAAATCTCAAAATTTTTTCATATTTTCACGATGTATTCGAATATGTGAAAAAACAATATTATTGACTGCACGTGGCACAAAAGAAAGAAGTAGCAGAGTACTTAAACTGCAAAAACGAATCAACAGAAATAACATTTTAAGTACTATGATAGTTTAACAGCTAGCAGGAATGACGTTAAACGTCAAAATGTTCGGAACTTTGCCAAAAAAAAAAAATTTTTTGACAAAAAGTAATATTTTCTAACACTTTAGCAGTTTTTTTATTTGGAGCGTTAAGTAGGTAAACAATTTTCATTCACATTTTTAAAAAAATCATAGGTACCTACACGTAGATATTGATTATAATTCAACTGCGAAACCAGAACACTCTCTAAAATGACTGTCGTAAACGTAAAAATTACCAATTAAAAACATTTTCGACTTCAACGTTTAAAAGTATGGAAGAACAAACGGGATGCTTCTTATTTTTCATGGACAAAATCCGATTTGTGTCTTTCAAAGAAATCTTTTTCCAACTAGCATTCCAAAGCGAAAATTCATTGTACTTATACTTACTTCAAACGAATTTTTCGACGGGTGTGTTGCCCTTTATACTCGCACTCATATAAGCTTATAGCCTAAATTTTAAATGAAATAAAGATAATGAGATATAATAGGGACGTGGCAATGAGGGGATCACTTGGGAGCTAAAACCCCATTGTAATTTCTAAAATACCCTCTCCAGACGCAATGATAGGATAAAATTTCTTAAAAGGTCCTCAAGGTCCTTTTTCCTCACTCTATTATATTTCTCAACTGAATATTAAATTTTAACAATGCCAGTTTTAATCACGTTGAAACTCTCCAACTTAATCAAAACGAACTGTAGCCCAGTCGATTAAACTCAAAGACAGAATTCTAGTAATTCAAGGATATAGGGTTCGAATCTGCAAAACAATTGAATTTTTTTTAGGGCTGTTATCTGAAGAGTAAAATAGAGAAAATCACACTGAATGACTTATAACTTGGGAAAAAATTAACCAACTGAAACCAAAATTGGTAGGGATAGTCCTTATGTCAAATTTGGTGTTTGTACCGAATTTCGTGACTATTGGAAAAGAATTGCAAGTTTTAGTGAGTCAACATTAAAAATTAGCCCCTCCAACAGCGCTAGGGCATGAACCATAAAACCAATCGCAACCAAACTTGGAAGTTTCCTTAAATAGGTTCAAATCAATGTCTATACCAAATTTCAAGACTATTACTTCGAAATTACGTTTTTTAGAGCCATAATACTGCTAAAACTGCAATATAATCGCCCAACCTTGATCTATCGCAAAACCAATTTTCTCCAAATTCACTTGGTCTCATCCTCGACTTAATACGAATATTTGGTCCAATTTTCGTGACCATCGAACAAAAATTACGCCCTGTATCGTGTTAACAAGAATGAACACACATACATACATACGTACATACGGTACATACGTACATACATATATAAGTACATACGTACATGCATACATACAAATATATATACATATATACATACATACACATATACATATTAATTTTCAAAAATGGTGCCTAAATGTTCCTTGGGTCATGAAAAGAAAAACGTACTTACTCCCACACCTGAGTCCTTTCATGAGCACAAGATTAATAAGTAGATTTTCGTAGAAGACCTACTTAAAAATTTCAAAATGCAATTATCAAACTCTGGATTCCAACCAACGTCTCTAAAATGTCCGTCTGACATTTAACCGCAGGGCCATAGAGGCAATTGATAATTTGTGTTTGTTATGGCAATATAATCCCATAATCAGATAAAAACAAATAAAATGTAGGTACTGGTTTTCATCCGATGCATGTAAGGAATAGATAATTATATGCCTGCAGGTATGGGGTAAGGAAAAAGAAGTCAGCGGATGTTGTATTTTGTAATAAATACAACAATTTCCCAGAACAATTTATGAATTTAGCACAACTGTGATCTGCTAAATTCACAAATTGTGCTGGAAATTGTTGAATTTATAACAAAATGCGATAACTGCTGACTTCTTTTTCCTCACCGGCTGCATCTGCAGTGTTACAGACATTTTCATTCGTTAGCTCAGTCCATATAGCCTTTTTTATAGTCGAAGCTGTTATGACTTACCCATGACGGGTAGATTGAGAATATTGAGATGCTCATATTTCTGTTCAACGAATTTTATCAAACTGGGGACTTACATAGATCATTTTCTCACACCTAAAAATACCTATACTGTAAATTTCAGCCACATTGTATGGTTTAGTTATTCGGAACACGTTAACCAACATATATACATATCTACATATATACGTATATATAAATATACATAATTATATACCAACATACATACAATTATTGCTCGTGTTGTAATATATGATGTAGGATGACTTCGAAAGCTTACCTTCGATGGCATCAGTTGAAACTGAATTCCGACAACTATGAGGGCATGGCGGTTGTTTTTTATGTGTTTTTTCGTCGAAGTCACATTGACCTGCAATAGAGAATATATAAAACACATTATTACTAAGATGATCTAGCAAAATGGAGCAGACTTCACCACGAGTTCAATGAGCTTGAATAATCGTCATGAATTTTTAGGAGAAATAAGACCCTTAATGAGTTTAAAATTATATAACTTTTCATGGTTGGAAAAATATTTTTTCATCATTTTTCTTTTTCAAACAAGTCGAGACGTAAATGGTCAATCAACGAACACAAAGTCACGATATGTAGTCAATAAATCGATACCCATTTCTATCGAGGAATTTTAATGAACCCGGTTATTGACTTTTCCAACTGAAATAAAAGCTATTACAAGCAAATCGAGAAAACTTAGTTTGAGAACCACATAAACCAACAGCACTTGACTCCTATTGCAAGTTAATGTTTTAGCTTCCCAATTCCACGAAATCAAAATAAACAAACCGAATAATTGTACTTTCATTTAAACTGTTGCTAAATTTTTCGAAAGACGAAGTTTAGAAAATTAACAACACCGATGATATTAACTTTTAAATACAAAAGTATACAGACTAAAATAAATTAACTTGGATTATGTCAGTAAATTAATGAGCATTTTTTCCCCCTACCGTCATTTTCTCGGCACAACTATAATATACTTTCATTTCAACATTCATTTTGCGGACAATATGGATTTGCTAAATTAATGATAAAAAAAAATATTCGAGTTACCATCCTAAATTTTTTTATTTTTCTTTTCTTTTTTCCTCTTTATTTTTCCTCCTTTTAGGAAAGAAGTGGAGCACTGCAATTAGTTGAAGAATAGACCTTGAATTTCGTTATAATTTTTACTATTACAAGTTCACCTCACAGATTTTTCATTTTCATGTCATTTTTTTTCCCCCGAAACTTTCTATTTAATTTTCTCCTTATAAAATTTCATTTTTTCTCGGCCTTATCACATTTTCATGTTTTTTTTTCTCAGTTTTATTTCTCGCCATAAAAACACTATTTTAAACAAGAGCAAAAATTAGAATTTGTTTCGTGTGTCGAAATATAAAATGAGGTTTTTTAGAATGGGGTAAAAATTTGATTCACAAAATTGGGAAAAAAGGTTTTGGGAAAATGAAGTACTTAACCGAGAGAATGGAGGCAATGAAAGTTGAGTAGAACTCCTCCTCTCGATGCGTAAGTAGTCAACTTGTATATTTTCATGGCATAATATAAAACCAGCTTGATGAAGCCCCATCCATCTCCTGAATTCTCATTGTTTTCACACGTTTGTTTTACTTAATTAAAGTTACTACATTTTTCGGACCGGAAGTAAGAATTAGAATGGAATGAGACAAAGATTCCATCAAAATAAGGTGTAAATTCAACAATCTGTGGACAATGATAATAAAATTAAGCAAAAATTCGAATAGAAACAATTTTTGATGTGTAAACATCTTGGTGCTAAATGAGAATTACGATTGTAAGAGTGTAACTTATAACTCTTACAATTGTAACTCTCATTTGTG
The DNA here is from genome assembly GCA_011428145.1 of Ericerus pela. NCBI lineage: Eukaryota > Metazoa > Arthropoda > Insecta > Hemiptera > Coccidae > Ericerus > Ericerus pela. The sequence continues at coordinate 52,850 of WOFM01000582.1, read as the reverse complement.
TGTGTTACATGATGTGTAGGTATGCAATTGTGTGCGTGCACAACGCGCATGCTCACAACCACACTATTATGTTTACATATCAATCCTTCATGAGTATAGCTTAAGTGGAACTCACGCCTTTTTTTAAAAAAAATATAAACACAGTGTTGGTAAAATGCCGAAGCTAGGAATACAATGCTGACACAACTATTTTATTTTTTGTCCAATTCACTAATTACACATTAAGTAGCGAGATATTCCTACGAAATTTGTAGGTTTTACTGTCAAGATCGAAGGTCTCTTGAATCTTTAAGGGTAACCAGGCCCCAAAAATGTTAGTAAAAATTTCTCTCTTTCAAGTGCATATATGTATTTGAAAGAGGGAAATTTTTATCTTAATCTGGCCTTATCTCTGGTAATAGAAGTTCATCCATCATCATAGGCAATTTAGCCGATCACTCTTCATTCAACTCCTGTACTGGTGTGGTCTTGTCTTCTTGTCCATTCAGGCTTCTTGCCTCATTTTTTATAACTTTATTTTTTACTTGCACTTCCAATTCATTCATTCCCACTCACAAATATGGATAACAGTAAACGAAATCTTCGTTTGGTTTGCACCTTTAAGTTATAAATAAAGGTTCAGGTATTTATGTACTCCTGTCTTTATTTTTTGTCATGTGCTGAATTTCTTCTAACCTTTAGTGGGATTTCAAAATTCAACACAGTTATTTTATTTTTTCTTTTGTATTTTTAAAATTCCAACTTTCTGGGGTTTCCAAGAAATTAACCTTGGATAAGCTATCTCAACGCACAAGACTTTTGGCCCTTCTTGGATGCTAGTTGTGGGGACAATACTCGTATGAGGTAACAGGGGCTCGCACCCCTCAACGACAGTCGCCGCCCAAAGGCTGGCAATAATCGTCTTCATGACGTTAAACAAACTTACACTGGTGCGTTTGTATGTTCGTACCTGTACATATGTACAGGTAAGATACATTGTACAGGCCAAGATCAATTACCTGATAACGAACTCGGTAATGTCACGGCCTGGTACCAAACGCACTGCGTCGTTTCTTATCACCTCAACGGAGACAAGAAACGACGTAACGCATGACATAATTACGTACATGTACGTATGCATGTGTGTCTGTGTGCGTGTACCAAATCCGGTATATAAACTCTCAGAACCGGCTCAAAAATCGCCAGTGTTCGCCGAGGATTTGGCTCTCCCATACTTAATCGTATGAAGTGGCAGAACACGCAAATACTGTTGAAGACCTTCTAGTGTGAATATCTCTCACGACAAGGTATTCCACACTAGTCTTCCATCCTGTATTTTTAGGACCTGTTATTGTGGACCTCGAGGATGTTTTGGGAGTCTCGCATCATTTGAAAGTGGCATTTTGTAAAAAAATGTGCAGCCAACTGGGTATTTTGTTGTGGCATGTCGCCAGCCCAGTTGACATACCACAGTAGCAATAACTAATAATGAACATGTAGATAAGAATCAGTTGGATTAAAATACTTGCCCAGAGCACTGACTTTGCCAACAGGTTCCTCACACCTAGCACCGGTAAATCCTTCCGCACATTCACAATGCACCATTATGTCACCAGCATATCTGTAAATATAAAAAAATTATATGAAAAATAAAAAAGTTAATATTCATACGAAAGGAGTAGGAAAAATATTCGAGTAAAGAGGTTGATTTAGAAATGATAAATGAGGGCTAACGAAAAAGATTCGAAAAAAAAAACATTTGTCACTAAACATTCGATGACTAACAAAAGCATAAAATACTCGTCAAAGTTTAGAATCGAAAGAAAATTGGGGACTCATAAATAACTTAAAAGTGCCCAGCCCAATCCCATTCACGTCCCCCACGGGGGAGGATAATGTGTAATTATTTTCAGTTTTCTTAATTTTTCTCAAACATTGAAGTTACGAGGAAAATAGTTCAGTAAAAAAAAAGTATTCCCAGTAAAAATTTCTACAAAAACGATTGCGACCAAAATAAAATTTACTTCAGTGTCATAATTAAGGTATTGCAGACCCGAAAAAAGTTGTGTATGTTTAGTTTAAACAAAAATAATATAAATAAATTTAGATAACATAATTATAGCCTATGAGTATTTTGTAACAGAGCTCACAGAACTTTTGCGTGTCTGATGCACATTAACTATGACACTGAGGTTTTTATCACATATATACTTCGAAGAACACTCGCAACGTATTTCAAAAATAAAACCGTTCGTGAAAATTAATTATTTTACAAATGCTAATTCTTCTGGGCTATTAATAGCCTACCCAGATACCTATTTCTACAGATCAATTATGAACAGATCACAAAATAATTACATCAGTTTTCAAACTTAGCTTTTTCTTTTGACGTGAAAATCGAGAATTTTGAATTTTGACAGCTTTCTTTTTCCAGCGGTGGCAACATAAATATCGATACGTACGTATATACAGGATGTTTCAAACAATTTTTCATCCTCCATAAAATCTATTCTCTCATCAAATGAAAGCAAAAATATGAAATTAATTATTTTCAGTAGCTTTTTGGAAGGAGATCTCCAACGTTGTAAAGTATTTTCAGCATTTCAGGAGTTGCATCAGCTGCAACACCTGCAATACAAAGATTATCGCCTCTGTCGATTTCAGTTGTTTTGGTTGGTTTTTCTTCGTAGGTATAGTTTTAATTCTTTAATAAAATAATCGTTGGCGATAGTGTAATTGTACAAATAATTCAAGTTCCATTAGCACAATGTAACTCTAACGATGTCAAAATAATCAATATTTCAGTTTATAGTAAACAAAATTATCATTGTGTGTTACCTATGTAATTTAGGTACCTACCACGTTTCAGACTGATGAATGAAAAATTACTGGATTTTGAGATGATCGCTAAACGTTTTTCGTCAACAAGGATAGCGGCAAAAAGCAAATTTGTCACAAAAAAAAATAGATAAAAGCTAAAGGTTTTTCCAAAACTTATCTCTTTCAAAAAAAAAAAAAAAAAAAAAAAAAAAAAAAAAAAAACACTCCTAACAGATTTACAAACACACAGATCTTAATTAGATCTAAATCATCGTCAAAGCTTGATCCAAATTGTTGCTCTAGATTTAAATTCTGATACTAATCTAAATTATTTTGTGTGATTCCATTCCCATACCTGATTCTAACTCTACGTTTCCCTTCCAAAAGTACGTTTAATCTCGATTTGCTGCGAGACACAGTAAAAAAACTTTTAATTTCTGCACAGGCAACAATGCGAAATGTAGACAATCAAATCTTCAATTGGCGGTTATGCTGTTTTCAAAGTTTCTCTTCACAAAATTACTAGGCCAACTGTATATCTAGTTCATCAAGTCCCATTTTCAGCATAAACTTTTCATAAAATTTAAATACATATTCTGTCTTCCACAAAAGAAAGTTAGGTAGCACTTCACTTCTTAACCTAGTACCGAGTTACTTTATACTTTTCTTTATCGTAGGTAGCCTACTGTTAATTCTTAGAAAATTTTTTGGATACTCTTTTTACACTTCGTTGGAATTCATTATCTAGCAACACTTTTTTTTCATCGGTAAATTTGGTTAAAATTATATCCATTTTTGCTCAACTTTAATCAGCAACGTGTAGCCGGTGATGCGACAAATTGACAGGAAAGAAACTGCTAACTGCTAAAAGGCGAACACGTTGTCAGTAATTTTACGAATCATTAATTTTGAAAGCGAGGAAACAATTAGCGGATCTACATTTTTTTGAAGTCCAAGATGCGGTAAATTCGTTGTTTCTTTCGTTAGGCATTACATTTCTGGTTGTCTACACGATGAACGAACCACTGAAGAGCACAACATACTCAAGAAATACATGGAGTTCGCGCGAGTAGGTAGTTGGGATAAATAATAATATTTTCATCTGGTGTAGGTATTTGTTGGATTGAAGATCCAAGAGTCATCGGTGTAAGTAAATATTTTTATATAATACATACATGATCAGAAAGGCCATGCTTAAATTGATATCTTACGAGTGAAATGTAGCTCGTATTATTGAATGCGCCGCTACGTAAAAACGTGAAGCATCTTTTTACATAGATGCATATTCACTTTACATCAAAGTAAAGGTTACAACAGAGACATACAGCTAAACAGATGTCCAATATCTGCTCAAAAACACATCAAAGATAGAACGTTGATAGAACGTTTTGAATTTGAATACCTACTTATTACAGCGCATATGTTGTAACTTGATAGTGGGTGTTTATTAGTACAGAGATGTCTATTTTCACAATGAAATATGCGCAGTTTTGGAGGCATAGAACGTATAATTTTAATTTAATTTTTGATGGATAAACATCTTAGCGTTTGCTCTACAGTAGGGGCTAAATGAGAATTACTATCGTCAGATTTGAGTAAGCGTAACTAGTAAAATATTGTAATTCTCATTTGTATGTCTTACATGACATGAAGGTGTGTTGTTATGTATGTCCGCATTTAATACGCTCCCAACCACAATATTAACTTGGATTTTGCAGGAATAGCATTTACACATCAATCTTTCTTGAGTATAGCTATAACTCCAGTGGAACTCCCACCTTTTTTTCCTAGGTATCTATTACATTTTTTAAACCACAGCGCATAATTATTATGGAACATTGGACATCTCTTTAGCTGTATGTCTATGAGTTATACTTTCTGAATAAAAAGTTAAATCTGCCACTATAAGGAAGTTAATATTTTGTTCCGTTTTTTATAATTTTTGTTTATGACTCATCATTCGATAGAATTTTAACATTTTATCGCTTTCTGATCATTAATTATATAAATATGTTTCTCAGTATGGTTCATATGAGAGTTAACATGACCCGGAAATAGCTCACTCACTGCGCTCATTCTGCAAACTCCCTCACATGTAAATGCTCACTTTTGAACCTTAGAGTGTAATATAGGTACTGTTTCTTCACATTTTCTTTGATTGTTCATTTTACCGTCCCTGGTGCAAAACATGTTTTAATGGGTTTAATGTGTGTGGGTAAAGAGGTCGACACGGTGAGTGTGAAAAAGTAAGCATAAGCCATGTTTATTTACAAATTCATTCTCGTTTTACATCGCTAACTGGGCCACGGACGCGCATTTTTTATTTTACTTTTTTTAAATACGACTTGCTCCACATCTTGCACTCATGCGAAAAAGTACAGTCTATTTTTCCGCCCTTTTTATTTGTCTTCTCTTAGGTGGGTATTACCAAAAATAGTAAGTGATAATATTATACACCTACTTTTTGCACATACCACCATCACAAATAACTATTTTAAAACCAGATGGATGAATTTTTATTCAACAATACTTGTTATTATTGGTACATATATTTTTAAAATAAATTCACATTCGTGATGTAGTTATAGAGATAGGTACATACTTTATTTTTTATCTGAGACATGAGACAATTAATAAAAAAATGCTACTTTTCATATCGTATGAACGTTGTTTTCTTGATTTCCAAAAATGTCGAGTCTAAATAACCTCAACTGGAATTTTGAGTTAGGTCTGAAATTTCTAGAAAATTTGCTCAAAGGAAATTCAGAAGAAATGTTCAAGAAATGTAGGAAAAATCGTAGTTTATAATAGGTAGATACAAAAATCAACTCGTAATTTGCAATACGTTTCTCGAATGATAAGATAAGGTCTGTTATACGTAAATACCAATTAATTTTGACTTTCGAAAAAAAAAAAAAGAGTCCCTTTTTATATTTTTTACACCTTATGGCATTCAAATAAGCAGAACAACCATTACGTGCCGGTACATTTGACATTTCGGGCGAACAGATCGAAAACTGGGTGTTTTCATTACTCGAAACTATTTTCACGAGACAATTCGTGACCGTCAGAAATTACTACAGGCAGCACCACGTTATTTAAAATCAATTTCGCTTTTCATCATCGGCCGGAAAATTCAGTAATAAAACTTAACGAAGAAACGGATTTAATATTCATAATACGTATATTATGTTTTCCTGTCACATGTGCGTTTGCGAATCATCGCCGTACGAGAGTGAATTGTGACTTCAAAGTGAATAAGGGATGAGAGACGATGCAGGGTCTTATGGGTATAATAAAATATATATCTCGAACTAGACAACTTCCACTGTGCTAATAAAATTCTGCGAACAACAGATTTTAAATCGTCATTATTTTCGGGTAATTTCTTATTTGACCAAATTCGTAGATTTAGTACTTTATAAACTATTGCCTCCCTCCCGGTAAAGTTCAAATCACGATTGAAAATTGGCTCACAGAGTTGTAAAATTTATGATCAATTCGAAGCATTTCTTTTTCGAAATAAACTGATATGACCTTGAAAGAGTATTAACTTTGGAAACAAGACTGAAATTATCGGTTGAGATATAGTTTATCAAATGTCGAATAAAAACAGCAAAATTTATACAAAATGAGCATAACTTCGAAAAAAGTATAAAAAGTATCCTGAAAGACTAAGTGGGTGAAGTAGATACCTGCCACATAAAATCAACAATATAGATTAACACAAATTATTCAAGACAGATATAAACAGAAAACGAACACGGTAGGTACCTGTGGGGACTCAAAGGTATGAGGTAAGGGGGCTCGGACCCCTCAACGACAGTCGCCGCCCCAAAGGGCAGGCCAATTATTTGTCTGTACGACGTTAAACCAAACATGAAATACGTTCGATCGTAATTACCTGCAAGTACATACAGGTAATGTACGAGTACCAAATCGTGACATCACCAAACAATGTCACAATCCGTACACGAACCGGCCAGCCATCTCTTATCACGATAGGGGATGATGCGACCTGGCCGCCCTCACCGACGTACATATTATCTTACGTACGTGTGTTTGTGTGCGTGCAAATAAGCCGTATAAAAACCGCCCAAACTGGCTCTAAAATCGCCAGTGTTTGGTCTGGTTCTGGCTTACCCGTACGTTTGTACGAAGTGGCTGAACACGCTTAAATTCTGTTGAATTTCCTTCTGGTGAGAATATCTCTCACGACAAGGTATTCCACAGTGGTGACCTCGAAGTGATTTTTGGCTACATCGTGAGGTGTATGGAGGCGCTTAGGCGCCATTACAAAACGTGGCGCGGTGAGCTGGCAAGATACTCGCTTGCTCGGCAAATTAAAAATATTTTTTTGCAGACTAAGACACCTTTTTGGTCGTCGAAGTAGAGTCTGCTGAAGTGGGAACTTATACTCCTCTCTTTAAAACATATAAACAAAGAGAAACAAGACAGTAGACCTGGAGGAAGAAGGTTGGACTCATCCCCCAACTCCCCCGACTTCGACTCGACACTCTACGAATTTAGCAAACATAGAAGAAGGCCCTCAACACTTAGAATTAGCACGACTGGGAACTGCAATAAATAAAGAAGAACTCGCAGTCAAAACGTTGAGAAGTGGTCGAACTTTAAGCCAAAGTTCTGACCCAAAAACACCTGTCCTACAAACACAGGAGCCAGTGTTTTCGACCAGCAAGGGAGAAAGTAGTTCTGTGGAATACGCTTGTCACCAGAAAGACACAGCAATGGTTCCACCACCAACTGAAAACCCACAACCATCGCAGGGAGGTAGTAGTCAGCCACAGCTGACACCCAAAGTTTTGGCGCAGATTTTGCAACTTTTGCAATTGCAGCCAGGACAGAACCCCAACTTCTACAGACGGAGGATAGAGATTCCGGAATTTCTGCCAAACGAGGTAGAATTATGGTTGACACTATTGGAAGGCAGGTTCAAGACAGAAAATATAACTCTGAACCTGCGGTATACACACATCTGTGGAGGCATGCAACCGCAGATAATCCGCCACATTCCGGACATTATGGAATGCCCTTCAACAGAAGATGACAAATATGCCTGGTTTGTCAAGAAGACCAAGAACGTTTTTGGAAAGACAAAGAACGAAATTATTGATGATGTGATGGGTGGTATGAAGATGGGGGACGACAAACCCTCGATCTTCATGGCGAAGTTAAGACAGAAGGCGGACAATATCGTAGCCCCTTCTGTCATAGGCAATCAATTTTGCAAACAACTTCCACAAAGTGTTGTGCAATGCCTAGCCGCTGTTGGTTCGACAGTAATCAATACATCCGCAGATTTGGACTTCCGCAGATAATGCGCTCGAGTACACCAGGTCAAAGCCGGTGGTCAGTGCAGTATCTGCAGAGACTGGAGAGCTCGCTCAACTTAGAGCCCAAATAGCTCAGTTGACCGAGGAGGTAAAACAGAACAAAAGCCAAGGCTCGACGAAACCCAATAATAGCTGGCGACAGAGATCTAAATCAAGAAGCAACAACAACAACAGTGGCAATAGCAGAGGACGACAGTCCCGGTCTATAGACCGCAGATATAGTTCCAGTAACAGGGGTCAGAGTTCAACTCCCCCTAGAACATCATCTCCCAAAACCCAGTCTCGAAATTGGGATGATAAAAGTTGCTTTTTTCACAACAGGTTTGGCGCAGAGGCCACCAAATGCAACAACAGATGCAAATGGTGGGTTAAATCCTTCAACAAGGAAGCATCAAAACAGAACGAGGGGCCATCTATGCGGCCAAAGACCCCTCGGAAAAATACTCACGCCGCCTGTTCATAAAGGACAGGACTAACAGGAGAAGGTACTTAATTGACTCGGGAGCAGACCTGAGCATATTGCCAGTTAACAGAACCCAAAAAGTACTCCCTCCGAAATACTATCTCCATACTGTGAATGGTCAAAACCTTCCAGCTTATGGACTCGAGACCAGCAAAGTAGACATTGGACTCAGCAAAAATATGACGTGGACCTTCACGGTTGCAGATGTTACAAACCCGATCCTGGGTGCAGATTTCCTTGCACATTATGGCCTGATCATTGACCTCAAACACGGCAAACTGATCGATAGTGAATCTAAACATTGTGTGGATGGCAAAACGCTAGCTTACAGATTGGACACAAATATATCCAGCTGTACCAAAGTCAACGGACAACTCTTACGGATCCTGTCTGACTATACTGGAGTCACTCAACCCTCAATTCGCAGGCATCCTACGTACAAACAGGACACGGTACATTACATAGAAACAAAAGGACAGCCTTGCCATGCTAGAGCACGGAGGTTATTACCCGACAAACTCAAATCCGCACGAGAGTACTTCCATCGCATCATTGAGGAGGGCATATGTTTCCCCTCAAAAAGCTCATGGAGCTCTCCTATCCACATGACCAAAAAAGCAAGTGGAGAGTGGCGAATTGTTGGAGACTACAGGGCCTTAAATGCCATAACAGTTCCTGATCGCTACCCAATCCCCAACATAATGGACTTCAACGCGAACATGAAGGGTAAAACGATGTTCACCAAAATTGACATCAACTGGGCATTCCACCAAATTCCTATGGCCGACCAGGACGTTCCAAAGACAGAGGTTATAACCCCCTTTGGATTATTTGAATACCTTCGAATGCCATTTGGACTTCACAACTCAGCACAAACTTTCCAACGATTCATCAATGGACTGTTTAGGGAATTGCCGTTTGCATATGCATACTTGGATGATATTTGCATTTGCTCAGAAGGCGGTGAGCATCAGCACGAGGAGAATGTGAGAGCCGTGGTACAGCGTATACACGCAGCCGGACTCACTATCAACGTAGGCAAAAGCTTATATGGACAGACCGAAATTGACTTCCTCGGCTACAAAGTCTCGACCGAAAGCATCTCCCCCTTGAAGACCAAGGTAGAACCAATATTTAACTTCCCGAAGCCCTCAAATGTCGCTGAACTTAGGTGTTTCTTGGGGATGGTGAATTTCAATAGACGTTGCATGAAGAATGCAGTAGCCGAACAAAGTAAGCTGTTTGCACTAATAAAGACAAGTAAAAAGAAAGACAAAACTCCACTCGAATGGAATGAAGAAGCCGAACAGGCCTTTGAAAATATCAAAGATACACTGGCAAATGCAACTCTATTGGCTCATCCAGACAAAAGTCTGCCGTAATGCATGAGTACCGATGCATCTGATTTTGCTATTGGTGCAACCCTGTACCAATTGGATAAAGACAACAAGAAGTTACTGCTAGCTTTCTTCTCGAGGAAGCTCTCAAAAACAGAAAAGAACTATAGTACATACGATAGGGAATTGCTCGGAATTTTTGCTGCGTTGAAGCATTTCAGGCACCAATTAGAGGGTAGATGTTTTTCTGTGTATACTGACCATAAACCCCTAACATATGCCTTCACACAAAAAGCAGAACTGGCATCGCCGAGAAGAGCATGACAATTAGACTATATTGGTCAATTGACTACCGACATCCAGTATATAAGTGGAGAACTTAACACTCCAGCTGATGCCTTGAGTAGAATCGAAGCTATCTCGGCTCCTGTCCAATTACCTTATGCTGAAATAGCTAAAGCACAGCTTAAGGATGCAGAATTGCAAGAGTTGTTATCGAACGATGATACTACTCTCAAATTGAGACAGCGAAAAATTCCTGGTACTGATGTTTTATTAACATGTGACATCAGTACAGGTAAGAATAGGCCATTTCTACCGCAAAAATATCGCAGGTTGGCTTTCAACAGTGTACATAATCTGTCACATGCTGGGCCAAAATGTAGTGCTAAATTAATTTCGGCAAGGTTTGTATGGCCACGAATGAAGTCGTGACTGCAACAAATGGGCTCGCAGTTGCCTGAACTGTCAAGAATCCAAAGTAGGAAGACACACTTGTTCGCCCCTCAAATCCTTCAAACAAACAGAGTGGTTTAAAACTGTACATATGGACTTGGTAGGCCCATTACCACCATCTTAAGGACACAGATACCTGTTGATGATAATAGACAGGGCAACACGATGGCCAGAAGCAATCCCTCTACACAAGATGTCAGCTCCCACAATAGCTGCAAGGTTATACAATACCTGGATTGCGAGGTATGGCATTCCAGAAGTCATAATTACGGATCAAGGTCGTCAATTCGAGAGCTCGCTCTTTAAAGAGCTGGCTAATAAGCTTGGTGTTCAACACAGTCATACCACAGCTTACCATCCTCAAACCAATGGCAAAATCGAGAGATGGCATAGAGCTCTCAAAGCCTCCATCATGTCTCATGATACCAAGAGATGGGTAGAAATACTTCCTACCATCCTCTTAGGCCTTCGATCTGCCCTACAAACTGATACAGGTCACTCTGCAGCGCAATTAGCGTTTGGCGAAGAGCTACGCCTCCCAGGGGACTTCTTCACAGAACCGAAAGAAGTTAGCCCCGAAATCATGGTACAAAATATACGAAATGATGCCAACAACTTTTTAAAACAGGTAGCTCACCATGGCCAGCCCAAGATTTACGTCTCAAAACACTTGGCCAATACGTCACACGTATTTGTTAGAGACAAAAAAATGAGATCTGCGCTGGAGAAACCATACGCCGGTCCTTACAAAGTAGTATCACGAGACGAGAAAAACTTTGTGATACTCATAGCAGTCGAACCTCGAACAATTTCAATCGATAGATTGAAGCCTGCTTATATGGTAAGCGACGATAAAAGAATAAAAAGGTTGCATAAGGAAAGCACAGAAAATATAAAGACAGATTCCGAAACAAAAACGGAAGAATCTGTCGAAAAAAGTGAAACAAATAATTCACAACGAAGAACAGTAAAAAAGTCAGTAAGATTTTCGGACAATGTTACAACTAAAACATTTGATCCCCAGGCCCCCTTGTGCCCACGAAAAAGAGGCAGGCCCCTTGGCATTAGAAAATGTAAAAATTCCTGCCCTTCTCGCATGTCCGAGAGGTTAATGCGAAGAAAATAAAAATTTACTCCCGAAAAAGTAATATCCGCTACGTAAGTTGAAACCCGCTAAAAAATATGCGAGGAATATCGGAACTCCGTGAGACAAAAGAAACTCTGGAGATGAGCAAATGAGGAATGCCAAAAAAAAGAAGAAGACAGGAATAAACAAATCCACGTGCAATACGGAAACAAAATATTGCAACGTGCGTTTACCGTTAAACACAAAGATTATCTCAACATTGTGATGTCACAAGCGGAGATTCCTTTGTAATAGAAATTCGAAAAATTATATTCACTGAGTTTATTTCAGGCACAACTCTGCTTAAACCGATCATAACTTAACCGGAAAACTTGCATACGGCCGAGAATTTTAAGCGCTATCCCCTCTACATGTCGATAAGAAGATACGGAAATAAAGAAAAATAACTGTAATGGTAAATCGAAAAATGAAGTAAAATCACCCATTTCAGAACTCCCAAGCAACTTGGACGTGTTCTTTGAATATTTTTTGGTTCCTTTTCCTAGCAACCCATTCTCATGTCGCTTCCATTAACCATCCCAAAGTCCGCCACCTCCCAATTTGCCCGGAAAACTGTTGAGTCCTCACAGACTCAGCAGAAGACCGAGCAAAGAACGGAGCTGTACTGGATAGAGGAGGAGCTGCTAACGGACACGGCTCCTCCGGTTGACAATGTCCTAGAGGAGATGACCACTCTGCTACCTCCAATAATCTCTCCTCCCCGGTCCCCGAAGGAATCAGTCCCAACTCCGGAACCACCGAAGCCGGAGCCAAAACCCGAGGAGACGATGAGATTCTTGTTTACGGCAGAGAGGGCCGCAAACGAGAAAGCGAAAATGGCTACCTGGACATCAGAGAATTCCAACTCTCCGATGCTCAGGAAGCCGACGTTCAAACGCCCGCTGCCCCCTCACTCCCATCATCACCCCTACGCCCGATCAAAAACCATCCAACCAAGGCGTAGGGGAGAAGACAGCAGTACTGCCTATCTGGACCAAATACACGCCTGTAGGGAATCCTACGAGTGCGTCGGGGCCACAGTAGGTAGCGCCCTGGCTAAGTGGGAAGCCGATCAGAGGCGTAAGTAAAACCCGCATGTCCCCCAGGCCTTGCGCATTTTTGGTCATTTTTGCGGCGCAAAAACTGGGGGGGAGTAGCTGTGGGGACTCAACGGTATTAGGTAAAGGGGCTCGGACCCCTCGACGACAGTTGCCACCCCAAAGGGCAGGCCAATTATTTGTCTGTACGACGTTAAACTAAACACGAAATACGTTCGATAGTAATTACCTGCAAGTACATACAGGTAATGTACGAGTACCGAATTGTGACATCACCAAACAATGTCACAATCCGTACACGAACCGGCCAGCCATCTCTTATCACGATAGGGGATGATGCGACCTGGCCGCCCTCACCGACGTACGTATTATCTTACGTACGTGTGTTTGTGTGCGTGTAAATAAGCCGTATAAAAACCGCCCGAACTGGCTCTAAAATCGCCAGTGTTCGGTCTGGTTCTGGCTTACCCGTTTGTACGAAGTGGCTGAACACGCTTAAATTCTGTTGAATTTCCTTCTGGTGAGAATATCTCTCACGACAAGGTATTCCACAGTACCTATAATATCAATTATAAAATTTACAAGGCACCAGAATTAGACGGAATTAACATAATTTAGTCCGCATAATGACAGAATAGAAGCTTAAAGTCACAAGAAGTTAGTGAGCCAAAAACTTTTAAAATTTAACAAAAGTGTGTATGAGTAGGTATAGATAGCAAAAAAAAAAAAATTGATTACCTGCATTGAAGTAAAGTGGCATAAATGTCATTAATTTGTGTACGTTAACTAGAGCTAAGTTCGACGATCATTCAAAATCTTGAAACAGCTGACAGAATAATGATGAAGGATGCTACCTAGGAGAGTCGTGACCACATGAGTGGAAACAAAAAGATGAGTTACCCCAAAACGATAACAAAAAGAATCGAAAAATATAATACATAAAATAACAAAAGCAACAAAAAGCAACAGAAGTGAGTAAAAATGAATGAAAGCATATAGCCATATATAAAACATAATGATGTAGGTACAACATAAAGAGGGAAAACTGATCGTAAAAATATGTGTATGTCTGAACCATTTGGGGAAAATGAAAATAAAAATGATAAATTGCAGCACCAGAAAAAAAAAAAAAAAGGTAGGTTCAACAAGCTATTGAAACTCAAAGAAAAAATTCATTTACAATATCAGTGAATCGCGATAATATTAATAGAGGAGATAATTGAAAATTGAAAAAAAAAATTCTGTCGCAGCAATACTTCTGTAGAAAATCTAAATTGCCAATTTTCAGTATCAATTCAAAAAAAAAAAAATCAAAAAACTAAGACCTAAATTGACGCAACGCAGAAAAGACGCTCGTAACCTCTTGCGCCGTAAATACGAAAAAGATACTTCAAACAACACAGACGACTTGATTTTCTCCTGCAATTTTTTATTTTTGTTTTGAAATTTTCACAGAAACTACTGAACCAACCGGTAAACATAAATTTTTCTCCAGAAATTTTGCATTTTCCAGTTCTTTCGGAAACTGCTGAACTAATAGGAGCTAAACATTTATGAAACTTACAAATGCATAAAATCTATACATCGTAAAAATCTGAATCCTATCCTTTTCGTAGTTTTCTCAAAATTCTGGAAAAACCACTTTTCTCAGAAACTACTGGACCAATAGGCACTAAACTTCTATCAAATTTGTTTCTATATGAAAACTGCTTCTCGTGAAAATTTCGGACTTCTTTCTCTTTTAGTTCTCTTAAATCGCGAACCAAACATCCACGCGATACGTACCTAATATAATATTGTAATATACATAAAAAATTGGTCAAAATGGAAAAATGGTGTCATTAGTTTTTTTTTGGTCGTGAAATGGAAAATTTTCACCATTTTTACCTCTAATCCTTTTGTAAGGTCAATTTTAATACCCCATTCGCAACGTTTGCTAGCAAACTTGATAAAAAGAATATATTTCATCAGAAACAGTTGTAATATGGAAAACAATAAATTTAATACGACTTCAAGCATCAAACAATCTTTAAATTACGCTTTTTAGAGCACGTTGATCCTACAGAGCAATTTTCAATAGACCGCCACACAGTATTTTGATTGGGACACGAGAGTTTCTATTTCAATTCATTAACAGATTCATAAAAAGAAGGTCAAGAGTTTCTGTAAATTACGAATTGACGTTGGAGCGCGATTAATTTTTTGTTATTACCAAAAGAAAAACTATCGGGGTCATAGCTTATACAATTTCTTTACGAGGCGATTTTATTAGCTTCTTCTTTTCTTTTCTTTTTTTTTGTTCACTAATATTATTTAAAAAACACTACGTCCTTCTAAACAAACTTTGGAACAAAATAATAAAAAAAAGACACGTAACTACAATTTCTTCATAATTAATGAGAAATTTTTTAATTACAATTCACTGGCGCCATTTAAATTTTCTCAAGTCATAAAGACGAACGAATAAACAAAACAGAAAGAAAAAAAAAAAACAACAAAATAAAATTTATTGGATTTTTACAATAGCCTATTTTGGTTTGTAACTGTATACTAAGAATATGAAATTAAACAGTATTTTAAATAAAAACGACGACGAAGTTGAGCGAATGCTCGGCCGTGCAAAGTCGATACAAATTAACAAAATTCCAGATGAAGAAACCTTTTTTTCATTTTTCCTTTCTCTCTCACTCCTCATTTATTTTCAAAACAGAAATAATGAATGCGGAAAATAACGAGAATATGTTGAAAACAAGAGGCGCAAAAAATTCGACCGATATAATTGATTTTGTGATTTATGGCTTCGAGATGAACACATTTCATGAGAATTATACGATACACCCCTAAATCGGAGCATTAATTAAGAACAGCAAATGGCCAAAAGCACGACCTTTGAAACGGTTCAGTTAAAATAATATTTTAAAAATTAAAATTACTGGACAGAGGACGTTTTATAAAATAGAAACAGACGAGAGAGAAATAATAAAATTAAACTTGGTTAAATTTTCTGATGGAACGATAGAAAGTTAATAACGAAAACGGATTTGATTTTTGTCAACGTTTTCAGTAAAAAAAATAAAAATAAATTCTAGCGCAACAAGTTACGCTAGAAAATGTAGGTTTTCTGAACCAAAGAAATCTGAATAAACTAGGTCGAATTCGCGAGTTGCAATCAAACCCCAGAATCATAACTTAAGCGAAGTTTGTTACCCAAATTACCCCTTCACCCAACCCCCCTCAAAACACCGAATGAACAAAAACAAACAAAATAAAGAGTAGCCTAATCATATCGCACATGTTAAAACTGATTTTACATTTCAATGAACATATCTGGTGATGTATCACACAATAAAATGGAAAAAAATTAATTGAAATTTTCGAATAATAAACATACGAGCAAACGACGGTTCAAATCCCGGTAGAGGAACGAAATTTTTTTTTTTAATAAATCAAATTTAAAAAGTAGGGCTTCGTCACGACATCGGGCTTAACTTGAAATAGTTATTTGAGAATTTTGGTAATTTTTGGTTCGGCCATCTAAGAGTAATGGCGTCATCACAAATGTTGTTCTGTGAGTGGGTACATACGGAAGCTTCGCCCCGCACATTTCAATAAATCAATAAATATAATAAAAAAATGAAAATATCCAAAGTATTTTCCAGAATTCTGAGTAAGAATTATATTTAATGATGAATCAAAAAAATTTATCATGATTTGTATTACGAGGTTATAAAACACGTGAGCAAGTTATTGAATTAAAGATTGTTCAGCAAGTAAAATAACAGCAAGCCTGCTTTCTACACAGTTTTTTTGTTTCATCTGGAAGTCCTATTCCCTCTTCTCAGCGATTGTTGAAGATTTTTTCAAATTACCTGTATACGTGAACCAATGAACAGATTGAAACTAAATTTTAGAATATAATCTATTTAATATTTGTACCTACCAAATTTCATGATAATCGCTTAAAAATTACGGATTTTAGACCTATTTAAGTTCCGAAAATGCAATAGGATCGAATGTACCGGACACACTATCCAGCCAGTCTGAACCAATACCAAAACAATAAGATTCGTTCTTGTCTAGATTCAAATAAATGTATCAAATTTCAGAACTATTGGATGAAAATTGCCTCCTGTATCCAGTTAAATTAAAATTTATATATATATATATATATATATAAGTTTATCAAGGGATAAACCTTAAAACACAATGCCACAAGTTAATTGCAAAAAATGTATTTGAAATTAACACGGAGCCATCGGGCTATTACATATTAAAAGAACAAGGCGAACAAAAAACGAGAAGTGTTCAATGTATTAGATCCCCACATGGAATGATACAGGTTAAAAATAGTCAGTTACAAAATGCACGTAATATTGAAAGATGCATTGCTAAAACGCGTTCGGTATGAGATTAAGAGATTAACGAATCCACTAATGCATCGAGTGTATACCTGTATACGCGCGAATGCCAGCATTAATTCTTACATATATAAATACATTATAGTAGGCTATGTTATAGCCATATAAATAATACCAAATCATGCACCATATTAGATACAAAAAGAAAACATACATACATAAGCAAAAGGGTATAACTGTGATTTAAAAGATACAAAATTACAAAAATTGTTCAAAGTGACAACCTTCTGCTAAGACATAATAACCTAGGCAATCGATAAATTCAACTTGTACCTGCTTCAATTGGACAAAGGAAATATTCAACCAGCGTGGGGTGCTTCTACAGTGGAATATGATCCATATTTGTATACTGCAGATGATACGTGACCTCACAAAAAAAAAAATCCAAAGGATTTAAATCCCGGGACCTTAATGGCCCTTATTGTTTCTGCAGCATCCAGTCGCTACATGAGTAGGTATGCTTCATAAGTTGGTGCATGTTTTGGTCCCATTTATTTTGTTACAATATAGCCTACTCATTTCATCACACACCATAATATATTTTCCCTATGGTGCGTGATGAAATGAATAACCATATATATATAGAGTTTATAATATTCGATCTCTACATATTTTAAAATACATATTACAGGCTAAAAACTGTTAGAAATACTATCTCTCTAGAACCACTGGATGGATTTACATGAGATTTTCCAGAAAAAATTATGTTATTCCAAGGAAGGTTTACAGCCATCAAAGAAGTCCGCAGCCCGCTAGGGTCAAAGTTACAAATTATAACCATATGTGAAAACATAAAAAAGGACAATACATTTCTTGAAACCTACTAAAAGAAGTAAAAAGGAATTGTGTAAAACTTCTCCTTTTCTCTTTTTTTCATCGGCTGACATCGACTGGTTGATGAGGTAGATATAATTCTCTTTTTCTCACTCCGTTTCTTTTTTTTTCTTATCGGGTTTTATTTCGGTCGACAAGAAGGGTTTAAAACAATTTTATTATAACACGTGATCAGAAAGGCATGTTAACTGTCATATTTTGAAAGCGAAAAGTAGTGCTTATCATTGATGAAAGATGTAACCTCAATGTAAAGTAATTTTCCATTAACTTAGAATTTTTATTTTTATGAAAAATTCACTACTGGGCTGACTGGGATTAAACCCCCAACCTCTGCATTAACACCCTATCATCATACCAACTATGCTACGAAAGCTTTGTGAGGAAATAGTCACTATGGGTATATTTGTTCACAAGTCCTGAGGCCCCTTTTTCCAGTGCTTTGGCTTATGCTGGCCCTAGATTTTTGGTACAATATAGATAAAATTGTAGAATTCTTGTTTCGGCGGAAATAGAAAACTTTTTTTTTGTGTCACTGTGTTAGTAGTGGCATGCGTCAAATATGAGGGAATAATTTGCAAAATAATATCAGAGAAATAATTCTGTGAAATAGTTTTAATGAATGAATTAAGGGCTAATATTTTTATTATAGTTACATAATATATGATCAAAAAGGCAACTTCTATGCTTGTATATTTTGCTAGTGAAAAATAGCTCTTATCATTGATGAATGTAACCTCAATGCGAAGTGAATGCGCCTTCATGTAAAAATGTAAAGCATCTTTTTACATGGAGGCACGTTCACTTTAGATCGAAGTAGAGATTACACTTTCTAAATGAAATATTAAATCTGTCACAGTGAAAAGGGTGATATTTTGTTCTGTTTTTTATAATTTCTGCGTAAGACTAATCATTTGAAAGAATTTTAATGTTTTATCGCTTTCTGGTCATTAATTACATAAAATATATTTTTCAATAAGGTTTAAAGTAAGTTTACTTTACAAGAGAATTGCTCACCAAGATTTGAAAGGGCAGAGGGTTTATATGCAAGGGCAGGTTTGCAAAACGTGTGTAGCAAGTGAGCAATTCCTGATTCATATAAACTCATTTTCAAACCTTGTTGAGGAAGATATTTCTTATAATTAATGATCAAAACGCAACGAAATCACAGAAACAGAATCATTGATAACTACTAATTGTAATTTTTGGCAATTTCGATGATAGAAAAATAATCAAAATAATAGTATACCTATTGTTGGATACTCCGCAAATGAAACTGCGGGTAACAGCTCTTAATATATATTATGAATTTCGGCTAACAGTAACTATCATAAATGTCCTGTCGTTATGAGATGAAAAACAATCCTACTCGCGACCTTGGGTCTCAATACAGATCGATTTTAATATGTAGATTTATTTCTAAAACCTACATAAAAACGTGGAAAAGCTGAACATCCGAAAATGGGTGGAAATTGCATAACGAGGAGTTCCTATCAACTTATTATATGCGTAAAGTTAAATATTGATTGAATTACTTTGTGTGGTTTTAGCCAAGATATACTTATGGCAATCTAGTAAAAAGTTTCAAATTTTGAAAACCTAGAAAAGAAAATGAATATGGCTCCTAGTTTTGTAAAATGAAGGCGCACCGCAAAGGTTACTTATCATTTAATCTGTGGAAATAATATTATTTCGTTTTGAGTGAATCCTTTAGAGGACTGAAATCTTTAATGTTGCAACCCAAGTTTCATCTTTTTTGATTTTATTCTAATTATTTTCGAATATAATATTTTGTGACAAACACCACGTTCTGATTTTGCTCTTAAGAGGGAATAAATTTTAATACTATTCAGCAGCGGATCTAAAACGTCATTTCGGAAGGGGGAAGAGAAATTTGACAATAATTTTTGTGGAGTTGAACTTTTTTATTTTCTGCTCTTCCACTAATTTTTATAGTTTTTATCTGAATTCTATGGTCGTATTTTCATTTTTTTCCTTTATTTTTTTATTTTTTTTTTTTTGGCATTGGGGAAATTTACCTATTTCCACACTGGACCCGCCACTGGTACCATTTGTTCCGGTTTTTCAAAGAAACAACTATAACAAAATCAACATTGAGTTCCGAAGATACGAAGTTATAAGACATTACGGTAAATAACATAAAATTTGATCAATAATGCGAAATATACGGCGCAAGGAATAGCAATAAAAGTTTACACAAGACAAGGTCATAAGCATGGATTCCGAATTAGGAAAAAATCGTGATAAATGGGAAAACATCCAGCTTATCGCTACAACCATTTTGATATTTTTCAAAGATGAAGTCGACTCAGACAGCGACAAATTTTTGAGAAAAATCCTTGAAAGCAATGAAACGAGACAATAAACATCCCTAAAGGAATGCAATACCACGCATTAATTTGTAATTTGCAGCACTCAGAACTCAGGTTGAAACCTAAACTATAAGTGAAACTTACAATATGGAAAAGGAAATCTAACCACTATTCAGTGTCTATTCACCCACAACAGTATAAGGCTACAATATGTTTCAGTTAAGTTTCTCATTTTGGAGTTAAACCATCAGCTTTTTGGCAAGGGCAGCAATGCAATTCTGTTAATGTGTATTAAATGTGTTACTTGATTTTTAACGGTTTTTATCGCCACTTAACATTTTCATCATTTCATTCCTCTTTTTTATTATCATTTTGTTGCCATGTCGTTTCTCTCTTACGTTTTTTCTCTTGATTAATCTCTTCTAGTCTTGTAATTGTTAAAATTAATATTGCAAAATTACATTTCGTTTTTCTTTGAATTGTTCTTAAATTAATTATTGAAATGAATAGTAATCACAGTTCCCGAACAAAATGAATTGACTTTCTAAAGGCACAAATGACATATATCTATAATTCTGTTTATGTATTCTGACAATGGGCACTCAGTATTTCATGTGTGATATCTCTTGAGGTGTTGCAATTGGCACATTTAACATAATACGGTGGTACGCTTGATGCACCAAGTTCACATTAATAGAATTGCCACCTGGATCCATTACAAGATGCTCACAAAGTGATAAGTGACGGCATCAAAGGCAAGAGTACCCGTTAATACACAATCATACTCCAACGTAGCCATAAGCCAACGAAGCCTAATGTGATTTTGATACTCAAAAAAAATATCAATTAGTACTATGTATTGATATACATATATATTCGAAGAACAAATATCCATACACTCAGCAAAAGAAATGATGATAGAATTGGGTAAGGACCCAAAATTTTCTACTCGCCATCAAAAAAAACGTAAACATTTTTTTGATGAAAAAAATAATAATGAAAATCAGGATGAATCAGGGCTAGTTGATAGTGCAACATTAGAAAATCAAATCCAAGCTAAAGCAGTATAAGATTTTCAAATCAATTATTTCTTACAAATCATTGATGGAGCTCTTAGTTGTATGATAACTAAATTTTGTGAGCTTCAAAAGTATTATGATAGCTTCGGATTTCTTTTTGACATACCACTGCTTTGTAAAATGGAAGAACTGCAGAAGTGTTGCACAAATTTTGCTACAATGCTTCAAGATGGTGAATTACTAGATGTAGATGGAGTTGATTTATTTTTAGAGCTGAGATTATTTAAACATACAGTTTCTCCAGATGTGAAAACGGCACTGGATGCCCTTCAATTTTTAAAATCTTTGTGGAATTCATATCCAAATCTCACTATTGCGTATCGTATTCTCCTCACAGTAGCTTCAGGAGAAAGAAGTTTTTTTAAATTGAAGCTTATCAAAAATTATTTAAGAAGTACCATGAAACAAGATCCACTTAATGGCTTAGCAATTGTATCAATTGAAAGTGAGGTAACTTGCAACCTTGAATTAAAAAATTTGGTAGATCGTTTTGCTTCACAAAAGGCAAAGAGAATAAATTTTGTTTAAATAGGCTACTTTTATTTTATATAATACATTTTTTATTTTGTAATACACTTTCTATTCTGTAATTCATACATTTTTCCCTCAAAAATTGGACAAATTTGTGTAACTTCTGTGTTAGGGAGAGTGGATGGAGTGAATTTTGTTGGAATTATAGAACTTGCAAGCATTGGAATGATTACAAAAAGACACATTTTTATTGAATCCCCTTATCCCTTCTCAATAATAATAATAATAATAATAATAATAATATTAATAACCAAGACTTTACCACAGCCCACAGGCTTCATTTGGGCTCTTCAAGCAGGGAGTGTGGAGGTGTCTCACCCTCCTGGCTCAATGTTAGTAGGAAAAATTGTGATGAATTTAGCAAAATTAGATGACTTGTTTTTTCTTGAATGTAATTTTATAATTAAAAAAAGTTAGCTGAATTAGGAATTTCATTTCCCCCCTGAAAAAACTAATTCAGAGAGCCCCTAAGGCCTCGCTAATTTTATCTTCCACTTGGCCTCGCAAAGTCACAGGACAGCTCTGCCTACACCTTATACACACAGACTAACACTACCTACATCAATCGGCACAGTTTCCCAAATATGGGGAGCCATCCATTGAGCACTTATGGAAGGAAGGAGAGTGGTAAATTTTGCCTTACACCACTAGGATATGTATCCAGCACATATCAAGAGTCACCACACACAGGACTGCCAACTTTGGGATTTACACCAGGGTCCTACATATTCATCAGCCAAAAGAAGTGAACTTGACTGCATGGCCACTCCACCGCCAGCTGTAGCTGGAAAATATATTTTATATATAGACAGGGTATGGATCGATTTTCATTTTTTTCAATAGTGTGAATCAATTCATTTGATTCCACAATGTTTAATTTTCTTGTTCTTATTGATTATGAAGTATGTTTAGCCAAGAATAGCTTTCATACAATAATGTCACAGTAGTAACACTGTTCCTGATACACTCGTCCAAAATATAAAATGAAACATCTGATACCAAATACAAGAGATCATCTGACAGTTTATGTTCTTCTACTCAAAATAAGGAAAACCCTCACACATCAATTCAGATTGAGATTTTGGATAAGATAGGCAAGGATATAGCAAATGAAATACCAGCTTCATCCTAATTTAAACAAAGTAGGAGGTTTACAGGTATCATCAATGGTATTGCTTACTTCTGAATGCACTCAAATTCTTCTTCTACAAGGGACATTAGAAAAGTAAGGTCCGATGCTCCTGATAAAAAAAAATAAAAAAATAGGCGACTCCTCAAACAGATAAATATACATGTATTTACAATTTAGAAGGTTTATCCTACTTTTCTACATAGTTTCCACCATTACCAAGGAACTTACTGTGCCACTTAACAAGTTTCAGTATCCCAGTGGCATAAAATAGTGCCGAAAATTTTTTTTTTAAAGTCATGAACAGCTTACTTGGCATTGTCATCATTTTAAAAACGTTGACCACCAAAATGTTTTGTCTCAAGTCAAAGAAATAGTGAAAATCTGATGGTGCTATGAGGATAGTGCTCGACCACACACAATTCATATCACAATCACACTCCTGGAATCGTTCAAATGGAAAGTTTTTGGCCATCCACCACATTCACCAGACTTGGCACCATCAGTTTTTCGCCTTTTCCCTAACTTGAAGAAACATTTTGGTGGTCAACGTTTTGAAAATTATAACAAGCCAAGGAAGCTATTCATGACTTTAAAAAAAAAAATCGTCGGCACTATTTTATTCCACTGGGATACAAAAACTAGTTAAGCGGTATAATAAGGGCCTTGATAATAGTGGAAACTGTGGAGAAAAGTAGGATAAACCTTTTAAATTGTAAATGTATACTTATCTGCTTGAACAGTTGCCTGATTTTTTTAATCAGGAGCATCGGATCTTACTTTTCTAACGCCCCTCGTATGTAATAGAGGCTTACATGAAGCACGTGGCGGTTAACAAAATTGAAAATGCATCCTTGTTAAGTTGTTATTATATTATATTTTCACTTTTCTCGCTCATTTGGAGAGCAAATTTTCACTCGGTCATGCTATCATGCGAATAGAAAATTTTTTTACTCAAAGTGGTGTATGGGAGAACTAATCATAATATTTTTCAATGCTGTTTTCCAACGATTCTTCCTTAGGGGTGAGAGCTTGATTTCAGATACGAAGAGTAAAAATATTTAATTTAAAGAATTTCATTTTCAAGCCCTATGTCTGTGACATCTGAAACTCTCAGGTAGGCTTCAAAGAATTTCTTTCGGAGGTTACGAACTGATTATATTTTTTTATTTTTTGCACGTGACAGTGAAATGAATTTCAATTCAATTGAAAAGCTACAAAAACTTGGTAGGCTTATCCATATCCAACTTTTTTCTTATTTCTCCTTTATTTTTTTCTGTGTGAATTTCAAAATGCTATTGAGAAAGAAATGTATAAAATATCAATAACAACGTTCGAATTTTGCAATTTTTTTTTTTTTTTCCTGAGAAAGAAGAAAAATATTAATCATTTTCAAAAAGTTACAAGGGAGTAGTAGTAATGGTTGTCATTCCCCGTTTTTCCTTCCTCATGGGCTCGTAAATCAATATTATTACAATTTAGAGAGGAGAGAAAAACGGAATATTTCGACCACAATGCGAAAATAATAACTATTGAAGGAATAAGAAAAAAGCAACAAGAAAATGATAACGATAGCACTTGTTTTGCTTTTCCCGCTAATGAATGAATACTTATGCCGTCGTTGAAATACATTAGTGAAAAATCGATTATTGAATGAAAATAAGAATGATGTTTTTAGCGAAGTCAAGGTTCTGGTAATAGAAAAGAGAGAAGTGATCACAGACAACCAGCGATGCCGGATTGCCCGCCGAAATTAACAAAAAAATAAAGGAAATAAATAAATTGATAAAATTTAAGCTTTAATTTTCTTTTAAATATCGAAATCACCATTTAATTAGGTTTTCTAGAAAAATTAATTATTTTTTATTTTTTATTAATTTTTTTTTTTTTGGAGGGGTGTAGAGAAATAGGGTTGGAACAGATGTTCTAATTTTTTGGTTAAAAAAGAAAAATTACTAATGTTACTACTCAGTTATAAAATAAACAATTTTTTTCGCGAATTTTTTATAGAGGGGGGTTGCTTGTGAACCGAATTTTACACTGGTAAAAAAATCACCAAATTTTTGCACTTAAATCAAAAATAACTAGGTATTATATGTTCCTCTATAGATAACACAACAAGCGTGTGTCATTTTCAATGCGAGAATGTTTATCATATCTGACTAATTAATTATTTTTTTGGAAAAGTTTCTTTGGAAACGACTACAATTTGGGAATTCGTATTTTTAGGTTATGCAAAGAGGTGGGAATAAAAATTTTTGGAAACAAATCTTTCGAAAAAAGAGATGGAGAAAATGAGATACCAATCACACAGGTACACTGATTACTCAGCAACGGCTGGACTGATTACGATGATACAGGATTTACTTGAAAGAGAAATCCTGAGGTGAAAGTACTATTAAATTTTTGTTCAAATCGGATCAATACCGCATTCGAAATTTTGAACCTAAAATTTAAAATCAACTAATTCTACCAATTCCCACGAAAATAGTTATTTGGAAATGTTTTTGGTTGACTATACTTACTTGAAATTTGGCTCCGACTGAACAAATTTTATTAAAAAAAAAAAAAAATAGATGGAGTAATAATATCCTCAGATAATTATATTTTCTTTTTTATTAATTCTATCAACGTGCATGATTATATTGGAAAATATTTCCAAAATGTATTAAGATTTTGAGTTCAAAACAAAAAATCATCCTAAATGAAATTAAATTTGTTTTAAAAAAACGAAAATAAACATTTTCATTCCTCTATGATTAACGAGTACGACGATTCGAATTCATATATTAATATAGGAAGAAAAGAATTTGAAGTTCCTGAAATAGATAATTTCGAGTAGAGGAATAAAATTGAAATTAATTTTAATTTTTCAATTTTTATCACATAGAACCGGTTATAGTAGTTCTTCTGGTGAATTTCGATGTTTTATAATTTTAGAAGATAGGAAAAAAAAAAACATCCAAAATTTCCACAACCTACATTGTGAAATATAATTTTTAACGTTGCGTTTTACTTCTTTTCTCTCCTTCTATTTGAAACACTTTCACTTTATTCCAGGCCTTTTCCCGTTTTTGAGTACGTTTATATGAAAATCTACTCAATAATTTCTAATCGACATGAGCCTCAAGGGTGGGGATGGGTACGTCTTTCGTTTCATGACCCAAAAAAAATTTTGGCACCAATAAATCAAATTTTGTACCTCTTTTTTTATTGGTGTTTCGGTCATAAAATAATGAATTTTGGACCAATAGCTCCGGAAATTCAGGACAGACATTAGCTATGATCTATTGTATCAAGATACCAATTATGGCGCGGATCGGCTGGACGGTATTTTCACAAGTTCATTTTTGTTTTGATTTTTAAAAAGATAGGTATGTACCTAATAGTTTTTTAAACTGCGTAATTTTAGGTCAACTGTCACAAAATTTAATGCAATCATCAATTATTATGATCTATTACTCACGTCTAAGTCAAGTGGGTACTTCATTAGAACAACTAATTTTTTAAAACCTACTTTTTCTAACGAAACTGCGTTGCTGCGTTAGAGGTTTCTTTATTGTCGTTTTTTTTTTTTTTTTTTTTTCAAATGAAAATAACATAATACCGCACAGAAATAAATGCTTTCGTATCGTTCGGTTTCGTGGTAACACAAAACATTTTCGAAGACAAATTTCCAATTTTCTGCGAAATTTTTCTAACGTATACTTAATACGTAGGCACCGACCTCAATATCTCTCCTTGAAATGTAATACCATTTAAATGTGAAGGAAAAAGTATAATTTTCTTCCTTTTTCTTCGGAATTCGGTACCCGAAAATTAATAATTTAAGATGGCGTAGCAGCCGGATAAACGAGTCACAAAGTATTTTTCAGCTTTCCTTTATTGCGGATTGGACTGTTTCGTTTGTGACTTCTTTGATGAAATCACAACTTTGAGTCGTAAACGGCAAAAGCGGCGTAAAAAAAATGTCTCTTACTCGCCTACATCCTCGAAAATAATCCTTGAAACAGTAATTCTTTCCTTTCAACTTTTTTTTTTTTCTCCTCAACATGTAATTCGTTTGTAGAATTCTTCTGTTCTTTTTTTTCTGCCTCTTTTTAAAAAAATATTGAGACGGGCAATTTTTTAGCTAGGAGAAAAACGAGACGTAAAACCAGTATTACAAAGATGAAAAAGTGAAACGAGTAATTCGTCTTCCAACTGTTTTTCTTTTAGAAAAAATACTTAAACGATATACAAAAGCTCGAGTGGTTGAAAAACGAAGAGGGTAAAAAGGAAAACTTTACGCATACATTCGAATTGTGAACATAAAACGGTGTCTTCCTCGCTTACTACGTAATTAAATCTTTTTATGTCGACAAAGGATATTGAAATGTGTACGCACATGCACATTCGCTAGAATAAGTGTGATAAAAACTTATTCAATTTATGGGGATTGTAACTTAATTTACTTTGCAACACTTCCCCGCGTTTAATAATTAAGGTTTGAATACAAGAACTGTGACACCGGAGACCAGAGACAGCGAAAGAGTGAATGAGAGAAAGAGGGAGAACAGCTTTCCTGATTTTCAAAGTAGCTCGAGCCGAGCGGAAAAAGAACTCTTATATGAGAAAATTTCGCGGGACAATTACATGAAAAAACACACAGAACTAAACAGATTTCCTCACAATTCAAGGAACACGTTTATTACAAAAGAAAATTCGTCCACTTGAAAGAGTATACAGCGTGGCTAAAATATGCATTGGGTCAAATTAACTTCAGATACTGTAAGCGCGTTTTCTGTGTGTTTTCAAGGATAGGAATCGCACACAAGAGATCTGTCACGCCGTTGCACAGTTCAGATTTTTAGGTCTTATTAGAATCACGAGTATCCTCTATTCGAACTGCGTAGGGTAGTAAAACTTTTGATAGCATCCTTCCTAAGTACATGCGGTATATAATAGATGCACCAGTTTGCGACAGTCTGAAGTTAAAGGTTTACAAATAAGAAGAATAAGCTGATTTATCAGTTGGAAGTACTTTCATCACAAATAGTAAAGCCTACTCTTTGATTTTCATCGATTTTCAATACTTCATCTGTGACATAGATGAAACTATAAATCAAAGAAAATTCCAACTGTTGTGAAAAATGCAAAACGTGCTTTTTCTTAAAAGAAATCTGCACAATGGGTGATGAATAATGCTCAGTTAAATGGGAATAATTGCTATAGGTAATATGAATATTTTAGTGTTCGAAGATGATAAGTACACTTCAATATTGATAAAAATCAGTGTTTTAGATTAATTTGACTAAAATTATTAGTATTACAGATACACCAGTAACTGGTGTATCTTTATTTCACCGCTTAACACCACTCCCTGAGGTGCTATCATTGTCCTGCTTGGGTATTTTTGTCGTCTACCCTCACCCTATAAAATGAACCATCACCGGACCTTATCATTCACTTGTACATTCTTCAGCAGTTTTTCTCGATTTCCCAAATTTTTTACTTTTCCACTTAATGCGTTATGAACCGCAGGTCTTCAGTTACAAAATGGTTCATTGAATGTCAACATTTCTAGTTTGCAACAGATTGTTGTAAACTGGCGCAGCAAAGGAAATATCATGACACCAGTTCGCAACATGCACTTTTTGCTTCAGTTTGAATGAAAAAATTCAAATTATTTTAACCATTTGTGTGTGAAAACACGAATTACCATCTCTCTAAATTTCTCAAAGAATTCTTGTTTTATAACTCGTATACGAAAATACAATTACCCCAGTTTGTGCAACACTTATGCCCCAGCTGTGCAACTCTCATGTTTCAGTACAAATTTGAGGATGATTATCAGCTTTATTGTCACACAATAAACGCTTTGTTAAGTCTTCCCAGAAGAATATTGAAATTTTTGATTGATATTACCAATATAATACACGTTCTCCTATTTTATCCTTATATTATTTGTGTGTTGCAAATTGAGGCAAATGGTATTTTCAAACAAAAATAAGGAAAAAATAATATTCAGAGCAATGTAATAGAAATTTTGAAAGGAAATAAAGAAGGCCCCACTTAATCGGTCGCCTGTTAAACCAGTTTTTTGGACAAAGTGACAAAATTTCCAAGAACAGAGCAAAGAGGGCTTTTCCTATACATTTTTGATCAGATAATCTGAAATATTTTTCGATTAATCGGGTGAAAAAAAAAAAAAAAACTAGCGCAGCAAGCATCGCTAGAAAAGGTAGATTTTTGAGAGAAAGTATGAATTTTGTCCAAAGAGTAGACAGACAACTGTATCAGAACATAGGACATTTCAAACAGAACTTCACAATGAAACAAATTTGAATAATATCAGTTTTAATCACGTTGAAACTATCCAACATAATTAAAACGCACTGTAGTCCAGTTGGTTAAACTCAAAGACAGAATTCTGGTAATTCAGGGGTATAGGGTTCGAATCTGTAAAACAATTGGATTTTTTAGGGCTGTTATCTGAAGAGTAAAATAGAAAAAATCACACTGAATGACTTATAACTTAGGAACAAGTTGACCAACTGAAACCAAAACTAGTAGGGCTTGCCCTTATGTTAAATGTGGTGTTTGTATCGAATTTCGTGACTTTGGATAACAATTGCAAGTTTTAGTGAGTCAACATCAAAAATCAGCTCGTCCAACAGCCTCAGGGAATGAACCATAAAAGTAATCGCAACCAAACTTAAAAGGGTAATAGGATAGATTTAAACCAATGTCTATACCAAACTTCGAGACTATTACTTCGAAATTACGTTTTTTAGTGCCATAAAACAGCAAAAACTGCAATATAATCGTCCATCCTTGACGTACCGTAGAACCAATTGTCCCTAAATTCAAATAGTCTCATCTCGATTTAATATAAATATTTGGTCCAAATTTCATGATCATCGAACAAAAATTACGCCCTGTATCGTGTTAACAAGAAGTGGACATACATACATACATACATACATACATACATACATACATACGTACATACGTATATACATACATAGCTATAGACTATAAATTAAAGATTTGTTGATAATTGTGAAACAAATATCAAAATAACTTTGTTTTAATGAATCTCTACGCAATGAAACGGACACTAACCTAAAAAATGTTCAATTCTGTGTTAATTTTTTGAGCAAGTGTCTGAAATTAAAATGCAAAAATTGGTAGAGGCTCGTGAGTATTCTCACGTTTTTTATAAGAATGCAAGCACTAGGATGAAGAAAAATGGTGCGCACAAGTACCCTAGTAATTATTATTACTAATGTTTGTTTGTGCTCATACTTTTCGCCTCAACTGGAGTGGGTTTCTAATAAGAAATATTACTATAAATTTTTTTGTACAATCTTCTAACTATCATTAGAGATTGTAATTTTTGCCACTTTACTCTAGGTACAGTAGGTATATAGGTACGTACTCAGTTTTCGTTTCGTTTTTAGGCAGTATGACTACTGTTCTGTCAATGGGCATTCTTAAAAATTAGATATAATTCTTTTCAAAATCAGGATATCAAGGTACCATTTTTCGATACTGATCCGGAATAAAACATGCTTAAAAAAAGCATAAGCACTCAATCCTTCTTGAGGCCATTACGCGCGTTTACATTTCATAGTAATTTAATTAAAGTGCAAGTGAATAGAATTCGAGAAGTATAGATTCAAATTCACGAAATGATGGTACGAAAAGTTCTAAAACACGCCAGCAATTAATGTTGCAGAAAACACGCCGTCGTAATGTACCAAAAGTTTTCCTTTTTAATGGACAAATTTTCGGATTTGAGGTTTTACTCAAGTACCATTACAATGGCGACAAAATTTACCGTTGTTCGTTAAATACTGTGTAAACGTTATCGAATATTGATGGCTTCATTTCGACGCATACAAAAATAATCACTTTTTAATGGATTTTTCAGTTGTTGTAACAAATCTTTCAATTCGAAATATTTTCAAGACGAGCGAAATACATTAACTTACTACCTCGATCCAGAATTCATATTTATTGGTGAAAATATGACTCCTAAAAAGCTTAATAGCGAAAGAAATATAACCCCTCTCGCGCAAAAGTTTGACCTACGTTTAATGGAAACGTTGGTAACTTAAGTCACCTTAGTTCAAAAACCTAGTAATTACAAAAAAGT
Organism: Ericerus pela; assembly: GCA_011428145.1. Lineage (NCBI taxonomy): Eukaryota > Metazoa > Arthropoda > Insecta > Hemiptera > Coccidae > Ericerus > Ericerus pela. The sequence continues at coordinate 21,514 of WOFM01000582.1, read as the reverse complement.
AAATTTCTTAAAAAACATAATAAGCGTTTTTAAAATTCAATATTATTTACAGATGTGAAATTAATTGGATATAAAATCAAATATAATATGACTTGACATAATTTTTTTTTTTTATTATTATAATAGTCGGTAAATAAATTAAAAGTAATACCATTTTTCTGGACATAAGAGTTTGTGAAGTTAAATTTTCTCAATTTTTCAAGACTAACCTACAAAGTATCTAATTGAATGTTTAAGTATTTTTCAAAGTATTGAGAATAAGGAAAAGCAGGTTAATTTATTATTTTTGAAATGAAAAAGATGAATGGATTGCCAAAGTTAAGACAAACTTTTTGTTTTAAAATAAACAAATTATTATTTAAAAAGGATTTGAACATCAAAATAAAAACCTCTTATGTCTTGAAAAAAGAAGAAAATTGTATGCCGTGCGTACGAAGTTTTTAAATTATGATTCTTTATCAGTCAACATAAGAGCATTTTATATTTACCTATAAAAGCGCTAAAAACATTTGTGGACCTCTGAGATATTTATTATTGGATGTCTCGTTTTTTTTGCTTATAGATACCACTTAAATCACGTTTTCAGAAAATGTTGACTCACGAGGATTCTAAAGCAAGAATGATTTTCATTTTGTGCATTATGTATGAAAATTTTCTTGAAACACATTGCACATAAAAAATTCTTGAAAGCCTTAAAAAAGAAGAGACCACATCATTACATCTCTAATCAAGTCATTGAGTAGGTATCTATAGTTTCGCGGGTATTCTTTCGAATGATTTCTTCACTATTTAAATACTTCCTGTAATTTCAAATCTTCCTCAAAGTTATCCATAATTGAAACAAATTTGAACTACCGCAATTGTTTTTTGGTTTATTTAATTCTGTAGGTATAAGGTGCTTATCGTAAAAATAATATATTATGTACCTACTTAATATTGTACCAATTCTGAAAAATTAAAAAAAAAAAAGAATTTAAAACAAAGTATTAGAACGAAAAACAGGAAAATTTTCTCACATTACTCCATATTGTCGCATGGTCTTTTAAAAATGATTTTAAAAATAAATCTACTTACCAAGCTAATTATTAATTTTCATGACAGTAACATTTATAACCATGAGTATAATCTTGAAATTTTTCCTATAAATTAACCTGTGTAACAAGACCGGTCTTAAGGAAGGATTTGGGGTATAATCCCCTCCGAGCCAAAAAATAGGTCAATTTAAAACACAATTATTCGATTTTAAAAATTTTACATCTATGAAATATGCACAGAAAACACTGTTAATCACTCCCATAAAAATTCATGAATATTATAAAATGTAATTCAATCCGCCTAAGAGGAAATTTTGAAACCGAACCAGCTGTGTAAATTTTGCACGTAATACCAACGTTATGTAAAATACTAATAAAAATTTTAAAAATACATAATTCCTTATTCACGTTAAGAAGGACATGACGTCAGTAAGACAATTACACATATCAGCCCAGTTGAGCGTAATCTATACATCATTGAATTGAAAATTTATAACTTACTCCACCACATAATTGTGAATTATTGTTATTTCCCTTCCACTTTGTCGAAAATCTACGTGTGATGTTGTAGGATGCGACCATCCCCTAAAAAACAAAATTAAAATTTTTCGTCTTTTCCCTAATAATAAAATAAAATATTAAAATAAAATAAAATACACGCACACTGAAACGCAGTGAGCGTCTTCGGCTAGGCTAAACTCTTAGCCAAGCTACTGGCCTAACATTTTTTCCCTCTCTTTTAACCTTTTCAATCTTTCACGCCACCATCTTATTTTTAGTGGTGGTAAATTACAATACAACCTCGGTTGCCGGAATTTCCCTTACCTTTTTCTTGCAAATTATTATGTTCTATCTGGTACACACTGTATTACTATTATTTTTTCTTATACAAAATCATCCTTGTTTTGTTGTCGACCATAACAGGTTGAAATATTTTTCAGCTACATTCATTTTTATAAAACTTTAATTTTTTTTAATACATAAAATTATCTTTTTTAATATGGTTTAATTTATATTCGCGGGCATCAGGCCCGCTGAGGAAATTAACTGGGTTAATTCAGGCAGATCTTTTCTAAAAGACGCCTTCTCGGAAATCAGCTATGAGGTAAATTTTTTTCATTTTACCCTTTTCCTGTTGCATGGTATAAAGCGGTTCAAACGATCACCTGGCTAGCTGAGCAGATCTTGAGCTCTTAACTCGCATCCTCACCAAATTCTGTTGGTGGAGATGCTCTTGTTTTATGCAATTGAGGGTGTTTTTTATTTATGGGGAAATTATTTAGATTTGTATTAGGCTGGATTCTGCCACCCAGGGTCACATACCACAACGTCATGTCTTTCTTAAAGTGAACAAGGTATAGATCAGTTTTGTGACTATGTTTCGACATAATATAATGCGACACAATGAACTAAAAAAGTATACCTACGTAATTTTTTTTACAACATAATGTCAAAACTCCTTCAATTACTGAATGTTAGTTTTTTGCACTATGTTCACTGTTGCTTTATCATACAACTTTGTATTCCATCTCAAAAAATATTAACGGATGTTAACAGATTGTTAATGACAAAAGAAAGATGAGGAAATAATATTTTATGACCTTTCTCACGAGGATAATATACTTAATTACGGAAACGACGTGCGGTGTTTAAAAGATCATCAAAATAATACATCACACGAGAGCATATTGATATGACTAATAAAATCAATTATCGAACCAATATATGAAAAAATCTCAAAAAGGAAGCCACGAAATTAATCATTATAAGATTTTATTCTACTCACTACTGCGATTTTAAAATATACCAATACTGCAGCCAACCTTCCGAAACAAAATAATGTTTATTTTGCATGAAGCTAAAGCCAAAAGAAAATAAAAGCTTATCTTTTATTAAGTAGGTAACGTAAATCACACTGATAAAAATTCATTGCTCACATGTTCCTCACTCCAACCTTCAAGAGTAGTAAAATTAATATCTTTCTAGTGTTCCTGACACGCAGTCTATCGAGCATATTCCATCGTTTAGTTCTCCATGTTTGAGTGTGACTATGTGGTTAAAAATTTGACGGCTAAAAGAAGAACAGGATGAACTGTAGAGAAGCTTGGCCAAAAATTAATTGAAGTACATTCTGAAGCCCTCAAAGCTATCGGAAGAAAATACACAGATTTTCTACAAAGGTACATGCAATAATTTTGGTGATTGAAAACGTATTAAAATTGAAAAAATTTGGATTTTTAGGGATTTTTTTTATAGGTACTACTCACCTGAAAAACCTATTTTTGGCGAGGGTGACTCTACTTTCTAAATCACAACCATAAACACTAAATTTATTTAGCAATTTTTCTATGTTATTATTAAAAAATTTCAGGTTTTTAGGGAATTTTGATAATAATGATCAGACAACGACGCTTCTGGTGTCGGTTTCGATCTCTTTACTTTCGAAATTGCAACCGTAATAAATGTACCTAAGTAAACATTTTGAAACCTTTTCAATGTTAAAAAGAAAACACTAATTGTATCTCAATCAACCTATATGTATAGCTGGTGGTATTTTAAGTGTGAAGAAATTGAAGCATAGGTATAGGTATGTTACTACCAGAGTGCAGATTTTTTGACATTATTAAGGTTAAAATTCGGCAGTAAAAACTGTATTTTTAGCATTTTTTGGCAAAAAAAAAAACAAAAAAAAAATTTTTAGACAATGAAAACAGCACCAAAAAACTTGAAATTTCTATATTTTTTTTCAAATTCTCCAATTTTTTATATGAAATTGATGTATTGTTCTCTCCTAAAGACGATGAAAATAGCACCTAAAACTTCAAATTTCAATTTTCTCTCCAATTCTTCAGTTTTTCTGAGAAAATAGGCGTTTTTGGCAATTTTTTGGCAACCACGTCATTTATTGGCGTTTATTCCAATATCGGCATTTTTCGGCGAAATAAAATTTTTCTCACAGTCCCCTCAACCTATGACACGAACTTCAAATTGATTTCCGTGCCCTTGCCCTCTAAGGAAATGATTCGGCAAATGCCAGAGAATCCGTGCCCTAGTTATGACTTAGCTTATTTGTTACTGTTTAAAACATTTCCTGGAACACAGTTCGACATTCTCGTTAGCTTTAAAATTCCCAAAATATAAAAGATTTTTCCGTTAAATGGCTGTCGTCAACTGACATCGTTCCAATTATGGAAATGAATTTGTCAGAAATCGAACGAATAACTATGAGTGAATGATCTCAGTATCTATACGTTAAAGAGAATTGAAAGGTCGTCGTCCACTGTACCCAACTACATGTGAAATGGTTTCAGCGTTTTCGTACGAAAACATCTTGACGAATAAATTTTCCTATTTCGATGGGATTTTTCGTCCCTGTTCTTATTCTTCATTTCGTTTTTGCAATTCTCATTTCCATGGAAATCGAAAATTCAAAAGGAAAATAGCAACGAAAAACTTGCGAATTTTTATCATTGCGTCGCTTCCAGCAAATGATACTGCATTTTGATTAAAAAAAAAAAAAAAAAATCAACAGGTAGATAAGTGTATACATGCCCAATAATTTTATTATATTTTAACGATCGGTCAGTATCACGTCCATTTCATATAGTTTTGAAAAAGCAAAAAAACATTTTTTAGTTAATGTGCGTATAATGTGAAAATCCTAAATGATAAAGACCAGCACCAACTGTGTCGAAAAATGTTTTCCAAAATAAGATAAAAAACAAAAATTAAAAAGACGGAGACAGTGTAAAATTCTTTATTTAGACTATGTAAATTTGCAAATTATGACCTCGAATCAAATCGATTTCATGCTTTCGAATGGTTCCTGGCGATTCCTTCCCAGTAGACTTGATGAACGCTCCCGGTTCTTTTACGACTGGAGTAATTTATTTAATTCTCAAAAATATTTTTTATACTTACAATAAAATTATACTTCCATACATTTTTTTTTTTTTTTAAACTCAGTATAGTCTAATGAAATAAGGTTAAACAATGGGATTGAAAATGGAATTCATAGTTACAAAAAATTGACCCACCTATATGCGCCTTTCCAACAACAAATTTAAAAAAAAATTTTATAGGGTGTAATAAGTGTCAATATTGTACACAAGTGTCTATGATCAGACAAAGATGATGTTCTTTCAGGTGTTCTCGGTTGCATCTGTAAACAGATGACAGACGAAAAGTAGGTACCAGAGAGAATAAATAAATAAGACTTATACCGGTTCAGTATTATTTAAAAAAAAAAAAAAAAAAAAAATTTATATGTAATAAACAATCTGGCTAATCCACTCTGAAAGGTACAATGTTAAAATAAAACAAAAAAATTATAATGAAAAAATAAAATTATAGGAAAAATTTTCATTAACCTAAGGATTTAAAGATAGGTTGCTGGGGTGATAGTCCATGTCATTAGCAAGGAGCTTGTAAATTCAATTATTTAAACATAACTACATGCAAAACCACCCTAAAAACACCTTTTATAACCTCTGATAACGCAAATAAAAATATCCTTTTTGACTGAACATAGATGCTTATCCGTTTTACAGCGTAAGTAAAATGCTTAGTTGAATCTAATCCGAGTTTGACAACCAATTACTGTGGGTCAGGTATATTCTTCCATTGAAGAGTTAACTCAAGTTAACAACAGACACTTTACAATCAACCTTAAGAGTTTCCTTTTTTTAGTTACAAAATGACAGCACAGTATCGACCCCCAAGCACCAGTATCTGAAAATACACGTTTTATTTTCTATTTTGACACTCCGGCATTTCGGTTTCAATCGTTTTATTTACATAGTGGTGTAGATACAAAGTTAACTCGGTGTTAAATTTTTTGAGCCCTGGTCTCAAATAGGTGTGGGGTATGGGATGGTGATGTGGTGTTGACACCTATTAGTGTCTGTAGAGAACTTGTTGGTACATTGAAGCTATTGGTTTTGGATTTTTTTAATGAGATTTTTGTCTTCAAAGTCTTTGTTGTTTATTTTTGAATATGATATTTAGCAATTTGATTTGATAAATGAATTATGGAAGCACATTTCTTTTGACGAGTAATTTTTCACGTTGAAGTTGGGTTTTGAGCAACCTCTCTGGTAAACCTATGTAAACATTTCAAGTGTTGAGTGTCCACACAGGGTCAAAACTTTCAACGCAAAATAAACAAACTTCAGGAGTATTTTATTTTTTAGAACATTCATAATTATACAATGATTATGTCCTGGAGAGACAGCAGGATACAAATTCTTTGAACTAAAAAAAAGAAAATAAGCAAAGTGAGGATGAGTTCTCAACAAAGAGGCCTCACAGCACCTCTGGGAGTGGGCTTCATAATAAGTGAAGTAGGTTCTCTATCCTTATCTTGTGACCAATTTTAGTTTTTTTCAATTTTCCTCAATTCATAAATCATACTTCAGTAATATGAAGTACCTAACTAGATGTATATTAAATTTAAAACAAAGAAGTTTCCAGACATTGTTTTTCATAACTACCTGTCTTCTAAACTAAGATCCACAATGGTAAAAAAGTGATTTGTTTTGGTTAAATGACAATAGATAATTAGCATCATTTTCTTATTGGGAGGCGGAAATGAATATAGATGTGAAGTTAGTATAACGATATTTTCTATCAGTGTGTAAGTCTATAGGCTACATCATGTCCCAAATAATGGAAATGAGCTATCAGAAAATTATGCGAAATTGTAATTTTTTCATTATTTTCCCTGTCATTTTAATTTATTATCTTCTTCAATGTACTGGGGAAGGAATTAGCACGTCCCCAGACTATTAGGTGAGTTTTATCATGCTGCAGCGTCACAAATTATGGATGAAAAGTTGCTATATTGTATAGTGCGTTATTCCTGTTTCCAATAGAAGTCTAGCCTACCTTAGCCAATAATGCGCTTTTGTCTCCATTTTCTTTCCCAAGTTATCTTCAGAAAACTTTTCATTTCAAATTAAAAATGGTGCTAACTAATGTTAATGTGGGGAATTTTAACATATATAGGTATTAGGGGCATGCTTTCTTTACTCCGTTAGTGGTGGCATAGACATGTGGATAATGTCATCACTTTTCAGTCTGCCGATCGCTGATTTTAATCACCATGTTAGCAGACCTACAGAAGTAGTGACACCAACATTGAGCTGAGCATGCAACAAGCGCATCATTTTCACGTATTCTCTTCCTCCAGAATGGACAGCACTAGGTACAGTTGTCTATGTAAGTTTGATTCGGTTTACCACTAAACAGCCTATATGTACTACCCTCCGGTGCATTTCATTTAACTTGCATTGCAAGATTTACAGTAAATTAGATGAAAAAGCATTGGTCTAATAAAAAATTTTCCCCCCAAAAAATAAGACAAACTTCAAATTTCGAAACAAAAAAATTTTCGCTGAAATAGGAAAAATAATATTTTTAAACTGTCCCATCACGATGTACCAACTAGAATTATTAAAGTCGGAGCAAAATTAAAAAGTTTTGTAAAAAAAATTAGAAAAAATTAGATAGATTATAGGCCTAAAGTATGATAAAGGAAAGGAGCACCGATTTCAATTATTCCCGTACTGGAGATATTTTAAAAGGCTTATTTTCATGTAATAATAATAACATTTCACTCAAACTCGTTATCATTATTACGTCTAGAGTTGCAGGGCAAATATCCTCCAAGTTTATTCAACTCTAGTCAACTTGCTATCACATCATGTTGGTTAATATTTAGACTACGTTTTTCGTATTCTATAGATATACTATTTCAAACATACTAAACAGTTATTAATTTACCAACTCTTGTCTCGTAGCGGGTAACGTGAACACAAACTTTCAACCCTCATGATATACTTAATGAATTTCTTTCTACACTACAGTAACATTTGCAGAGAAGAAAAATTATTTTCGTGCAGAAAAGTGGAAGTATTAAAATTCAAACGTTGCTGGTTCGAAGTTGCACCACTTTAAAGTAGGTAATGCCTCTTTCTTATGAAGAAAATTTAGTGGTGAAAAATTACGAACACGTACTCTTTCCTTGAGTTGTTTGTTAAAAAAAAAAGAAAAAAAGAACAGAAAACAGAAAAATACCGGTTCTATTTCTCATTAATGTTGCTATGTACAATTATAACACCCATACCTCTTAACCCATTTCAACGCTAATGTAAATTACGTAAGTCACATATTAACCTTTTATACAAACGATGCAACAAAAATTTTATTCGTTTCAATTTTACAGAAAAACGTAAAATACCTACAGGGTGGTCCATTTATTACGCACACACTCTTTTTTCCAGTTGTTTTTGAAGATAGAAAAAATCGTTCAGAGTAGTTTCCTTTACTTTTTAATGTAGGTTCTTAATTTATATTTAGAAATTATTTTCAAGCCTTATAAATACCAGTAACTGGCCCAAGTTTAGCTTTTTTTTTTGGTTTTTGAAGTGAAACTTCTTTAGTATCGGTAATAAACACGTATGACCTTGATACAACGAATCCGACATCAGACCTAGCGGAAGGAATCAATAATAAAGGCCAATACTGGTTAAAAATATTTGACATCAGCGGACTGAACCGTAAAGCACTTACTTATTTTTTTTTTTTTTAAACAGAAAAAAGGAAAAAAGGCGTTTGGGTTCGTCCCCGTTGTAGTAAAAAATAAAAAATGTGGGTTTGAAGGACAAAGCCTGAAATAAAAAAAGGGGTTTGGGTTGTTAACTACAGCCCTTTTATAGCTTAATACTGTGATTTATCAGCGGGTATGTTTTTTGAGGTGCTAATTTCGAATTTGACATTCACTTTTTCATTCAATCCATTCCTCGACTCCAAGGGGCTTCAAAATAAAGCCAAATTTTGATTTCCCGTATTTTTTTGAGTGATACATCAGCAGGTATGTTGTTTCTGGTGTTGATTTCATATTTGGCGTTTATATTTTCATTAAACCCATTCCTTAACAACTAAGGGCATCAAAAAGGGGTCAAATTTTGACCTCTGATATTATGTTGTGTGATACATCAGCGAGTACATTTTTTGAGGCAATGATTTCGAATTTGACGTTCATTTTTACATGCAACCCATTCCTCAACGACTAGGGGCTTTAAAAGGGGGCGAAATTTCAACTTCTCATATTTTGTTGCGTGATACATCAGCTGATATGTTTTTTGGAGATTTTATTTCAAGTTAGAGGTTTATTTTTTCATTCAACTAATTTTTCAACCCCCAGGAACTTCGAAGGGAGTCTAAACTTTGACTTCTCATATTTTGTTGTCTTTATCAGTGGATATGTTTTTCAGGTATAAATTTCAAATTTGATATTCATTTTAAAGATTACATGTAATTTTTTTTTTTAACGAGAATTCTATTTTTCTCTTCAGATTTTAAAACTGGTTAAAAATCAAAATCTGCATAATATTGACGAAGACATGACAATAAATTGGAATATCATCACTTAAATTAGACTATTAGCGTACTAATAAAATTTTCACAGCGACGTTGGAAGCAGCAACGAAATGTAAAATGCAGGTACCGACACTCTTTACAAATTGTACTGATTCAAATGATTTTCCTACTGTCATAAACACTCAACTGATTTTGATGTTTAACCGACCAAATCATCATGAAATTTTCTCCAATTTGAACACTTTAAGAGAAAAAAATGGGGTCCTCATTAAAAAAAAACATCGAAGTTAGGTCTAGTTTTTGGTATTTGGAGGGTTTGCAAATAATTTCAAGTGATAAATTCAAAATCTGCGCCAAAAATAAAGAGGAATTACCTCAAGGCTTAGATGACTTTTTCTTCACTTCAAAAACGAAGAGAAAAAGGGACGAGGGCGGGATAAATAGACTACCCTGTATAAGTGAAAGTAAATCGGGCGTCATATTCGATTTTGTGTTTCCTATATATTCGTAAAAGTTTATATAGGAACGACAACAAGGAGTAGGCCATGAAGAAGGTGATTCTTTGGAATATTACACGTACCCCTCCTTCCCCACCCACTCATCCCGTGCATAATAAATAAACCACCCCGTATAAGTAAACGTAAATCCGACTTCGTATTCGATGTCGTGTTTCCTATATTCGTAAACGTTTACAGGAGTACGACGACGATGAGTAGGCCATGGAGAAGGTGATTGTTTGAAACACTGCAACCTTCTCCTCCCACCCATCCACTCCCCACACTACACTGCCATTTCCACCGTCTACACTCGTAAAATATTAAACGGGACGAACAAACAAAAATTAATATCACCTGCGAATAAATTCTCCGCCATTTAGTTTCGTAGACGTACCGCTTTTCCAGCATCCCGGCAGAGTAGGCTACAGCAATTATTGTAAATTTTACGTGATTGTAACGCAGGGCCTCCAGTAATATTACGATGACCTTGTGCGAGAAAATTTCGAAAGCTTCGTAGATATCTCAAGAACGAAAAATAAGTCAGAGCCACAAACAACGTCGTCGTACCGCTATTTTTCCAGCCGCATAAAACGCACTAATATGACGTAATATTTATACTTTCGATACGTTCATTCGGCCGTCTGAAAGGGTGAAGGCAAGGAGGAGGGCGGTGAGGTAAAAAAAAAATTCTTATTTTCCCTCCCCTTCCTTTAAAATCGAATTTTTAAAGGATAGCTGCTGCAAATCGTTGGAACTATTCGTCGATGGTGCTGCGGTTTGAGCTGTGCTTCGAACGAAAGTCCGACACACCAAAATGAAATTACATAAACGAAGGGGTGCTTTTATGGATACATGGTAGATACTATAAATATATATATACACACACACACATACACACACATGGATACTACACGCCAGTAAGAATAATGCATAATGATTGATGGGTTGTTTCAAGGTTTGAAGCTTATCGTCGAAGAAAAGCAAATAAAACCTTTATATATCGCAATTCTCTACGCACACTATAAAGAATGTCGGTATTTTTACACCACACAGGATTTTAATTGGTGCTTTAGAAATTCATTTAATTATAACCAAACGTATAGGACAAGATCACCGAATACAGTGGCGAATTGATACGAGTGAGAAGTTTCAACGGAGAGGTTGATAAGAGCTGAAGGGGTTGATAAAAAAAATAACAACACTAACGTAGCCCATTCTAAATGGCACGCTTTCCTTTGACGAGAGTTCAACTCCGCTTACTTCACTCATTATATACCTAACGCTTTTATCTGCAGCTAATTATGATTATCTCAAATAGCTGTATTCATAATAAAATTACCGAATATATTATTTTATTGTATCTAAATTCGAACAGTGTAGTCATAGTAATTCGACAGCGATTTTAATGAAATAGACGAGGAAGGTTTAAGAGGAATTCAAAGACCAGGCGCGGGTCAGCGGGGGAAGGGGAAAATTTTTCACAAATTTATTTAAAAAAGAAAGACTTGACAATTTCCTTCTGTAAGTAATAATTCGAAAAACAAACCTGAATTCCAATATCTCCAAAAATTTCAAAAAACTATCGATGGTTATCGATATTTGACAAATGTATCGATCTATCAATATTTCATTGTTAAAGTTTCAGGTAAAAACATGAAAAAACACTATCGGTAGTTATCAATATCTTTAACAAGAATATCGATCGATCGATAGAAGTTCTAAGACTAAAAACAGATTTTCAAAAATTGTTTGATTTCCATTTTTCTCAGAAACTACTGAAACGATAAGCACCAAACTTCATTCAAACTTATTCCTATATGAAAGCTATCTTTTGTAAAAATTTCAGCCCTATCGGTTTTGTGGTTTTCTTAAAACTGTAAACACAAAATTTGGGTGATAGGTATACATATTGTACATATTATAGCTGTACTTTCACATAACTAGAATATAATACGTACCTGGGTATATTTTTTATATTATGTACATGCATAGAAAAAAATTAGGTCTGTGAATACCTTTGATCGTGTGCAAAGGACTTGTATGACAGAAGGTCTTCAACAGATATGTGTGTTTACCACCTTCGTACACAAGTATGGGAGAGCCAACCTCAGTAAAGACTTGGCTATATTTTGTAGTTTACTGGCGCCTTTCATACTTGGCTCTGTACGTGCACATTCTTATAAATACATAAGTAAATATATATGCATTAATGTTTAATAACATTGTACTCTGTAGGTGACAAAGTACAAAAAATGTACTCGTCAACATGATGTAATTCGGTGATAAGCCGATTCGTTATGGTCCACCAATTATGAATAATGTACAGAGTGTAACAAGTAATTTGTGCAAATGTGTTTTAACCTGCAGAGCATTACATTAGCTAGCCTTTTGATGACGACTGTCATCGAGAAGTCCAAGCCCCAAAGTATCTAGTGCAAGTATGATCTCCACAAGGTCAAAATCGGAAATGGTACCAATAATTTTCTTCAGTAATGAAATGTACAATTTTCATCATTTTCCACCCTTAACCCTTTTGTGATGTCAATTTCAATATCAGCAAAGTACAGACACATTATAACATGTTACTTACATTTATTCTGTTTCACTTATCAGATACATGAGTGATATGTGAAAAAAATAATAATTATCCTATTAGAAAGATATAAAACACGATATACAAAATGGCCTCACCTTCGATACTGTAGAGTCAAAATTCAAAATAAAATTACTTAAAACTGCATCTACAGTAATGGAAGAAAGTTTTTACTCAGAATTAATAATGACTGAAATTTAAAATTCCCTCATTTAATTAAAGAAGCCATTTGTCTGTAAATGCTCCAAATATAGGAACGTGTTTTTTGTAAAAATCATTTTTTTAAACTTTTAATTTTTAATTGAAAATGTGTTTTTTCAATATTTTGTAAATTTATTAAGAATAAAGGATAGTTTTATGAAGACTAAGGCTGTGAAACATAGAAATCCGGTTGATTCTGACAGAAATTCATCAGATAGATGCACACCAATGTTTGGTCAGAAGAAGGCCTTATCCCTCTCTGTAGGAAAAAATTCTAGGAGAGATTCAAATTGGTTAATTTTTCTTACATTACCGAGGTAAGTATATGACTAAAATAACGCTTTCTTTTTTCATTCTTGGGGACTTCAGATTCAGAAGTTACCTGCCTCCTAGAAAATATTCCTATCTATCATTACATAGCAGGGGGTAATGAAAAATGAGAACAAAAATTTTTTTATTGGGTCTCAGAAAGTGAGTGTTTTCGTTTTACATAAACATAAAGGAAGTTTCCAAACAGTGTGTTTTATAAGAAATATTACGATTGATATGTAATACCTTCCACAGCATACTAGCAACTTCAGACAGTAAACACAAGTAACCTACAACCATTTTACAAGTCCGAATAAGTGCAACGAATAGCCCAAATTTTTTCTTCAAAATATTCCATGAAAACACTGATTTCTCAATATTAGGTATTTTTTTATTTTTGAGGCATATAGCCTGTTGAAAGTTTCTAATTTCAGAACTTACTTTTCTTTCCTTAATTTCTTTTTCTCATTCCTTAATTTCTTTTTTTTACTCCTTAATTTCATTTTTTACTCCAACTTTTTTTCTCGCTCCTTAATTTTTTTCTCCCTTCTTAATTTTATTTCAGACTTCATCATTTTTTTTTTCATTCTTTTATCTAAATTAATTCTTTTTTTTTTTTTTTAAAATTCTATCTGTCATTATAAAGATTTGACCCAGCAACCCCACAAGTTTTATTGCTCATGGCTCAAACACAGCATTTTGTACAAAGTGGTAAAACGGACGATGGCTGGCTGAGCATGTCTAAACCAGGTAAATTTTTACATTCATTTCATTGAAGGTGAATGCCCTTATTTTCCATAGTAGAGTGTTTGGGGCTATATGTTGGTGTGTATTGAGTGGATTCCGCCACCCAGGGTCGCATACCAAAGTACAAGTGCAAAGTACCACAACAATCCTTCAACCAGAAGTCGCAGCGTGGTGGTTAAGACTCTAGCTTTCAAATGTGGAGGTTAAAGGTTCGATCCCCTTCAGAGAAGAGAAACTTTTGTTAATAAAAGAAAAAATAATATAATAGTGTATCAAAAAAAAGTAATATTAAAATGTATCATAATGTTTGATGAGACTTAAGCAGGGTTTAAACTCAAATCTCTATTCTTCAATATTTAGTCTGTATTCTTTAAAGTTTGGAAATTATAACTTTTAGAAAATAAATCAAGAGAAACTGTATAAACCATAGTTCAATGTTTCTTGTTAGTAAACTTTTTAGGTGTTAGATCATAGAGAATAAATTAACGAGTATAAACCATCCTTTAGTACCCATGTGTAGGAAAAAATGAAAGTCCCAGTGTTTAATAATGTAAAAAAGAGGTGCGCATGCTTTAAAAATGATGTTAAAAAATAGTGTTGAAATATCCTTCTTCACATACAGTCAAGAGCCATGAAAACGTCTGTTTTCAAGGTAGATATTGGAAAAAAATATTGTAGGCAACCGGTGGATGTGAGCTATTTCCTCCTTAGTTCCATAATATATACTATTTTGTATTTCTTAAAAATTAAAAAATTAAAAAATAAAATATATACAGATCAAATTGATACAACAACTCTTCCTTTTTTTTGAAGTTAATTAATGTAACGAGAATATTGGTTACAAAATAATTAAATACTCGTAAATGTTAAAAGGTTGTATTAAACAAAATATAAAACGGTGAAATACTAAACAGTAAGTTACGTAGGTAAGTTACAGTAGGAATAATAAGATTAATAGAGAAGGTAAAATGTACACGGTTACATGAGTTTTTATAGCTAGAAGTTTTGGGAGGAGAATATGGCGGTTTCTTGGAGAGTGGAAATGGTAGTGATATGATTGGAGAGTTATGACAATACAAGTTTAGATATTGTCCAATAGGAGTTTAAGGAAATGACATAAATAGTGATTTTGGGTATTTGCAATATCTGCAGAATAGTTTCATAGAAAAGAGTTGTTATGAAAAGTGTATTTATGTTTGTTTATAAACATCGAATGTAGAACAACTGAGTCAGTAAAGGCAAGTAAAGACTTGTTTACATAACGTCAATACAATGAGAATTGTTTTAGGTGATTGATATATATGTGAAATATATATATAAGAGAGAGATATTATGAATGATACAAAATTATCATTACAGTTAAAATTTAAAAATAACTGCACCGTACCTATACCTAATTTCATAAAAAAGAGAAGAAAAAAAATAGGAAAAGGAAAGATGAACAGGAGTAATTTCAAAAAATAGTTTCTTCTGTTGCATCACTTGAAACAGAAAAAGAAAAAGAATTAAATTTATCAGGCGATCGCAATCTGTAGTCTACATTTTTTCCCCCATTCTTTCATCTCTTTTTCTCTTTACTTACATAATTATTACAGAAACTACAGAAATTTAAATCGACATTTTTACGGCTCCAACGGCGATAAAACAATCGAATAAAAATGGTGCTAAAAGAAAAAAACGAAATAAAACGATATCGAATATAATCCAGTTGTAATAATTATGGAAATGGAAAAGGAAAAGCACGAGAAGTAGCGCCATCGGTTTAAATGGCTCGAATACGATACGAGTGGCTGGAAAAAGACAAGAAAAGGAAAAGGGAAAAAAGAAAGGGAGAAAAAATAAAAAGATTATAAAATTGGTTTTCCATTTTTTATATATCTACAAAATATAATTATATATATATATATATATATGTGTGTGTGTGCGCGTGTGTGTGTGTGTGTGTATATAATTATATATACATAGCTTACGAATGGCCAGGAACGAAAATTGATATTTTTTGTTACCGTAGCCAATTTTCGAATTTATATCCTGATTCTTCCTCTCTATGCCTAAAGGACGGTCTTAACTTACCATTTTATTCTCTTTGACCTAACACCAAAAAAGTTGAGTGAAGGGGAAAACTGTGCCATGGTTTATACTGTTTCTCTTGATTTTTTCTATAAAAGTTAAAATTTCACTACATTGCAGAATGAAAATTAGGATGAGAAAATAAAGAAAATGAAATGAATTTAAACCGTCCTTTTAACCCAGTTCAGTGTCACTGGATAAATTTTTCAGACAAAGAAATCCGAAAGATTTACCGCCACAACAGTCATTATGTTCAAAAAAGTCACCCCGGAGCCAAGCAAACATTTCTTTAGAAATAATTCAATTTCCCTTTTTTTTCACCCTATTTCACCCTTTCCTTTTCAATATACTTACCTTAAAGAAAATACAAAAATAAAATAAAATGAGAAAATAAAAATGAGAAAGAAAGGATAATAATAAGTGGGTACTAACTTAAATGCTAACTTATTGAAAACCACGAAATAAAACATTTTATAATTTTGAATACATACGACGGTATACAGGGTGTTTCATAAATGGCGAACCAAGTTTCAACGTTCTATAAAAATGTTTTATTTTCAATCTGTTTATTTTTGTTTAATGAGCACTGGCATAGAAGTCATTTTAGATCCAGAGTATTGTGATCACTGAAATCGATGCCATGGAGGGAGTAGAATCCGATGGGTAATCAGTGCACCTATCGAACCTAATAAATATACCTCTACTTGGAGGTTCGTTTCATAGGTTGTTGATCTCGAATCTATAATCTTTCGATTGCTAAGCCAACCATCAATAACCAGTACATCAGGCGAACCTATAGTACACCGGTATACTTGAGTCTTGGAAAGGTGGAGGATTCAAAAAATTAAACGATTTTGCTTTACAGATGAAGATAGTGTTTCGTCAGCTTGAATATGAACCGCCTCTTTCTTACCCCATCAAATGTGAAATGATATTTCGGCAAGACAATGATCAGATACATTAAAAATGTTTACATTTTCGAAAGGGATTTGTGCGAGTATAACGTGTACTTACTATGGTAGTGTGTTAGTGATAATGATGAGAAATATAACATGCCTTTCCCCTATCTTATCATATTCCATAAACTCAATAATATTACAATATCTTGTTCTATATTCTTCTTTTCCTATATCATAAATAAAATTAAAATATTGTCACTATCAATGGTATTTAATTTAACGCATTTGATTATAACTTAATCATTCATCATAGATAATAATAAATGTATGGTACTAGAGAGTACTCAATTCACACCTACCTACATAAATGTGTCGGGGATTTTATTTTTGACGTCACAGTACTGGTAGTGCCTTGGAAAAAGAGTTCAACAATGTGGATAAACAAACAATCAACGAATGAAAAGGCCCAAAAACAGTGAAATTGAGACAATTTTTTCTTTTTTTGATTATCGTGGCATCTGAAGGCTCAACATTATTGTTCTTGATCTCATTTTATTCCTTAGAGTCTCCTATGTAAATTTTTGTTGATGGCACTTTCGATTTCTGTACCAAATTTTTTAGGCAATTTTTTACTGTCCACAGAATCCCAAATGGGCACTATGTGCAACTGATATATGCATTATTGCTGTCAAAAAATACTGCTGTTTATGAAAAGTTGTTTGAATTACTTCTGTAAACTTGCCCTCTAATGCCTGAAAGTGTAGTAATTGACTTTGAAGCAGCCATTCATAAAGCAGCACAAATGGCATGGCCTGGCGTCCCAGTAATCAGATGTCTTTTCCATATCCGTCAGTCGTGGTACCGACAAATTCAAGCTCTCGGTTTTCAAACTCAATACAATGACAAAAAGTCTTGGGTAAGAAAGTGGTTGCGTTATTGTTTTGGCCTCCCATTCCTGAATCCCAGTGCTGTAGAAGATAGCTTTTCAGATTTAATAAGCATCCAGCCGCAAGGTGAAAACCTTGAAAAATTTAGCAATTATTTACTGAATAATTACATTTCCAGTTCAGCAAATTTTCCATCCACTATTTGGGCTGCAATGACGTCATCTTTAAAACAAAGAACAAACGCATGTGAATCCTTTCACAGCCGTTTCAACGAGTCCTTCTACCATGCGCATCCCAACCTCTTTAAATTTATTGAACGTTTGCAAGAATTTAAAATGGATACATACTTTGAAATTCAAAGTATGCATATTCAGAACACTGTCAGATCAACTTATGCTAGGAAACGGATTTATATTGATGGTTTAATTCAGCAATATGAAAGTAATGAAATTACGAGACTACAGTTTATTAAAAGAACTGGTTACTATTTATGCCCCGATGTAGCAAAAAGAGGCACGACGAGCCAACCGAATGTTACTGGCGGAAATTAATTATACGAGTACAATTTTTTATGGTGCAATTTCGTTCCATTATTTTTTAATGTGTGTGCAATTTGTATCTGCCTTATTTGTGTGGTAATTACATATGTGTGCAAATTACATGTTGTTGTGTGCAATTGTGTGCAATTTAATTTTTCCCATTTTATCTGTTACCACAGCAACAATAATATATGTCGCAATTAATCACACACCTGTATGTATTCTTTACATATGTGTCTTTATGTACATGTAAGAAGCCAGTATATAAGCCCACAAAATTGGCTAAAAAATTGCCAGTTTTTTCCAAGTTCTTGGCTCCCTTATCAATAACTACAGAAAACATTCTGTTGTTGGAATATCTTCCAAGTATTTCATAGTAGATTTTTTTTTCTCTCCATTGAAATTTGAATTTCCATTTTTTACTGTTTGATAATTTTTTTTAGGGAAGTTGACAGAGTATTTTTTCATTAGTGCTGCCACTATTTTTTTTCAGCGAAAAATTTCTGTGGGGACAAAACTCATATGAAGTAATAGGGGCTCACACCCCTCGACGACAGTCACTGCCCAAAATGCTGGCTAAAATCGTCTTTATGACGTTAAACGAATTTACACTGGTGCGTTTGTATGTTCGTACCTGTACGTACGTACAGGTAAGATACATTGCACGGGCCAAGATCAATTACCAGATAACGATCTCAGTGATGTCACGGCCTGGTACCAAACGCGCTGCGTCATTTCTTATCACCTCGACAGAGGCAAGAAACGACGTAACGCATGACATAATTACGTACATGTACGTATGCATGTGTGTCTGTGTGCGTGTGCCAAATTCTGTATATAAACTCTCAGAACCAGCTCAAAAATTGCCAGTGTTTGCCAAGGATTTGGCTCTCCCATACTTAACCGTATGAAGTGGCAGAACACGCAAAATACTGTTGAAGACCTTCTAGTGTGAATATCTCTCACAACAAGGTATTTCACAGTGGTGACCTCGACATGATTTTTTGGCCGTGTCATGGGTGTCTAGGCGCGTTGCGCTAATTCTAAAACTGGGTGCGGTGCTCTGACGAGTTACTCGCTTGTGATACAAATTTTTTCACAGACCTAGACACCTTTGGCTGTCGAAGCAGAGGTCTGACTTTAAAAGTGGGAAATTATACCACCCCTTCCAAATATATTTGCCAGAAGGGAACCAAGATAAGTAAACCTGGAGGAACAAAGTTGCCCTCATCCACCAACTCCTCCAGCTTTGACCAGAGACTGAAGTCTTTGAGACTCCGGAAAAGCAAAAATGAATCCGGAGACCAGAAGCCTTGCATTTGGGAGTTGTAGTCAACCCAAATGAGACAACAGCTTGCACCCTCAGAAGTGGTCGTCTATTGAGCCAAGACTCCGACCCTTCGACCACAGACTGACAACCGATGGAGTCTGGTGGAACCTTTGCCAAAAACAACTCAACAGAGAAGCAGCAGATTACAATGCCTAACGGAAGTACGACGAACCCAACATCGAATCAGTCTGGAACAGGTGGAAGTGGTCAGCCACAGCTGACTCCTGAAGTGCTCGCACAGCTACTACAGCTGTTGCAGATTCAGACACTGCAGAACCCTGCGATCCAAAGGCAGAGGATTGAGATTCCGGAATTTTTGCCAAATAAGGTAGAACTCTGGTTGACTCTCCTCGAAGGTCGTTTTAAAACAGAAAACTTGCAAAATGACCAGAAATATTCACACATTTGCAGTGGCATGCCCGCAGAAATAATACGCCGCATTCAGGATATCATGGAATGCCCTCTGGCAGAAGCAGATAAGTACAGTTAGTTCTGCAAGAAAATTCAAAATGTGTTTGGTAAGACCTAAAACCAAATAATAGATGATGTTATGGGTGGGATGAAGATTGGAGACGATAAACCCTCCACCTTCATGACTAAATTACGACAGAAAGCCGACAACATAGTATCATTGTCAGTCATTGGGAACCAGTTCTGTAAGCAACTGCCCCAACATGTTGTACAGTGCCTGGCAGTTGTGGGTACCACGGTAATTAACAGTTCCGAGGACCTAGACTTCTTGGCAAAGAGTGCCGATAGTGCACTGGAACATTTGAGATCAGCATCCTTGATATGTGCAGTATCGACAGAGACTGGAGAACTAGCTCAGCTTAGAGCCCAGATAGCTCAGCTGACTAGCAAAATAAAGAAGAAGAGTAATAACAATAGCCCAAGAAATGGTAGAAGTAACAACCGCTCGAAAAGCAGGAGCAACAATAGAAATAACGATAGAAAATCCAGGTCCAGAGACGGAAAGAGCAATTCTACCAGGGGTCAGAGTCCAACTCCCCCTAGAAGAACATCATCCCCCAAACCCCAGTCTCAAAACTGGGATGATAAATCCTGCTTCTTCCATAATAGATTTGGCGCAGAAGCCACCAAGTGCAACAACAGATGCCAATGGTGGGGAAAAACGTTCAGTAAGCTGTCAAACTAGAAAGAGAGGTTGTCTATGCGGCTGAAGATCCCTCAAAAAAGTATTCACGCCACCTGTTCATCAAGGACAGGAAAAACAGGAGACATTACCTTATAGACTCAGGTGCTGACTTGAGCATTTTGCCAGTAAGTAAAAACCAAAAGGCATTTCTTCCGAAATACTACCTCCGAACTGTGAATGGTCAAAACCTTCCAGCTTACGGAATAGAATCCAGCAAAGTAAGCATCGGTTTGCGAAGAGACATGACATGGTCCTTCACAATTGCGGACGTTCCAACTCCGATCCTGGGCGCAGATTTTCTCACGCCCTATGGCTTGGTCATCGACCTCAAAAATGTAAAAATCATAGACAACAATACTGGTCTATGGGTGGAAGGCAAAACGCTAGCGTACCAACTGGACACCAACATATCCAGCTGCACTAAAGTCGACGAACAATTCCTACGGATTCTGTCAGACTATCCTGGAGTCACTCAACCATCAATTCACAGGCATCCGACCTATAAGCATGACACCGTTCACTATATAGAAACTAAAGGACCACCTTGCCATGCTAGAGCCCACAGGCTACTGCCTGATAAACTCAAAGCAGCACGGGAATACTATGATCGCATAATAGGGGAAGGCATATGCCGCTCCTCAAAAAGCTCATGGAGTTCCCCGATCCACATGACCAAAAAAGCCAGTGGAGAGTGGCGAATCATTGGAGACTACAGGGCCTTAAATGCCAAAACAGTTCCTAATCGCTATCCAGTCCCAAACATAATGGACTTCAATGCGAATATGAAGGGTAAAACGGTGTTCACAAAAATCGACATCAACTGGGCATTCCACCAAATTCCAATGGCTGAACAGGACATTCCAAAGACAG